>JAWRVZ010000033.1:2195416-2540416 GCA_037043235.1 Rhodeus uyekii
AAGAATTATTTGTGTTTCTGTGATGTGTCTGAGACATAGAGTTCAGAAAGAACCATTTTTAGGTATTTCAACTTGTTTGGCTCAATTATTTGTGCTGGTTCAGGGGAATGTTGTCCCATGGTCTACATGAAATTAAAGATAATTTATTAAAAATAATGAAAAAATAATGAAAAATAATTTATATTATTGTTTTTGTTTGTTTCTAATATGATAATTAATGGTAATTAATATTGAAAAATAAAATGTAATTAAAAAGCACAAATGATATGGAATTATTATTATTATTATTATTATTATTATTATTATTATCATTATTATTATTATTATTATTATTATTATTATTATTATTATTATTATTGTTGTTGTTGTTGTTGTTGTTGTTTTTAATCTCAAATAAATGTATAAGTATACATTTTTCAATAGGAAATAAACATTTATTATTATTATTATTATTATTATTATTATTATTATTATTATTATTATTATTATTATTATTATTATTATTATTATTATTATTATTATTATTATTATTATTATTATTATTATTATTATTATTATTATTATTATTATATAATCTTATTTATTTAACAACAACAGTTTTATAGTAAAAAAGTATGTATCTGTTGATATGATACAGTCTTTAAAAGCATTTATTAACCATAAAATAATAATAATAATAATAATAATAATAATAATTATTATTATTATTATTATTATTATTATTATTATTATTATTATTATTGTTGTTGTTGTTATTTTTGTTGTTGTTTTTAATCTCAAAGAAATGTATATTTATATAATTACATGTCTCAATATGAAATAACCATTTATAGCATTTATGTACATTTATTCATTAAATTAATTTAATTCTATTTTAATTAAATTTTAATTATATTTAAATTTTAATTATAATTCTGAGTCCTGTTTGCTACCTTCATTCAAATTCAATTCAAATTCGCAAAGAAATTAAAGAGCAAAAATACATTCAATTTATAGTTGAATTCTGAAACGTTGGACTCGGACTCCCTAGTGATAGCAGTCCCTAGGTAACAGTATTTGTTCTCTCTCCAGCCACAATGTCATGACATTATGTAAGTAACCATGATAAATTTTGAGAAACTCAGGCAGGTGCGTATAGCAGACAGACGCGTGGAAGGCGCCAGAGGGTCAGCTTTGTGTCAGCCGTGACTGTCACACTGAGAGAGCGTAAGATAGACTACAGAGGCACCTCAGAAATAAGTGCTGCCATTCAAACTCCACCTGTCGCTCAGAGCTACAAAGAACCCTGAAGACAACCGAAAAAAACTGCTCACAGGAACCCTTCGCTCTCAATCCAGACTTAATAATTCACTAAAGTCTCATATTCACCATTAGTTTAAGAACATACAGATAAGCCTAATTTCGCAAACCATGAATAGTGTGAAATCCCTCTCATTTCCTGGGTCATTTCCCGAGCGAGCCAGTGTTTAGCATAAGAATGCTAAACCTCATTATTGTGGAAAACCTCAGCGAGTTACTCCGCTTAACACTTCTCATTTGCGCCCGCCGTTTACTTAAAGAGTACTTTTCTTTAATTCCAGCCTACCATTTTTTCTTAGAGTTTTGTTCAACCTGTAACTAACCCAGTTTCACTTTTGAAGTACCGTCTGCGAGGGAAAAAGCATGGGCAGGATGCGCTGCTAGAGCTAATTTTCACACAATAATGGAGCTGAGTCAGATTCTACTTTCTTTAATGTACATGTTCCCACTTCTCCTTCTCAATCTCTCTCTCTCTCTCTCTCAATAACAAATAGCTGAGAGCCATTTATGCTTTCTGTCGCATCTTTGTTCGTCATTTCTCACTCCCTATTTCTCTCTGTTTCTTTTCCCTTCCCTCTTTTGTCTCCAGGGACTGTGCACTGTGACCGCTGCCTTTTTGCACTTCTTCTTTCTGGCTTCTTTCTGCTGGGTATTGACGGAGGCGTGGCAATCATACCTTGCCGTGATTGGCAAGATGAGGTCCCGTCTCATTCGCAAGCGTTTCCTGTGCCTGGGCTGGGGTAGGACACTTGCACACATACCAGAAACTAACATCAAAGGTCAAAAGCGATGTTATTGAAATGCTTCATCTTCACATGAGTGATGCAGGGGTATAACATGTCAGTTCTTATCAATGCAGTCACATCAGATTGTCTGCCATGTCAGTTCGCTTTAATGGAGCTCAATGACACACCACAAATATGTCACGGGAGCTCAGTGTTACTGCTGTGTTACAAGATGTAGACGTCCAATTGTTGATAAGAAATGCATTGTGTGTCACCGTCTGAACACAGGCTGGATCTGAAAGGGGATTGTAGCCCTTGCAGTGACACACGTACATGTTTTATAACTTATTGATCCACTATCACTTCCATTAATTCATAGATGCCCTTTGCAGATATTGCAGAATAGGATCCCCGTCCACAGGGAGTTGGTGGTACAACGGATTCTAACTAAGATGTCAGAAAATGACTTGTATTACTCAGAATGTGAAATATGGATATCGTCACATGTGGCATGGCTGGTGGTTGTTGTTGGCAATCCTTAAGAATCTTATTTCTTAAATATCTTATGAAGCCAAAAACCAAAAACTATTAAAAAAATATATAATAATAATATCATATGCAACACCGTGGTACAAAATCATACATTTGGTTGTTTGTGTTGCCTGTTTGTTTATTTAGTCTCAAAATGATCAAAAGGTGTACAGTTTATGAAGATAAACATAAAAAACATAAAGTTTAATATTTCTGTTTATTTATTTATTATATCACCGAAGTTGACCTTTGTTAGAACTTGCAGCAAAAACAAATTTGCCTCAAAAAATAAAAAAACATTTAAACAAATGCTCTGTTTTTATTTCTATGAGGTTGAGTTTTTTTTAGATTTTTCTGTCCGCTACAAGACTTAAATGTTTTTTTTTTTTTATCATTATTTAAAAAAATATATGATTTCTATGTAAAAAAAAAAAATATATATATATATATATGCTGCTTGGGTGGAAAAAGTGCTACTTTTGGATGCCCGTCACTTGAGAAACTTGCTTTTACCGGCGTAGTTATGAAGCAATCTCACCTTCTACCCAGAGCATGTTTCTCATATTGTCACTCATTTCTTCCTCCAGAGTGGCATTTGGATACAGTTCATCCCATCTCTTCCCACGCCTTTCAGTCCTGTTCTCTAAACCCGAGTTTCTCTAATTGCCTTTAATTTCCAGAGTTAATCAGAGCATTGTTAATTACATGAATATTTCAGAGGAGAGCTCATTATATGTGGACGTGGCACACAGACATAGAGCGAGGAGAATGGATAGGTCTAATTAGCACATGAGTAAAGCCTCCCTGACTGTGATGGCAAACACAATAGGGACGACACCAGCAGGAGAGGCCAGGAAGCCCTCACAGACACAGAGGGGGGAAAGAGGATGGAATTCTACAAAGTAAAGGTCACTGGATGCGACATTGTAATCAAGGGCCAATAAATACACCTTCCTCTGTCTCAAGATGGGAAACTTGCAATGAACAATGAGCAATACTGCATTTTAAATAGTAAAATTACTACTTTTTTTTCCCCCTGTGGGTGCAAAATGATATAATATTCTTGAACATTGAATAATATATAGTTTCCCCACAAATAAAAATAGAATTATTGCATTTTCATAACCTGATAAATGTTAAAAGTCCTTCATATTTAATTTGCCTACTGTATGTCAAATGAACTTAGTTTTTTTTTTTTTTATTGTTGAAGCTTTTACATTTATTTTTTTCTATATACAATTTTACTATTTCAAGCGTTGATTGCCATTTTTTTTTATGGTCCACTTTAGACATTCCACTAACTATAATTTATTTAGCAAATACATTTCAGCTAACATTTAGTAGATTATTATTAGACTGTATTACACTGTTAGTTTATGGTTATAAATATAAATAAGTAGTAGAAAAGTGTTCAAGATAGTAGAATATGCTGTCACTTTAATTTAAGTTTCATTTCTCAATATTTTAATAACTTTTAACCACGACTTCCTCAATAAACTGCTTCTTAATAGTTAATAAGGTAGTTATGTTTAGGTATTGGGTAGGATTAAGGGCATTAATATGTGCTTTATAAGTTCTAATAAACAGTCAATGTTGTAATATGCATGCTAATAAACAACTAGTTAACAGCGAGAATTGGAAACCTAAAATAAGAAGTTACAGAATAAGTTGACACATATTTGCAAAGTTACTTATAGTCAGTAGAATGTCTGTTGGAGGACCATCACAATAGCAGATATTAAGCAGAAAGTCTACTAATCATATATTAATAATAATGACTGGTAGTATTGTATAGTTTACATAGCATGCTACTTTTACACTTTGTGAACTGAAATATATTAAATGCATTCTATACATTTAAAAGATTACACCTGAAAATAAACACAGTAACACTTGAGCAATATCTTTACTTGAGATCCCTGTTGATGCTGCGTAAGCTTCTTGTGGCCTATGGCTCCTGTGGCAGCAGCAACCAAGAAGAGGTCAGTTCAGTCAGATGCATATTTTATTATAATGATAATTCACACTGTTAGTGTTGACGGTATAATTCTGTTCTGGGCAAACTCCGTATGCCGTCCTGGACAGAGCGGGGAGAACAGCATGTCATATCATTAAAATTCACAAAATTGAACACAAGTTGTTGTAAATGTTAGACATATGGTGCAGCAAAATGAGGAAGGCCAGAACCCAGGAATAAGTGAAAATTGCTTTATTGGCAAAACTCAAAATCAACACTTTAAATACAAAAAAGGGCACTTCTTTTGCAAAACAGAAAAGATTGTCCAACGGGAAGAAATAGTCCAATGGGATATAAACAGTCCAACAGGATACAAACACTGGAGTAAAGGCATAGGGAAACATGCGAGAATAAATACACAAGGTATGATGAGACACAGGTGATAAGACTGACGAGGTGACAGGTGAATGGAATGACGCAGGGAGAAAGCGGAAAGGAAACAGGAAGTGGGTGGAGACAAGACAGAACTGTGATAATAAACAAGCCAAAATAGAGTGGTAAGGATGATTACAATGTAACTTTACTGGTTTTACTGAAGACAATCACAAGAGTCAGATTAGATCACAGATCTCCGTGCTGCAGGTGGAGCTGGGGATGGAGGGGGGAGTTAAATTCAGCATGTGGCCATGCAATAGAAGAGTGGCTGAATGAATCCGTATGTAAAAGAACCGCTGTAATGTGTCAAAATGGGATTGATACATATCAGAATTAGATGACTCTTAGCCGATGCAAAGCTTAACTTACTTGGCCTACTGGAATGGATGCAATGCTTGATGATAATCTTACAAGAGTTAATCAGAGTCACTTCAGGTGAAGACAATTGTGTGTACTATATAGGTCTATATGTATTTCAGATCATGACTCTGTCATAAGTATTGGAAAGATTGGCATAGCAATAGAGATTAACATGGTAATGGAAATGACAGTTTATGTATTTCGTCTTGGCGGAATAGATCTGCTTCGCTGCTGCATACATGAAATAACCCAATAGCATATCTATACAGTTGGAGGTGGAGAATGTGAAGGATTTCTGAAAGCATACTGCAGACTGTTAACAGCAAACACTGCCAGTATTTTTTGAGCCACTGCAGCAGCAACCAATCAGCGGCACAATTTAGATAACGATGTGATCGCTATCAAATGAGTTAAAGACCTATCATTCTGGACCATCTAGAGTTTCATGTCAGAACTTGGTAGTTCTGAACACATACCCAATTTAAAAAAGGGTGTGAACTCTTATGCAGTATGCTTATTAATTTTTTCCTTTCTCTGAAAGCAAATTTCTTTGCTTTGAGTTGAATTGCATAGGATGTATTTTTTACATTAAATGTCCAACATTTCTGATATGATTTATCTTAAAGCTGTTTTAACAGGGGTGTGTGGGGTTCTCTGTGGAGCACTCTTAGAGAATACAGACTGGAACGTTTACACTGCTGCACTTTGGCCTCATGAAAAGAGACATATACAAAGAGGCCTATGGGAATTGCTCTCTGCTAAAGTACCGTGTTTGAGATTTGGAAGGGCACTGTGCACAGAGGGAATGATGTACCTGTACACTGTGTGCATTTGTCCATGAAAAGGGCACGAGCTAAAGAAAGTCACCAATGTGAGGGGACATTACTTCAGTTAACGTCCTCTCCAGCTTTAGGCCATCTGCCATTAATGGCCCCATGGAGGGAAAAGAAACATAAAACGGGACCAATCGTTCATGTGGTGGACAATTTTTTCAAACTTTCACATAAATGTACATTTCATTCATGTTTAACTTGTTCCATCCCTTAAAATTCAATGAACTTTGAAACCATGTTCTACGTAAAACAAGTTAAGCAATTAAACAAACATTTCACTTTCAGTGAATTGAGTTTTTATCAGATATTTTGACTTGCAGGTCTTCCAGCCCTTGTGGTCGCTGTATCTGTGGGTTTCACCCGGGCTAGAGGTTACGGCACGCCAAGTTAGTAAGTATCCCTGATAAAGTGTAATCCCGCAAGGAAACTGTTGAGACGCTTATCTTTTTTCAAATGCCGTTTTGAGGGTTACATCAAGTCTCAGTGAATTCCGGATGTTATTGAATAAGTAAAAGCAAAAGCATACCTTGAAATTGGTTTTGAAATATACCTTGAGTACCTTCATATGCAGTATGTGAAGATATGTATTTGTTAGTCTATCATAAAAGTTTAAATAATTGAGTACTCTGTATATGTTGTCTCTGAGTTATAGAATAACATTCAGTATGTAATGCAAAGACAACTTTCCCCAACACACACATACATATTTTCAATGTATGTTACTCTCTAAAAAAAGTAACTAATTGTGTTATATGGCTACTTTTTATGGAAAATAATGTGTGATGTTACTATTGCATTGCTGCTTATTTGTGCTGGGCTTAAATTAAAAACAGCAACAACAAAAAAAAGTTAAATTTGTTGGTCAATGTAAACTGGTCAACAAAAGTGAAATGAATATGCCTGTACAATAGAGGGCGCAACTCAACGAACCTGGCAGCTGTGCAGTGATTCTGGATTGCAGAAGAAGAAATTTCAACACTCTTACTTAAGCAAAAAAAGAAAGAAAAGTGACAAAATTTTGATTTTTATTTAAAGTAATTGTTACATGAAGGTCAACAGCAAAGGCTGGTTAATAAAGTAAGATTAAATCCATAAAGTATATTTTCTTATTTAACATTTAACCATTGCAGATTTTGCAATTGCGAATCTGTTTTTGTGCTAGTGAGATAACGCAGGTTCACATTTAGTCTAGATCTACACATAATTATCATGTTTACATGAAATGACAGCACACATTTTCTTTGCACTTACTCCCAATTTCCCTCAAATGGGGACGGGACAGGTGTCAGTCAATAAATGGGATAATAATGTAACCTGCATTAATTATTTAAATAAGTAACTCTGGTATTTTGTTGTAAATGTAAAAATTCTACATTACTGGTTACTTGGAAAAAATGTCCTGGTTATGTAACTCATGGTACTTGTAATGCGTTTTCTCTCATACACACATCACAATAAGAATACAAAAGAGGTGATAAGATACCCAGTGTTTCATGACACAAATCAAATTCTGAGGGTTTTACCAAGTAACCCAAAGCCATGTTTTCATCTTTAGACCTACATTTTGGTGCCCAGACAAAGACTGGTTAAGGATAATTTTTGGGAATGTTGCCTAATTTTGAGCTTTGACCTTGAAAGAATGTCTTCTACAATCAGATCCTGCCCTGGGCTATTTGTTCCTCTATTCCTATGGATTCCTTCAAAGTGGTGCCAATTTTCTGCTGCTCTGCATATAATGGTTTCTGTCTTTACTGCACCACTAAGCAATTGATTTAAACCAGGGAGCTCTCTGACTAATCTGAGACAAAAGTTGAAAACAATGGTGACCTTTGAAAGCTTTAATTGGATGTGTCTGACACATGGATTTCCCTCTAACCAAAGGACACATTTTGGAAACAGTGCCAGAAAGTCAGTTGCCTAAGATAACCTTCTCTGCAGTCTTTCACATATGAATGCATGTATGATTGAATGCATGTGTCAATGGTCCTTTCACAGCAGGCAATTCACAAGGACGTCAGAAGATGAACTGTATTGAAATCTGTTTGATTGCGCTTGACCAGAGCATTTGTAAAATGTCGAAATAGCTTTATTAAAATAATGATTAATAATGCTTGTCTAGAAAGTATGACTATCGAGATTTACAATGGCGAGATTTTACCAGGCGATATTTTGATTTGTCCATTACCTTTGCAATTTTTATTTGGTGTCTGAAATCAAAGCAATTTAACATTCTGATATTTCCAGAAAGCCTTCAAGTAGCAAGACGTTGTATTTTAAACGTCCTCTTCAGTTTTTTAAATTTAGGGACCAAATTTGGTTGGAATCCAAGTTGACAATTTAATCTTTATTTGTGGGAAGAAAAAAATGATTAAACTGTGCAAAAATAAACCAGTTCTTTCAGTTTCTTTCCCGCCAAGCCCTTTTTTTCTGAAGCCAGCACTATCTCAACTTTCCCTAGTGAATTGTGGAGTTTACATTTCACTTTATCTCTCTCTTTCTCTCAATTTCAGTTGTTGGTTGTCTCTGGAAGGGGGGCTTCTCTATGCGTTCGTTGGTCCTGCTGCTGTCATTGTACTGGTAGGTTTCAGTCTCTGATTTCCCATTGGTTAGATTAGTAAACATGAGCACCTCCCTCTTTAATATGCACTTTAAAAATATCACGCCTGCAGTCGAAGAGAAATATCGGTCACTAATGAGATTAGAGTTGAGGGCTGTCTCATTTAAAATGTATTTTTCATCAATATATCATGTTACAAAACATGAATGAACTTGATGAGCTTATTAGACCAAAGCAACCAAAGTGTGTGTATATATCCTCTACAGCTCCGGTCTCAGGTGCTGTGTGTTATCTTTGAGGTGTTTGCATTGTTTTTCATGGTCAGATGTGATTTGCGTTGTTTATTTCTTGGTGGTGGCGTAAAGCGGTCCTCTCAAACAAACAACCGCAAATGAGATTTGGGCATCTGGAGATGCCAGCTCCCTCTTTGGAGAGGAAATCTAATTAATGGAAAAATAATTAATCTTGCCTCTAGCAAATACTAAAACAGAGACCCATTGTCTAAGCAAGCGCCTTTCATGATCAGAATACGAACGGCACTTGTGAACATGTTAGACATGGTAGGTTCGATATTGTGCTCTCAGAGCAGACTGAACTGGCCAAGTATTGATTTAGCATTGGGATCTTTAACAGGGGGTGCGTTGTGATGGTGCTGGACGTCCAGACAATTATTGTTTCATCTCAAACTGTTTGTGGTTAGCAATTTGGTAAAACAGTAGTTAATGCAATGGCTAACATGAACTAAAACTAACACTTTTACAGCATTTATTACTCGTGGTTAATGTTAATTTGGACAAAAGTTGATTCAGGTAGATATCAATTAAAACTTTAATTACATTTTAACAATATTTTACATAATTACTGCATTTTTGATCAAATAAGTGTAGCATTTGAGAGTGTTAGAGACTTTCAAAAGCATAAAAAATCGTACTGACCGCAAACATTTGAATTGTAGAGGATTACTTTATATTTATAAATGAACATTGATCAAGAATAATAAATCCTGTGAAAAATGTTGCTTGTTGTTAGTCATGCATTAAATACTGTTAATAAACTGAACTTTTACCAGTCATTGTGGGAAAAATGAAAGAAAATGTGAAAGAAAATTTAACTACTAAAAAGTTAACATTGCTAAGATTGTGATGATCAATCGTTTAACCGGCTAAATTTTAATGGCTAAACAAGAAACTGTCTTGAAAAAACAGTTTATTCCAGTTTGAAAGATAGAAATAACTGGAAACCCAAAAATAAACACAATTCACATTTATTTGTATAGCGCTTTTACAATGCATATCATTTCAAAGCAGCTTTACAGGAAATGCCTGTCTGCATTATAATTTAGAGTGACTGCGTCCAAGTAATGTATTTCAGAAATGTGCATAATCACACAGTTCAAGATCATGTATTAATGTAAGGCAGATACAATGAGGTCACTGAATAATTACAAGTTGTGAACATAATGATTTGAATATATAGAAGAAGTTTTCAAAGGAGTTGGACTCTGATTTCTTCACAAATGTTGGGTCATCCAAACTTCCGTCTCTTTCCTGCAGGTTAACATGCTGATTGGAATAGTGGTCTTCAACAAGCTCATGTCTAGAGACGGCATCTCAGACAAGTCCAAAAAGCAAAGAGCAGGGTAAGTGAAGGTCAAAGCGATGGCTATATGAAAGCCATCTATTTCTGGATTTGCACCAAGTCACTCATTTACCACTGGCCTGTTGAAGGTTTTAAAATATCCTGTCAAATATTTGTCCGGGTAAAATAAATTGCTCTTGCTCTCAGACACACACACACACACACACACACACTAAAAGTTGCAAAACATCAGACAGAAAGCCAAGATATGACAGCTTCATTAATGGACTTGTATTGATTTGCTGGCCTGCTAACCTCCGGCTAGTTCTCTGTCATTAGCTAAGTGTATATTCATTGTTCGTGTAACTGCACATACTGACAGGATCAAGGAGCCCTTGTGCTTTTAAAACGCTTGTTCTGTTTTGCCTTTGTTTGATTGGACACAAAGCAGAGTGATCCATTAAACACTTGTGTTAATGAGTGGACCGCCACATCCCTCACCTCAAATGAGAGGCTAAACCGCAATGAGAGATTGAATATTCCCATTCCGCTCCATGAATCCACTACCTAGAAACTTTTCAGAGCATTCTCACAGCCCTCTATCTTTAATTAAACTAACGCCACATCGGAAATCCCCATTTTTTTAGTGCAGTGCACTGTTTAAAATGAGCTCACGGGTCAACTGCTCTGAAGCTCATTGCAATGCATAAGCGTCTTTTCGCCAATACAATACTGAAGGCTTGAGAACAGTCTAAATGCTCACAGTGCATCTGAATTAGCGCGTCTAATGGGTACCAATAGCCTCCACGCTTTGAATGCATGCTGTACAAATGTCATTTAGATATGTCGCATTGCTTTGGTGGACCCACCATACCGATGTCTTGGCTGGAAACTGTGGGTCTTAATAATTGAATGAGGAGCTAATCAGAGATCTTAGCTAATCCAATGACTGGATATTTGTAATCCCTCCAGGCAAAAGTACATTGTGCAATTTTGCCCTAATTGATTTGTATTTTTTTTCTTTCCACTTTTCTTTTCCTGTGATGTTTATGTACAAGGGAGATCAATGCATATCGGGAGCTGCAATGGCTAACTATGGATTTTTCAGCTAGTGGCTTGTATATAAAAATGTCCTAGAGTTTAAATTTTCATACTCACACACTCTCATGCTGTCTTTCATACACTGCCAGGTTGTGAAAGAATGTTGGGAGGGAGAGTGAAGAATAATTTTCACACATCAATTGGCCTCTTATTTCACAGCTTAAGTTCATTGAAAGTCTTTGGGATGTGCTGGAGGAGACTTTACAGAGTGATCTAATCTTGCATTGTCAATACAAGATCTTGACCTAAAATGAAAATAACATGACAAAATTTATTTCCATCAAGAGATGCAACGTTTTTTCGTTTTTGTTTCTTTTTTTGGCCGGGCAGTGTATATGCAGGTATGTAATATGAAAGTTCTGTTTATAGTTGCAAACAACAAATATGACTGTTTTTTATTGCTTATATTTGAGTTTCAGGAGCTTGTAGGTCCCTAATCACATGCATTAAATGTTGTTATGTAACTCTTTGAGTGAGGCTTCAAGTGGTTCATTGGGAGATGGTGTGCTATGACACAATAGAACTCAAGGTGGGATCCAAGTTGCTGACCCTGAATGCCCTCTCATTTACATATTTCAAGTTATCTGAGCACTTTTTCCAACTCTGTGGCATTAGACTTTTTTACCTTTACCTCTATGTTTTAATTTACAATGGCTTAATAATGCACAAATTCCGAAGTTTAAGTCAAGTGAATCAGTAGATCACTTAAAGCACTGAACCAACACGAGACTGAAAGCATTTTGGCCATTAATTCACAAGCCATTAATTTTTATTTATTTATACAACAATGGAAATTTGTGGGCCTGAAAATAAATGCAAACTTTTGAAAATGGGCTTCAAAGTGCACGTTTTTGTAAACGATATTATTGTCTTCGTGTAAGCTACCAGAGACACGAGTTTGCACATGTATGTTACGTGTGCACACTGTAGGCGCATAGTGTTTTTTTGCAAAAACACTGTTTAGTTTATAGTTTGTACTATAGTTTTTTTTTTTTTTTTTTTTTTTTTGCAATCAACAACTAATGGCCTGGCATGAAAAGTACAAAAGTTGTAGTCGTTTTCATGGATCCATGTAAAGTGAGTTTATACAGACTAGAAATTCTGATAAAAAAAAGAATAAAAGTCTCTTATATTTACTAAAGCTGAGTTTATTCAATCAAAAATACAGTAAAATTAATATTGCGAAATAATTTAAATAAAACATTTGAATATATATATATATAATATGATGTGATATGATGATTTGGCACTCAGTTATTACGATTTATTATTGGTTGTTATGTTGAAATTGTTTTTTTTTTTTGCTGCTTCATTTTTTTGTTTGTTAAAACCCTCATGCATTTTTTCTGTATATTTGATGAAAACTATATTGTGTAGAATATATAGATCAAATTTATATATAGAAATGTTTTGGCTTTGATATATGTATATGTATATGTATTATTATTATTATTATTATTATTATTATTGTTATTATTATTATTATCTTAGTCTTAAATTTGCTAAATTTGCTTAATAAAGTAAAACTGTATAAGATTTAAGGTATCAAGATTTTCTTGTAATTTTGTTTCATTGAGATTTTTTTTTCAGTTGGTTTTAGCATAAGTTTTTCTTTAATTTAAACATAGCTTTCCTGTAGCTCAATCAGTAGAGCAGTGGTGTTTACAACACCAAGGTCATGGGTTTGATCCCAGGGAAAGCAAGAACTGATTCAATAATCTTACTGATATTAACGCATATCTTACTGATATTAATTTTCCTTAATATCTTTAGTGCCACTTTTACACCCCAGACCCTTATTTATAAAACTTAGGGGGATTGTAACAGGGTTCATTAAAAAAATGAACTTCCTGGTTAATGACCCGAGGGAGACCAACCTGGACGTGCTCATCTGCTTTCTTTCAATGCTTACAAAAATCATGGGTCATGAGCAGTATCAGGTGTGTGTGAGTGTGTCAGCAGAGAGAGACTATCCTTTTCTTTTCATGGGTCTTTCTCCTGCTTTCACACACAAAAATTTATGCAACACACACACACACACACACACACTTCAGTGAGCAGCCGAAGTAGGTTAGTCTTTGCAGCTCCCATCTGCCTCATCTGCTGATTGTTAATGATCTGTAGTCGCATTCTACTGTGTTTCTCTCCATTTTATCATTTTCCTGCCTTCATTGTCTCTCTCTCTCTCTCTCTCTCTCTCACACACACACAAGCTATTTTCACGCTGAGACATTCATTACAGATCGCTCTCTACCGTTGCTGTTTTTCATTGCTTGATGCTGTTCTCTTGGCATTATTTTAATTTTGTCTTTCTCTTTCTTTTTCCTCTCTATTATGTGTTCCCTTTCCTTATGTACTTGTTTTGTTGTCATTATCCAAATATTCCATTTGCAATTCCCCCCCAATCTGCATTCAACCTTTTATCTTCGTGCTGTTTGTGTGAATTGGTATGAATGTGGGTGCATGGATGGATCTCCCTGCTTTGGTGTGTCATGTCAATCTCTTCCCCATGTGAATATATGTGTGTGTGTGTGTGTGTGTTGGTTCCTGAAGTCCGCCGTTGGAAGCGCGTAGCAGGCTGCTCCTGAAATGCTCCAAGTGTGGCGTGATCTCCAGTACCGCCCTGTCCAGCTCTACCGCCAGCAGCGCCATGTTAGTCTCATTCCATATTCTCTCTTTGTCTCTTACTTTCTCTCTCCATACCTTTTTTTTGCTCTCGTTCTCTCTCTAGAGCCCAACACTGACAGTAAGAAACAGAAACTCTTCAAAGAGCCGCCCTCCTGTCAGCACACTCCAGAATTACACTGCACAAATCACTTTCTTAAATCTTTCCTGAGAAATTGTGTCAGGGATTACAATATTGTAAATCACTGAATAGACATTACATTTGTCTCTAGACATTCATTTTATTTATTCGTCAAACAAGTCTAGAGGAACTAAAAGGTAATGCAAAATAATTTTTCAATCATAAAACTTGGGCCATTCATTCATTCAGTTCACCTTTTGTTTTGCTTTTGTTTGTTTTTTTAGGGTATGTACATATTAAATATATTTTAATTTTTTGTGTTTGTTGTTTTTTTTTGCTTTGCTTTGGTTGTTGCTTGTTTTGTTTATCTTTATGGTGCAAAAACCCTGTTATTTTAGTATTTTTGTCTAATTGTGTAAAATATTAAGACTTTTTATTAAAAGGCTGCCTTTGATACAAATACATTTTTACTTGTTTTATATAAACAAGTTTTGTATAAACGAGTGAGGGGAAATATATTTTCATATTCAATAAACATGAAAGTCATTATATGTTAATGTTGTAAATTTAGTTAATTATCTTGTTTTATACTAATAAGGATTCTTAAATATTTTAAAATCAGACAAAAACAATTCCTAACAGGATTTTTGTGTCTATGTCTGTAGCTCTGCTGATGTGGACTGCTGCAAAAATATGAATTATTATTATTGTTTTTGTTGTTATTTAAAACAAAATTCTAATTAAAAAATAAGTGAATGTATTCATTTTTCAGCCATATTAAAAACACAAGTATATGCGCACACACACAATCACGGTGGGCTCTTTGAAGAGGTAAAGAACCAGAGTGTGGATCAAGGGTCACCTCTGATTCTTTTGGCTTTGGATAAATTGGACTTGTCTCCTCTATTTGCTGGAGGGCGTCTTGTTATTGAAATGATAATGAAATGAATGATATCGCTTCTCTTTTCCTCTTTCTCTTAGTCATTTTTTTCTTTCTTTTTGTTCCTCATCTCATTCTTGCTGTCTGCTTTTTTATTTTCTGTCTGTCTCAGTTATCCAAGTATAAATATGGGGCATGTGTGTGTGGTGCCATAATACAACTTCCATCCATTCAAATGAATGAAGAGGACTTCCTAAAGGAAGTTTGGGTGGACCATATTCGCATGATCCCACCTCATTTTCATGCTTCATCCAAACCCCATGCTTTCTCTTCACAGTCAGTTAGGGGAGGACAATGAATTTGAGTCATGCTGTTTTACGTTTACCAAGTCAACCCTGTCTTCCTTTTCTGCATTGCTCTTATATGAGCATAACTCATATAGTAGATTTGCATAGGAGCAAATCTCTGTCTCATTGCTAATGTCGGCCCCATCGCAGTCACATGCAGGAGACTGAGTCAGTGCAGCGTGAAGATGTTAAATTGATGCCCAGCTGTGGTGAGCCCTTGCTTCGCTGAGTTTAAGCAGACAAGTCCTTACCGACACCTAATATTTATCTAAATAGGCTCTGCGTGATGCAGAACTAAAACACTCCTGTAGGATTAGCCACATGTTGGAAATCTATTAGGGCGTGTTAGCATGCTCAGCATTATGAACAGCTATTATTTCTCTGTTTTACAGCAAATCGAGAGTGTGTCCTAACTGGATTGACCATATGTCTATGAATTGAATATACCAAATAACAATAATAGGGTTAACTTGATTAAAAGTCCATTTTTGACATTCTATTAACTAAGTAACTTTGCAACTACATGTCAACTATCTAATATTAGTGTGTTAGTAGACTGGTAAGTTTGGGGTTTGGAATAATTTGACATGTTCTTGCAAAGTTACTAATAGTCCTTATAGCTTATAGCTTTCCTGTAGCTCAATCAGTAGAGGTCATGGGTTCGATTCCCAGGGAAAGCAAGACCTGATTCAATGTGTTCCTTGAAAGCAATGTAAGTTGCTTTGGATAAAAGCGTCTGTATAATGCATAAATGTAAATGTAGTCAGAATAAACTATCACAGATATGAATAAGAGAGTCTATAGAGTGTGTTAGCATAGCATGCTAATATGCTAATGACCCGTTGACTGACTGGTAGTTGACGTATAGTAGTTACAAAGTTAGTTAGAAGATAGAATGTCTTAAGTGGACTATCGAAATGAAGTATTACTAAATTGTTATTATTATAGATTTTTTGCATAATAATGTTTTATTCATTCAGCCATTCAAAAATAGACCATGGTAATCATAGTTTCCTGCAATATAAAATAATAAAATAAGTACTGGATTTTTTTCTGTTTGATAATTGGAGGCTTGTACCAAGTTACCACATTTTAGGTTTTTTCATAAATATGGTAGTGTAACAAAGTTCGTTGTTCAGGGAGGAAGGAGGCGGGAACCGGCGAACATTTAAAGACTTTAATGGCAAAATAAAACATAAACTCAAAATAAACATAATGGCGCCCACACGAACACAACATAAGTCCAGGCCTGGTCCTCTCTCGTCCTTCACTATCGTCGCTCCTCCTTTTATGCCTCCGCTCCTCCATTAGTTGAGAGACCGGTGGCTTCTCATGTGACGCTCATTATCAATCACGCCACCGGCTCTCGTGACGCTCTCACGGTCCCTCGACCCCACCCTGCTCGCCACAGGTAGTTAAAATGTACAAAGCTTGCAAAAAATCTAAATATACAATATTACAAAATTCAGCTACATATGGTGAGACATCTGCGAATTGTTAAATTTATATCAATAATCAGTTACACAAAATTTGCATACACAAAATGTAGCAATCACTTGATCTGGGATTTCAGGTTTTGAATTATTACCGCTCATTACGCATACGTTTACGCTGTATTGACACTCAGTTAAATGCCTGTGTTGCTGTGCTGGATTTTAAACCTCATCAGCACTCCCATAGCTTGACTCTAATCGTGATAATTGTTGATCTTAATGGCTAATGATTCCAGGTGCAGTGATATCACCACCTTGCTGCACGGAAGATGAAATGTATTTTGCTCTGTACTGTCCCTGCCTAGGGCGTCACTATGGAGCTCTTGTGTGGTTCTCCCTCTGTTGGCACTTACGTGGATGTCAGCTGTGCTGGCCATCACAGACCGCCGATCAACCCTCTTCCAGGTGCTCTTCGCCGTCTTTGACTCAGTCCAGGGATTCGTCATCATCACTGTGCACTGTGCCATGCGCCGTGAGGTCAGTGGTTTACTTTTTTTACCTTAAAGGCCCACTGAAATGCCTTGAAACGAGCAGCTTTATTCAATGTGTTGATGTAATTTTCACTGAAACAGGAAGACAGGACGGGAAAAATCCATCATCTCCAACCCTTTTTTTCTTTTCTTTTAAATCACATCTCAGCCAGAGCCGTTGAGCTCGATAAAGCCACAGATTCCTCCTAATCTCTGACTGTTTCTGTGCAAAATTCAATTGGTCCGATATGTTTTCTGTTATGTGCCATCTCAGGCATATGATTCACTCTGTGCTATCGTGTCTCTAGGCCGGAGAAGACGGCCCCAATGGAAAGCATATTCACACTGTCAGAATCGTTCCCTACAGCCTATATTGTGGACTAGGTGTCAGTCGCCATGTGGAAAATAGTAGATGTGTGAACACGTGACCGATTTTAGCCTCAGCTTCAGCATCATGTTGGGGGCGGGATGCTTTAGCTTCTACAGAGCATTTGATTGGGCAGAACATTTTATGAGAAGCTGAAGTGCAGGGTGACGTCATAAAAATTGGTCCATATAAGGTGGAAGTGAGAGACTAAGGTTGAAATGCTTATATCTTTGAAATGTGAATTTTGCCATTGCTTTGGAGCAAACTAGCTTATAGATAACTGAAAAGCTAACATATTCACACTAAAAGCCAAATAAATTCTTTAATGCTGATTGTGGCTTGAGGCTGGGGTTATTTGGGGATTCCAGGCCCTTCTCCATCACATTATGTGTGTGTGTGATTGGCCATAACAGTATAAAATATTTAAGTTGTGCTGTTATACTGCCAGTTCTAGAGGACAGTCAGATATGTATTTAATTGGAGATTGCGGGAGAAGTTTTATTTGAGTCCATTATTTTAGGTCCACTTAGGAATAAAACTTGGCTTAGACCGCTGACACAATATATTTTTTTAAATAGCATGCACTGCTTTCACGTTATAATGGGTTGATCTGAGCGGCACTAAATAAAGCATCTTATTGGTCAAAAATGTGACAGTTTCGACTCTCCAGCATGCATGGTGATAACTTGGTGAGTTTGAGAAGATGGAGAAAAAATCTGTTCCAAATCGCTGCGCCATATATGTTAAATCAATATCGCATAACTGAAGGATTAGAGTAAAATAAATCCTGGTATTATTTTAGTAAATATATGAAAATCCCTGGCAAGGCTTTGATGTAATCCTTAATAGCTTTAGCAAAACAAGAGAGTGGAGTGTAGTTTGTGCACCGGATCCTTGCGTTATATGCAGTATGATGTGCGAAGTACACTTTGAAATGGCTGAGACAACAATGGAAAGGCAGCATTCATGATTAGCATGGGCAAATGAGTGGGGGATGGTGTGTGGGAATAGTTTGTTTTCATGCATTAGTGAAGATAGAGAGAGTCTAGAAGGCATGCCATCGGCTGTCGCTCTGATACGTCTACCGCTTTGACTCAGCAGATAGTCATCCATAAACAGACTCTGAGAATGAGACCGTCGTCTTGCGAAACAGCCTAGTGATCCTACACATCGTAATTTTAGTTGTGGGGAGGGAGGCAGACTTATTACTTATTCCGGTCTAGGCCAGTGAATAGTGTTGCAGCATGATAACTCATGCTCAGTTGAATATAAAGAGAAGGGATTTACTAAACAGTGCAGAGAATGTGCAGTCAATAAATAAAGTGTTTCAACAGCATATGCTTGATGCTATTCTGAGGACGCAAGTAGATTAATGTGTCATTTGTTCAGCGTGTAACCTTTGCAAACCATAAAGGTCGTGGCAGTTCAACCACTTGGGATATGTACAACATGTTGTAGAATTAACATTTGTCTCAAATGTGCCTCCAGTGAACGCTTGTGATGGGATTTTGTCTAGAGGAGGGTCTAAGATCAGTCATGCCAAACAAAATGTTCTTTGGGGGTCAATAAAATGTATTTGTTTTTTGAAAGAGGTCTCTTATTTTCAGGGCAAGTCTGCATTTATTTGATTAAAAAAAATACAATACAGTTAAAACTGTATATTTTGTAAAGTCTAGCAACAATTTTAAACAAATGTTTTCTATTTTCAAATATTTTTTGAATGCAAATAATTCCTTTTGATGGAAAGCTGAATTGTCAGCATTTTATTTCAGTCTTCGGTGTCATGATCCTTCAGAAATCATTCTAATATGCTGATTTGATGCGTTAGAACATTTTATTTAATGTTTAAAATAGTTTGAATTCAATTAATAGATTAATCAATTAAATTAATAAATGTGTTAAATGGCATCACATTTATAAACACATTGACTGAATTTGACAGTATAATCGTTTTTTCCGAGTTTTTTTCTGGGGATGGAATTAATTAATTCAATTAATTCTGATGGACTCACTTTACCTAAGACAAAAATTAAAAAAATATTTTAAAAAATGAATAAAAAGTCAGTATGCAGTAAGTTTCTCATAACTATAAATACTAATGAGATCAGGCTGGATATGCTCATGTTTCCCGAGCCACTTCCCAAATGTTTTTGACTCTCAGAAGAAATATGCAAAAATTGTACCTTTAGGGGTACAGCACCTTATCACTGGTGAGTACTCTGACAGGGATATATCTGTACCTTATTTACCCTCATAGTAGTGCCTTAAGGGTACATATTATTACCCAAGGGTACAAATATGCACCTTTTCAGGGTAAAGAGTTGTCCCTTTAGGGGCACAGGTCAGTGATTGGATAACCTGGCCTTGTCATGCATCCAGATAGTCTAAGTAAAGCTCAGTTATAATCTGTTATGTCTGTGCTTTCACTTGGTCATTCTGTAGGCGTTGTGGCCATAAATCTGTATGCAAATGAGTGGCATCCCGTTGCTAAGGCTACACTGTCGTCAGGGGGAACAGCCTATCACGTCGTGTTGTTTTTTTGTTGTCGTCCTCACTATTGTTGTAGAGCATATGCTTCTTCAGTTATGTAATCCCTTCCTGCTGAAATGCAAACATACTCACTGCAATGTTTGCCACGCAGGAATATAAACTAATATCAAAGTTTTATGAGAAACTGCATACGGATGCCCTCTGTAGATTACTAAACTAACTAGATTAAACCGATAGATTCTCCTGAGTGAATAGAAGTGCTAGTGCCTTTAGGATGTTTACCATCTTCATTAGTTCTGTTAGCATTTACACATGACTGTGGAAAGATATTCACCACCCTCCCCCCCATTCATTTTTCCCCCAATAATGATGTAATAATCTTAAAAATCAATGACAGTCATGCAGTGATGGATGACTATGGTAAAAAAATCCAATAACATAAATTCAAAAAACAAAATGACAGATATTGATAGATTTATTCTAAAGTGTCCTTATAATACTGTTCCAAGTTTTACCTTTCATGCATGTGTAATGTAGCTGTCTGTGATTATAAATGATCTGCGAAGTTGTGGAGTTAAAGTGCATGATAATTAAAGTTATTGTGTCTCAAAAGAATTGACTCTGAACCGCTTAAATGAGTCATCAGTAATTCGAATACCACTTTGTTAGGGCTAGGCGTCACTGCGTAACACAATGGCGTAACGTCCACCTATGGTCTTCTATGGTCTGCCGCCAAACAATGTTTATTCAGCTTCGATTCAACTAGTTCTTCCAGTGTTCCATCTTTGGACTGTGTGGGGAAAACGGGAGAACCTGGAGGAAACTCGGAGAGAGCATGCAAACTCAACAGGAAAACTTCTTTATGTGAGGCAGCAGTGCTACCCACTGAGCCATCGTGCCACCAGGACATTCACGCTACTGCTTTTATTCTCTCAGATCTGTGTGGAAAACAAAGTTATTTTCTTTATGTTTCCCCCTTTGCCAAAACCCTGTCATTTTTCAGAAACTGAGAGAGGCTGACAACCCTAACATTTGTGATTGACACTTGCAATGCATGCTCTTGGTGGACTGTGGTTTGACTGTGTTTCCTTTTATGTACTAGTACATGCTAACCAAACTCAATCTCAAAATTCAATTGTGACTCCTGAAATTCTAAAGAGTCACAATTTAATTATCAACTATGATTCTAAAATGCAGTTGACACTCTCTTCTATACCTCAACTGTGTATGAACAGAAACAAGACTGAGATCCATATTCTGCCGCTGTCATTATAGTGGTTGAAAATATGATTAGTATTTATTCCTATTTGTTTGGTTGCTTTCTTATTTTATATTTCACTCTTTTAGATTTACATTTTGAGCCTCTGTGATTTACCCTGGTTGTATTCCATGTCTTCTCACCTCAGGTGCAGGATGCAGTGCGCTGCAGAATGGGTGGCTGCAAAGACGACAGTGAAAACTCTCCGGACTCCTGCAAGAACGGCCAGGTGCAGATCATGGTGAATAGCATTCCATTCCATCTCATCTCATATAGGACTCTAAAAGTTCCTCATCTCTGAAACAGCCGGGGCTACTGGGTGATTGTGTTTCAAATGGGATTTGTTTTGTAAATTGTAGAAGGCGCCTCTCTGAATGCAAAAGACTATTCTATGGAAGGTTTCTGGTCAAAACCCTGGTCAACTCCCATCGATGTCGTAATTCCAGTAGGGAAGACCTTTTTGTCCTGTTTATAGTATTTAGTTAGATGTTGTACAACATTTGTTCGGTTAGAGACATAAGTGCTTAAAATTAGAATCTTTTTAAATAGCATCGCACATATTGAAATTTTGTAAGGTCGAACTACTATAAATAAACTGACCAGTAATTATACTCTATATAAGAAAGCAATGAAGCACGTCAGTGACACATTCTGCACTTATAACCTTGTGGGGTATTTTAATATCGCTTCTATGCCTTTTACCCAGTGCCCTGCAGTTATTTGTTTGTGTCAAAGACTAGACTTGCATGTAGCCATGGTAACTACAGCAGGAACTCTCCAATTGTGTTTGTGTGGATCCGTTTGGATGAGAGATATCACCGCCGCTCCAGGTCTGCTCCACCTTTCCAATTCCTCTCCTCAGCTCACCACTCACTTTTTCTCTCTCTCTCTCTCTCTCTCTCTCTTTACCTTTCCTCTGTTCTGCCTCTTTGCCGGCAGAGGTGCCGACATCAGCCCAGCCTCTACAGTCAGGAGCAGTGCGGCTCACTTCGATATTCACCTGGTTGCTGCCTAGGCTGCCACCAAACCTGCAGCGCATTCCCTCCTCTAGCCATGGCCAATCACAGTCATGGACACAGCCATAACCACAGCCACATTCTCCACCAGAACCACAATCAGACTCTGAACCACAGCCACCTTCTCAATCACAATCACGCCCATGGCCTAAACCACAACCACGTCCATACTCTCAACCACAACCTTGACAAGAACAACACCCACACCCTGAACCACAACCACATGCATGCGCTCAACCACAACCATGCACACATTCTCCACCACAGCCAGAGCCTAGTCCTGGAGCAAAATCATATGACCGTACGTCTCTGAGATTAACGTGGTTGCATGTGTTTGCTTTAGAGTTAGTGCTGTCAAGTTTAGAGTGTAGCTGACTGCGTACTGTGAGCATATTAGCCCGCTAATTAGATAAGTGGCTTGCTGTCATCAGACCTAACTTCAAGTTATGTAGTGCAAAGTAACTTAGTTTCCATGGCTATGCAGTATAAGTTTTGCACAGTTACAGGTTTCTTCTCTTGCCTTTTCCTTTCAACTTCAACATGCAGGTATATGCATACATACAAGTTGCTCTCGCTGGGAATGCTAAATTTGCTCCACAGTGTAATGCCCTGACTAAAGCTTTGTTTTGAACTCCTTTGAGAGTCAATTCTTTTGGCAGCAATAGCCAACGCTGCATTTCAATGAAGGCCTGGAGTTAAAAAGAGCTGCTCTGGGATGGACAGTTTCAGTTTTCCCTGAGGGACACAGTCAGTTTGCGTCCATTGTACTATATCTGTTTTTTTAAGAGTCCTACCCTCTTTTCATAAAAATAATATCCGTTTTGTTTTGTTTTTTGTTCGGGAAGTCAAGCCCAGCTGTGTCAGACTGCAGTATGCTAATTTATTTTCACTTCGGTTCAACGTAATTAGTGCTGGTGCTAAGGGATCTGCTTTTTATTGTAGAGGTGTTGCAGATGTGTTGCATTAGACTAGGACATTTTTGAAACACTGTGTTGTGATTGCTAAAATGAACTTTTTGTTTCTTTTTGATGGACTTTAACCACCACATAATGTCTGTAACTGCGCTCAGCTCCACCCTTCACCATACCAAAGTTGTATGACTGTATGTAAATTACCAAGAAATGGCATCTATATTTATAGTAAATATTATTTAATATGTAATTAATATCTCCTCTTTCCCTTCATTCATCTGTACAGACGGACTTTGAGAAAGATGTGGACTTGGCGTGTCAAACGGGTAAGTCTTCCTGGACCCTCCATTTTGCCTTCCACTATTGCTGGCGTACCTCTTTGCTTTGTCATTCTTGCACCTCCCTCATCGGTTCCTTCACATGGCCCTGGTTCTAATGCTGTTTGGTTGTTTTAAGTTTGTTAATGTAAAGTTAACCCTTAACACCATTGTCTTCCCCTCACTTGCAGAGAGAGGACACCCATGTAAGTCTCACTCTTAAGTTGGAACACTCCTGTTTGTGTCACTTGTGTTAGACTATAGAATATTGTTGTTTTGCATAAATTGACATGCAAAATGTGCCTGTTTGCTCTTTGATTACCATACCTTTATCATCTTCAGCATACTATGGATTCATTATAACTTCGATACATTTTTGATAGATTTTGTGAAGGAGAAACTACCATTGTAATAATATTAACGTTAAAAAAAATCTCCCATATCACTTTTTCACCTTATGGGTGAGTTAAGTTTTCTGAAAAATTAGACATTATAAATTATGTATAAAATGGTTAGGCCTTTATGGCTGATGTTTTTTTCCCTTAGAGGAGCTGATTCGTGCATGGCTTTCCCTGTTAACACTACTTAATTCGACTGAACTTTGGCTGTAGCACCAGCCTTTGCAACCGTCCAACTTTTGCATGCTGGGAATCCCAGATACTAACTCACCTGCCTGAAAATGTCTGTCTTTTCTTGCCCTCACTGCCTTCTGGCCTCATTGACCCTTTCCTGCTCTTCTGGCTCTTTTTTTCTCTTTTCACATCATTCCCTCCACCACATTCTCTCTGCACCCACATGAATCAATCTTGCTTGCTCTGTCACTGCTTCAACCCCTCTCCAAAACATCTGTGTTTTATACCTTTGGGAACTCCTGTGTAACTATCTACCCCCCTTTCCTTTTCTGTCCTTTATTGTCTCACCATCCAACTTGCTTTTATGATTGGTTTTTCTCTCTTCTCTTTTCCACTGTCCATCTGTGTGATCTTGTGGACTCGACTTCTACTCCTGTCCCTTTCTTCCTCCCCACTTCTGTCTATCTGTTCTCTTTCTCTTTTCCTTTCTCCACTACCTCAGTCATCTTTAAGGAGGTAAACACCTGTAACCCTGCTACCATAACTGGAACTCTATCCCGCATCTCACTGGATGACGAGGATGACCCCAAGTTGACAGCTCATCAGGAAGGCATTAATTTCAGCAGCCTGCCTGGGAACATCCCACCCCCTAACCTCCTGGTGCAGGTACCTGCTTTGGGTACCCTGAATGAGCTAAGCGATCAGCCGCTGAAGAAGGAAGTCAATGTGGAGCAACAAGGCCAGCATCAGCGATCCGGACCCATCTACCTGTGCACCGAGAGTGGGCTGGGTTGGGTCCGACCAAACCCTTCGTCCACCCAGGAATCAGCTGGAGGAGGCGGAGAAGGGGACTACATGGTGTTGCCACGTCGGACAGTCAGTCTCAAGCCCCCTCCTCCACCCCAAGATGAGGGGAAGCCCCTGAACATTACAGTTGATGACCCACCCTTTCCTCCACCCCCCTCACCCTTGACTCTGCATCCAGCTGAGAGCGAGGCATACCCTGCAGACTTTGCAGCTGTGGACCACATCAGCATGAACCTAAACCGCTCCTATGGCACGCTCAAACAGTTGCCAGCCCACACCGGGCACACGCACTCCAACACCCACACCCTTCAGGTCAAGCAGAATCGGCCCTCTGTCCGGCAGATCCTCACTTCGGGGACTGTGGAGCGTACCAGAACTCTTCCCCGCAACCTGGGCAGCACCAACACCAGCCTCTCGGCTGGATCTTTGGAAGTAAGTAGGGGTTAAAGTAGGGGTTCATTCTTTCACAATCTAGAAACATCACTTCTGAATGTCCCAGGGTATTTTGGAAACCACCTGTGGCTTGCAATTGTGGCATATAACCTAGGATCACAATAATGCTGTAATCTCCTGGAATTATTTCCAGGAAATAAAGGGAACTGGTGATCATATAGCACAAATAATGTGCTGATCACGTAGATCAGCACAAAATCCATAACAGAGATGAAACCAAGCATGAATGCAATAATTAACCTAACCCATACACACAAACCGTAGAATCCTACCAAGCAGCAGACAAATTATAATTAAAGGGCTAGTTCTGCCAAAAAATGAAAATGGTCATTTACATATCGTTCCCAACATGCGTGACTCTTTCTTCTGTGAAAAATAAAAGAAGATATTTTTAAGAGTGTATTTGTACTTTGTCTACAAAACAACATTAGACCCCCTTGACTTTATCCCCCAAATATCTTCTTTTACATTCCACAGACGTCTTGCAGGTTTGGAATGACATGAGGGAGAGTAAATTATATTTTTGGGGTGAAATTTCCCTTCAAGGTGTTGTTACAGGAGGGTAATACCTGTTACAGGAGAGCAATACCAAGGCTGATTTGTCTTATTAGTAGTGTCTCCTTTCATTTCGGGGCTGGATGATGGTACATCATCTGTAGTCCCAGAGACTCCATGCATACTGATCATCTAGCAACTCTCTCATCAGCCCATCACAAAAATGCATTCAGGTGTGCCTTCTATACCCAGAGTCCCTTGTCAACATGATGTTACACAACTTGGTGAATGCGTCTAGTTGGGTGTGTTTGTATGTGTGTGTATGTGTGTGCGTGCAGTTGCACTTCTCTCTATAATTACACTACAGCCCCACAAGGAGGCACAGCAGATGGTGAGAGAGAAACAGCCAGAGGAAGTGCCTGAGAGAGCCTGCATTCCTTCATTAAATGACACAAACCTTCCTGCTCTGTCTCCTACACATAGTTCTTGGAGCCGGGGCATGAATTTCTAACTAAAGTCAGTTGTCAAATTTAAAGTTAGCATCAAATTAGTAGGTTCTATTTCTTTTGTTTTTCTTATTTTTATTGCAGAAAGAAAACATCTGCATCTTATATATATAAAAAAAAAAATATATATATATATATATATTAATTTTTTTTAGCTGACCTCACCCTACAGACCAACGAATACTTTGGCCATCCAGGTTCCACGATGGTCCGCACAAGGCCTAGTTACTTTTGGGCTAAATGCCAATTGATTCACTCTGGAATAAATCACATTACAGAAGTAAAATATTAATTTCATGCTGACAAAAAAAAAGCTTTTTTAATGCTTTGGCAGCTGACTTATGAATACACTAAATGTTTCACTTTCGTTCTATTTCTGCCTCTGTTTCTGACACTTACTCAAAAGTGCCTTTACATCAGCAGGTTGCTTGAGTATACATCATTTTTCATATCATTTTTAATATCAGTCATCAAGCTGGAAAGCCTGCAATACACCAGTTTTAAAAGTGACTTTTAAAACTTCACTTTTTCTCTAAAGAACTCAAGTTTGGAGTCACAAAGGAAAAGGTTCCCGAGTATTGATATTTTAGTGGACTTGAACACTCTAGGGTCTGAAGTACTTTGGCTTGAAGTCACCTAACTCACCCATGACACCTTAACTTTGTCAACAACTAACTTCTCACACTTTAAACAAGGTATACAATGTGACTCAGTCTCTTCATCCCTTTGTTAGCAGCAAAGAAGCATATGCCCAGGTCTTGACTTGGTTTGTGAGTTTGAGCTTGTGACAAATTGCCACAGAATGTGTACAGACACATTTTTTACGGAATTTGTGTGTGTTTTTAATAACTTGAACTTGTTTTATTATAGACTATTGTATCTCTTTTTGATATATTAAGCCTTAATTACAGCAGGAAATAGAAATATTCTGTTTGCTCTACAGGGTACAGGTGTAGGAAACCTCTCAAAAGTTCAAATATGACACTTAATGGACTTTACCAGGGTCCAAAATGAGTTTTCAAATGTGAAATAAAACCATCTTTGTCATATAAAATAGCCTACTAGGTTTTAGAGTGATAGTCTCACCCTTGTCAATGTGGGAGCCATTCACTATCATCTACTAAAGAAAACATTTATTATGCTTCACATGTCCTCCAACTTTAGAAGTTAGAAGTTAAGTTCCTCACCAACAATTGGTCACTGAGAGACACAGATTAGCTCATCGTGTATGTATTGCTATCGGTAGTATAATGACCGACTCTTAAGTCATTAATGTGCTTGGAAAAGGTAGCCAAGTAATCACATTTTCTAAGGACAAATGTATTCCATTGTTGATTCCATTTCAACCAGCGTTGAATTGTTAGATTGCAACAAGGAAAATAAACAGGGATAGCTATATGTGCAGGAAACTTGGAGAAAGAGTAAACTTTTACTTATTGGCCTACTACTACACTAGAGTTTCAGGGCCAACAAGAACTATTTGTTGCCAGATGGTTTTTTTCAACCGACTTACCAAGCGAGACAAAAAGTTAATTTTGGACCCTGCACATTACTAAGCAAATTGCACCACGCAGATGTTCAAACAAACATTGTTCGAACTGAGCAAGCTCCTACTGAGCAAGTAGTTTTTGCTGTTTACAGTAGATTAGAGATGTTTACAAACGGATAAATTTATAAAAAATTATGCCATTTTCCAAATAAACCACAGCTTCTGCTGTTTACAAAATATGCAGACACATACTTTTTTGTAACATCAAAGGCTAAAATCATCATCACTGATGTTGTTTTATATATAACTAGCTTTTTTTCCACATCAGCCTAGAATTATGTATGTAGTTACATATATAACATTAGTTGTAACAAATTTCAGATATGATGCAGGAAACACACATTACAGTATCTAATTTCTCCCAGATGACTTGATTTGTGGTTATGCAGTAGGACGCCAACTTACACTCATCTGTTGGTGAAGGTGAATAGAATATCCCTTTCCCATGTTCGTGCTGAAGCTCAATTTGAAACCAACAAAAACCACCCACTGGAAAAACACAGTTCAGTCAGCTGAGGTGTATTATATTCTGACTGAAACCTGCATGAGACAAATGTGTCATGGGCGCCACAGCCGAAGTTTACTCAGGTGCTGAAAGATGTGCACTTGTGATTGATGGTGTCTTCTCTCCCCCTCCCCCTTCCCCCAGAGGAAAAGAGTACGGTACTCTGAGCTGGACTTTGAGGTAAGACCCCGTCCACATCTGTCCTTAGACTGGTGTTTGTGCTTCTGTTCAACATTAGCTACAGAATTTTCAATGGACTTACAAAGGAGCCAATGATAGTTACCGTACTGGTGCTTGTTTCCCCCATCATGCATTCAGTATATTAGCAACAGTCCTATCCATGGCAGAACTGCTCAGTGTTTCACATGCCTTGATTCCTTAAGCTTTTTCAGTGTAACTTCAAAATAGGGTGACAATATAGGGCCTAAAATTAACACTCGCTAAGTGCCAAATGCGAGAAAAAATCAGAGTTGGGGAGTATATGAAACAGTGTCACTCACCAGTTGGCTGGTAACACTTTTAATGAACTCTTATGATGCGTGAACGTTGCTCAGGACAGTTGAAGGGCCAGCGATTCATCATGAAAGTGTAAAAGCGCAAAAACACATGAAGGATAGCTAAGTCTCAGACAGTCTATAACTACTGTCTTTCAATCCCCCTTGCACTTCAGCAGAAAAATTCACATAAAAATATATATATAAAAAAAAACGAGTCTCTAAAGAAATAGTCGGTTATGTCTAAAGTGAACGTAAACAGTTGAGGAACTAAATGCATGTGTAGTCTCAGTACACTATTAGACTGCACATTGCCTCTAAAAGTGACAGCAGCTTAATATTCCTGCTGCTGTCTATGCTTTTATGTTAATCAATCAACAAAGGACATATAAAGAAATCACTCACTCTTCTTGACTGAATAATGTTTGAATAACTGCTAAAATTACTTTATTAAAATGTATTATTTTACTACATGTCTGGACAGAAACGCAAAAATAACTGGAAACCCTGAAAAGCAGTGTTTATTTAATTTGTTATATTGTATTTATTTTTGCTGTTGCTTATAATTTGAATGTTTGTTCTTGTTTTATTACTGACTGTTTACTTATCTTTAACAATGTTTTGCATTTATATTAGTTAAGCTGGTAGTTGTATCTGTGGCATCAGATTTGGAATAGAAGTTAATTTTACTGGTATCTAAAATTTTGGTGTCATTGCTGCCTGTTTTTTTTTTTTTTTTTTTTCAAAAACAGTTTTTTGTTTCATTGGCAGGTGTGACAAAAGTTAGTTTTAGGCCCTTGCGTCATTTTTTGGAGAGTATTCCATCTAGACTTCAAAATTCACACCGGGCAAAATAAAGTTAAATAGGTAAACACATCATTCCTGTAGTCCACAAAACATTTACTTTGCATTTCAGAAATCTGCTGTGTCATTAAAATGTGTTGTATCATGATACAAGCAGTATATGTTTCTGAATTCAGAATGATCAAGGCTGCAGAAACACTGAAACAGTGTAGAGCTCTTTACGTGTGGAGTGAGTGGCATTAGTGTGTGTGTGTGTGTGAGGGAGAGAGAGAGAGAGAGATAAATGGCATAATGAGACGAGTCGAGACTGCACGTGTATGACTGAGGCAGCCTGGAGGGCACCTCCATGGAATGATCAACTGGCAGGATCCAGCAAATATCCAGTCTAAAGCCTCCCAATTCATTTTTTTTTTCTAGAACACACTTGTGTGCTTTTAAACTAGCTGTTCTTCAATTATATTTGAAAGACTAAATAATGACTGGATATTTGCTCTCCAGTATGGAGGCTTCTTCTCAAACAGAGGTATGTCTTGTTACTAACACATTCAGATGCTTTTAGAGCTTCATAACCTTTTCCATCCTAGTCAGTGCTGCATGAGATTTCCTCCTTCCTGTCCCAATAAATAAATTAGGGCTGTCAGGTGATTCAAATAAGTTTTAACCATTGTTGTTACAAAATTAGATTACCCGTAAATACAAAATATAACTTGTGGCGCATTTATGTTTAATGCATTGAATTCCTCTTTAAAAAGAAGACTAAATATTCAGTTAAAATCTCTATTGCCCTTGTGTAAAAAAGAAATTAATCAAATAAATAAATAAATTGAAAGTCAGACTCGTGCACTCGTTTGCTGGTCAGGATGGATTGTTCCTGGATTGAGCAGAATGAATTTAAACCTCTAAATGTGCTAAACTAAATGCTGTGACATATAAAATTCAAATGCTTTCTATATTATAAACATATTTAACTTTGGTAGCTAAAATAAAGACAATCCCAAGAAAATAAAGGATCAATAAGCTTAAAATTCTATTTTTGCTTACAAATCAACCCCATCACATGGATGCTGAATGAGAACAGTGCTGATACTCACAGATTAGAGCGAAGCTCCATGTCAACTCTGTGTGAAAACCAGCTGTGACTACAAACAAAGTCCCTTTAAGGCAAGTCATTTCACTCGGCGGCCATCTTTGAAACACTTCTCGAGCAGCTGTTTCAGTCATGGAAGTACGGCTTCAATCATTTTGACTAGCTTATGATTAAAATTTATATTTTTATCAACAAAATATGACAACTGTCTCATAAATTTCACAAAAACCTGCATTTTCCAGGTTGGACCAGCCATTTAAAGTGCATTCATAAGCACCCGTCTCAGATCACACAGCTGCAGTGACGCAACGACTTTACCAATTGGCGATTGGCTCTTTTATCCATAAGGCGGGACTTATCCCACCATATTGTGCGTTGCACTTTCTCCCATTCGTAGTAATATGACTACACCGTCTCTGCATTTTATAATTTTTTTGTCTACAAAACAGTTCAGCCAGCTTCCAACCAATTCTATTTAAATCTGGGAATTGGTGGAAGTGTGTGTCGGTTTATTAATCAATCAGAACACCACCCTTCGAGAGGATTATCGTCAACTACCACCGACCCAGCTCCTCCCTGGCCTGCCCTTTCTTATTTTTGCTTTTGTTTCTTTTTGTTTTTTGTTTGTTTGTTCTTCACCTTCCTTGCAGAAAGTGATGCACACTCGCAAAAGACACTCAGAGCTGTACCATGAACTCAACCACTCTTCCAAGTTCCACACCATAGACAGGTATAACAGGGACCCTGCCATGTCCTCCTTCAAGGTAAGACCCCTCTAACCTGCAAACCCCACACTTATACCCAACCCAAGTGATATAATCTCACCCTGTGCTTGCTAGAAATCCTGTATATTTGCGTTACAAAGTCACTAATGTGTCACCATGCTCACATGTGCACCACTGCGGGAGGTTTAAAGCAATATTAACTAGAGCACTAAATCATTTACTTAAACCTGAAACACTAATGCCATTTACATAAATAATGTGTTACCTGGGAGGCAGGAAACGTCTTGTTTTGAGGATGCATTAATGTCCCTTTAAACTGCTTTAAAATTACAGGGATTAAAATGCATAAACGGTTTGATAATAAATATGATTAAAATGCAGTATGCTAATAAACACTGAAAACGCTCAAAATCAAAACTCTTTAGTGAAGCATCAATGCAAAAGTTTCTAATTTACACTGTATGGATAAAAACATGTATCAAAATATGTAATGCTTTCACAGAAGAAAGACAGGATTGGAATTAATAAATGATGACAGACTTTTCATCTCTGGGTGAATGTGTAATGATGGGGAGTGAACAGTTTGTATTCTAGTACTTGGATTTGAAGTAAAAAACAAGCTAACAAAGTAATTGTACATGCACCTGGTGTTTGGAAACAGAGCATTCTCTGCTTTCCTTTTCCCCAAGCCTTGTGTTTCGTGAGCTAATTAATACTGTATTAATTGTTTGATCATATTCAGTCTCCCACCATTAAGCTTCTCCAAGTACACCTGCGTGCTGCAGCGCTGTCTCATATCTGCTTTCCCTGGAAAGAGCTGACTGTTCATCTTTCCATTAGCTAGACTGCTGAATCTTTAATGTTCTATTAGAGGAAGAAACATTGCAAACATCCATACGCCAGTGTCCAGAGGCTTATGTCATTAAGATTTAAAAACAAATGCCCTCCGAATAATTACCTGCCTACAATTTGTGACAAGTGTATACTTTGATGGCATTTGCCACATGCTCACTCACTTTTCATTTGGATTTTTAGCCATTTTCAGACCTTTAGATTGTTGTACTGCATTGCTTTTCAAAAGAGGCGTGTTCAAAAGAGCGAGTGATTTGATTGGCCTCTCCAAAATTCTAAACTACGATTGGCCATCTCTCAAGTCAATTCAATTCCCTGGGTTAAATCAAAGAGAGAAGCAATGTCAATAAAAAAAATAAAATAAAACAATTAGTTGGGGTCAGAGAAGCATTGAAGCATTGATTGAGCAATTTGCACTTAAACTGATGCAGTTTAAACATGCATTATTACTCAGATGATTACGGTTACTGTATAATAATAAATTATTATTATCAGTAAAGATGGATTATGCTTTTCAGCAGTAAGTTCTTTACAGTCCTTTACATGGGCCACATCTGTGTTACGCATGCAGACAAGCTTCAGAGCTTCATGTTCTCACATTACAGATGATCAAACTGGTTCTTTCTGCTTTTCACATTTTCTCCTTCTGACATTGTAATGAGTTACAATGCTTTAAGCATTTGGCTTTTGATTCCCAATGAGAAAGCAATTGCAGCATAAAATTATTTTAATTTCATTCCACAGGTCTGTTGGACAATGCCATAATTACAGCCATAATGGTGTTCAAGAGAGTTTGAAAAAATAAGATTGGACATTTTTAATTATTATAATAACCCAGTGCCTATAAGACAATCAATTAACTGGATTTCTTCTTCAGGTCAGGACTGGTGTGAATGATTTTCCACTGAATGTTGGCATAATAAATAAGCAGTTTTCACTTTTATGAAACTAAAATGGTCTAAAAAAAACACAAGTGTACTATTTAACTACTGTTACAGTGGATCGTTATCCTGCTTGATTCACCGGCAGAATGTTTCCCTCAAGACCAGTCTACCTCATGAAACCACATCTACCTCAAAAACTAAAGCTGTGTTTAAAAAGTGCCCCTCTAACAATCCGGCCACCTTCACAGGTTCCTCCTCCACCTCCACCACGACAATCTGAGCCTTTAACACGGAGAATGAGCTTCGTTTACAAAGAGAGCCAACGTAAGCATGTCGACCAAACCCCGTATTCCCAGCCCCGTGTGATAGGGCCTTGAATTACAGAGGCTCTCATTGTTGTCGTGTAAATCCCGTAGAGTCTGAGCGGTGTAGAGGACTAAACAGTAGGTCGTGTTTTTCCGTGCTACCTCGGCGTGAAATATTCCCTGCGATGTTGTGATGTACTGTTGTAAATCACACAACTTTGCTCTGTCATTGTGCTTGTGGTATTTAAACCCTTTAACGTTTTATTTAAAACTAAACCATACACCAAAATTCATATAACCACAAAAGCTTGAGTTAGAATTAAATCAAATTTTGTTTTAAAAGATCATAAACCCCAACCATTTAATTTTGATCAATGTGGCCACAAATCTCCATTCAAATTAGAATTAACCTGATCGGAATACGGTAAGTAAGCACATGCTCTTCCAGAAACAAGATGAAGTGCGCTTGGTCAGAACCATGTCATGTGTGTGGGCCGGTAAAGAGATGAGTGCACATTCGGGAAAAATCTAGGCCATTTTTCCCCTCCTGTCTTATTCTAGACTTGACTTTTATCCCATTAGATCACTCTAGCGTCTGGTGAGGACAGTGAGCTTAGTGGGTCTCTAACACATCCAAAACCAGCACTGTCCATTCCATCTAATCATCTTTCTCTCTACTTTCCTCCTACATACTCTGACTTCAATCCCTTGTTCGTAGCATGGGTTCACTTCATCTCATTCTTTTTTTTTTCTGTGGGGACAGTGGAGGCGCCTTAGTCACTTGCAGTTCTGTAAATTGCACATGTTAGTGTGAATGGAGCTTGATGCAGTTTGAAAGGCAGTTAACCTCTAAGTGAAAATGCTGGCTGGGCTGATAGCTGTAGCGGAGGCTCCCCATATGGTCCCAAATGGATGAAGGACTGGTACCCTGTGTTCAATCTATTCATGCTAATGGGGATCCTACAAATGAACACAACGGGGAACATGAGAGCAGAGGAAGGCAACAGTCTGGCTGTTGAAATATGCATTAACGGAAAACTTCTGCTCTTATTCCCACTGACTGTTGTATGAAAGGGTAAACATCATAAATATATATGCAGGGTTAGTAATAATAAAAGACTTGAACAAACCGCAAGACAAAGTATTAAACTTATGCACATAACCTTCATCTGTGCTATAGACATGACTGATGCTTCAAATTGTGCATTTGTAGGCATTTTTCTGATAATGCAATGGATGACAATATCTCATTATACTTCCTTGGAAGAAGGAGGATTGATGGTAAAGTCTGTGATTATAGTAAAGTACAAAATAGCATCAGCTTTCAAATGAAAAATATTAGAAATTCAATTATTAATGATTTATTAATGAGTGGACACAATTTACGAGGGAACTTAATTTGTGAATCATAGCCTCGATTTACTAAAACGAGAAAACAAATTCTTAATTCATGGCCATTTATTGAGTGGCCATTAGACCCTAAACACCATCTTGCCACAACCCAGAACACCCTGACAGCTATATTTGTTGTTAGTGTTGCAAATTATCCACGATAAAATAACTCATTTGTAATCTGGACAACATTGCTGTTTTTTTATTTTTTATAAAGATATGATTGCAGCTAAAATATGCAACCTACGTAAGTCGAGTCACCTGCTCAAATTACTGGTGTTAAAGGCCTTCATCTACAATTGGAAAGTTTAATCCAAAGCATGATTACATTTTGTGACCCCTATCAACTACTAATCAAACTGCTTTCTAGTTAATGGCTCATTAAAACTTTTGAATCCCTACAGCACTGATAATATATGGTAACAGTGGTAAGGTTGTCTCATGGATTTAATACTGTAATTGTCTTGCTTTAAAGGTTATGCTCTTAACGTTTATCAGTACTCGTACAGTGTGTGTGAGTGTGTATTAGTGTGCATCTGGGTGTTTACCTAATCTTAGCGTGTTTGGTTATGCCTCGATGAAACTGTTTCCCTGCAGTTGAGTTGAATTGTTGGTTTCAGAGCCCAACTGTGAAGTTGTTTGAAACAATTTGCTCTAGTGAGGGCGAGTAGCAGATGCATGCTTTCCCCGACATTCGCTCTCTCTCTCTCTCTCTACTTCCCTCATTTGCTGGAGCTTCATCTAGAGACCTCTACGACATTAATTGAATAACTGATTTTTGTGGTCTTGTATTTGTCCACACAAAATTAGCCCCAAAATGATATTTTCTTTACAGAGTATTGTGTTGACCGAACTCGAAGCAGATGCGCCATCAAACAGCTTAATGAAGGGGCTTAATGCTGGGATGGGACTCTTACACACACAAACACACACACACACACACACACACACAAATGCTAATTTGCAGTCTGTGCCAATTAGGACTTAATTAGTGAGATATGTCAATATCTGCAGATTTCGCCATGTTGGGCTCTGTGCTTGCTGTATTGTAGCTCAGCTCATATCTGGATCATGGCATAGAAGGGATAATATAAATTTTAGTGACAGTTTTGTGTCCATTTTGCCCTTTTGTGGTTCTTTTAACATTGAACAGAATAGAATAGATTACAGACTATTAGCCAAGCTGACATAATGCAGTATAACTCAACAATGGTTGTCGTGGCAAAAAGACCAGATAAGGCTTTTAGCGCATTATCCTTAATACATAATGCATGACTTTATAATGGAGGGAACACAGAGGTCATGTATGCAGTGAAAGCGACCGTATACATCAGCATTTATTGTGGTTATCCCATCCTATTTAATGCTGTATAGAAGTTAAGATACATATTTCACTGATCCAAATGGTCTAATCTGTACATTATGGAAACATTCTGTCCATTTATTTTGGTTTGGAGACCCAAAGCTCACTGACATCTCCTTTTTGTCCTGTAGTGTATAAATGTAGAGGGAAGAATTCACTAAGATTGTGTTATTTATATACATGCTGTCTGTGTTGTTTCCGCACCATGAAAATCTTTTTTTTATGCACAATTTTATTCAAATTCAAATCAAGTATGCCTCAAAAAATGGCAGTTAACGCAATTTGCATGACACTATTGTTCACTTTGAAACATTTTGAGTGTCAGATTGTCATTTGATCATCTTTCAAAAAATGACTGCTGCCAAAATGGCAAAAGTGGCGCAAATGTTTAGTGAATTTATTGTGCTTCAAGTCCTCGTGAAGTTCATATTTACGAGTTGGGAAGTCATTTTTACGATGTCAGGTGTTTGGGATGTCATGTTTACGATGTCAGGAATCCTATTTGCTTCTTCTGACCCGAATTGGAGTGAGGTTTAAGAGGGTGAGTGTAATGGACATAGGCCAGTGAGATCTGTGACTGTAAAACTCACTCCCCTGACCTCAAGGGTCGCTAGTAACTGACGATAGAGGCTGTGGTCTTTAGCGTCATTGTTAGCATGCCTACCTTCCAAAAGGAAGACCACACTAAAAAACAACCCACAACAACTGTATCCCAATTCTTGTCAACACTGATTATTTTATTTTGTTGTAAATACAGTGGAACCCAGTTATGTCGACGGCCTCGGAGGTTGCAAAAAAGCGTCGACTAACTAACAGCAGAGATTGTAACGGCTACTTTATTTTTATGTTGGGAATATACCTTTAAGATGTATGTAGTTCTGTGCACGTTATTTTGGCGTGCGCGCGCGCGGGGTGGAGAGTGTTTTTGAGTGAGGAGAGAGATGGCCGCTCTACCGCTGACTGTTATATAGCATAATTTACTGTTTCTATTTTCCTTCTTTTATTTGTGATGTTTGTCAGAGTGTTTTTTTTCCGGGTTTTTACTTACGCTTTTTACATGTTTAAGAAGAGTGTGAAACCCATCTATAAAGCTCGTAATCTGGGCAGTCGTCAACCACTCTGACAGCCGTTACAAGATTTACCAGAATACAATAAAAACCACCTTCGATTCTCGATACAAACCTTTAATTATATTCTCCAACATTGCGAACACATTTTCGCTCACAGCGAAAACACAGTCACAACACACAGTCAAACACAGTCACACAGTTTGTCACACAGACAAACACAATCACAACACACATAAACACATTCGCTCATAACACAGTCATTTCGCTCGGACACAGTTCTGAAAAGTATTGCACACGCGGTTACTTTGGTTTCGCGGGTGCACTGCACTGTGCCACAAGAGTGATTGAAGCGTCATTGGAGTGAGCGACCGTATAGACCGTGATGCACGTGCAACGCAAACTCAGTGCATGCACAGTGAACTCGGTACTATCATTAGTCACGGGGATCGAGATAACTGATGTTAAGTGGCGACTTTGTCCCTCTTTTGTGCTTGAGATATTAGGGTTCGGCGACATAAACGAATCGACGTAACCGATAAGAAAATGCTAAGACAAATAGAGAGTTTGGCGATTCCACTTCAAAAACGTCGACATAACTGGGTTGGAGAGATAACCGAGCTCGAGATAAGTGGGTTCCACGGTAATAAAAAAAAATAAAAATAAAAAAAAAGCCTGACAAAGTCACTGCTAAATACCTAGAAGTATCATGTTATTCTGCCATATTTCACCCTGCCACACCCCCCAACTCATTGTGGGGCTCAAAGAACATGCAAAGTTTCCCACTCATATTATTGAGTTTGTAAATACATTCAACTCATACATATGATCTTTCTGACATGACTTGAATGCCCCAGTCACTCATCTCTGACAGAAGCCTTGTTCTATCCTGCTTCCTCTTCTGTGTTGCACACCCATGTTGTTTTACTCAATCCATTCACTCTAAAAATGCTGGCTTGTTTGAACCCATTTCAAAAATTCAATTTAAAAAAATGTACACCAGTAGTTGAGTGTGTCCATATTTGACACGGGTTAAAACAACAGCACATTTTTTGGAATGATTGTAAAACGTATTTTGATGAGTTTTTGTTACCTACTGCTTATGATTTTGTAAATTATTGCTGCATTGTTTTTTGTTTTGTTTTGTTTGCTTTGTTTTTGTCATAATGCACTGCTGCCTGTCTTTGTCTTTCCTTGGTTTGAAACTGCATGTTTTTTGTCATAGTTTGACTGTAGCCAGGCAGTCAGCAGACCCAAGGGCGACAAACAGAGAAAAGGTAACACAAAAAATCTCATCTAGAGAGCATTGTATCTGAGTCACAGCACTCATAGACAGTTTCTTTTTGTCCTTTCCAACCTATACTCTCCATAGAAACTCCTATACTAGTTCAGAACTCCCACAGCGAATAAACTTGCTCTCCCCCGCTGCCCTACTGCTGTAGACACTGCTCCTTTCACATCTTTCCTTTGCTTCATTGTGCAACAGCCAACTTCTTCTCTGACCTGTGCTTTCTCATTTGTGTGCTGGACACATACTGTAGGTTGTGGTCACTGCTGTGTTGTTGGACCTTCCTTGTTTTCTGCACTCACCTATTACTAGTCCTTGAATCCAAACAGTCTCTTTGTGTAGAGGAGAGATATAGTTGTTAAGTCTGTAGAAACATAAATGGTGAATCTTTCTTGGGTAAAACAACAAAACAAACTATTGTAGGCAAAAATAATGAAAAACGCCAGATGGAATTATGATTACTGTTATGCAGGAAAAGATGAGCAAATTAAAGGAGTGATTTGAATAATAATACTTTCATTTTCCTATGCCTCATCAGCACTCTGGGGTAGTTTAGATACACTGGCTGTGTCCGAAATTAAATACTGTCTTGAGTAAGCACTTAGTTTGATTAAGTAATTAATTCACGATCGCTAAAAAAGTATGTTCTATATAGCATAAATGTAATTTTGATGTACGTTCACCATGTTGACCTTATCACATGACCTACCAGCATCACTGACATGCACAAATCCTCTCCCGTGGCCTCATGGGATAGTAAAGCATCGACCGAATGCATACTTCAGAGTCTCAATGGAAGTATTAGGTCATCCGGGTACTTTTTGCCTGCTCTTTTAAGAATACAGTGAATTTGTATATGCTTCTTTTGTGACGTTTGTAGTAGAAAAATATGCGATTTTGGATGCAGCCACAAAGCATATGTGTTCTTGCTGATGTCATTCGTACCCACGACCACTGATAGTGTTCCGTTGTTAAACTCTATAAGAATCCATAATGATCTCCATAAGGATAACGTACAGAATAAGACAGATTAGCTCTTTTCCAAAATGAAGTGATCTGCCAACTATGACACCATCATAGGTGCACTCTGGATTTCAAACTATACTATATAGCCAAGGCCAAAGGTTTTGAGAATGACACAAAAATTAATTTCCACAAAGTCTGCTGCCTCAGTTTTTATGGTGGCAATTTACATATACTCCAGGATGTTATGAAGAGTGATCTGATGATCTGAAATTAATTGCAAAGTCCCTCTTTGCCATGAAAATGAAGTTAATCCCAAAAACTTTTCCACTGCATTTCATCCCTGCCCCAGAAGGACCAGCGGACATCATGTCAGTGACTCTCTCGTTAACACAGGTGAAAGTGTTGACAAGGACAAGGCTGGAGATCAGTCTGTCATGCTGATTGAGTTAGAATAACAGACTGTAAGCAGACTGCACTGGCTACCACTTGCTGCTCGCATCAAGTTCTCGCTACTATGAGTCTACATACCTACCAGAAACCCTACAATCGGTTAATGAGCAACGACTCGTAGTACCATCACAGAAAGGCACAAAATCACTCTCCAGTACATTTTCGTTCACTGTTCCTTGCTGGTGAAACGATCTCCCTTCATCCGGAATGCAGAATTCCTGTCAACATGCAAATAACAAAAATTAATTATGCATACACTTTCTTTTAATCTCTCCATTTTTCCTGGCTTATACTACTTACAGAAATGTCTGACACTTCTTATTGTGAGCACTTCTTGTCTACTTTTGCCTATTCAAGACAAATCACTTTCCTCAGTTGTAAATTGCTTTGCATAAAAGTGTCCGCTAAATGTAAATGTAAAAGATGGTGCTTGAAATCATTGTTCTTCCTCTGTTAACCATGGTTAACCTCAAGGAAACACGTGCAGTCATCATTGCTTTAAACAAAAAGGGTTTCACAGACGAGGATGTTGCAACTAGTAAGATTGTACCTAAATCAATTTATCGGATCATCAAGAACTTGAAGGAAAGAGTTATGAATTGTTATGAAGAAGGCTTTCAGAGCACCCAAGAAAGTACAGTAAGCGCCTGGACCCAGTACCAGTGCTGAGCTTGCTCAGGAATGGCAGCAGGCAGGTGTGAATGCATCTGCATACATAGTGAGGTGAAGACATTTGGAGGATGGCCTGGTGTCAAGAAGGTCAGCAAAGAAGCCAATTTCTGGATATCTAGGAAAAACTTGTCGGCGAAGAAAAGGTGACCGCTACCATCAGTGCTGTGTCACGTCAACAGTAAAGCATCCTGAGATCATTCACGTGTGGGGTTACTTTTCAGTCAAGGGAGTGACTCACTCACAATTTTGCCTAAGAACACAGCTAAGAATAGAACGGTGACAAACAATGCATTTTCCAGCTTGATGGAGCACCTTGCCATAAGGCTAAAGTAATAACTAAGTGGCTTGAGGAACAAAACATTGAAATTCTGGGTACATAGCTGGGAAACTCCCCAGACCTTAATCTCATTGATAACTTGTGGTCAGTCCTCAAGAGGAGGGTGGACAAACAAAAACCTCACGAATATTTGACAAACTCCAAGCATTTATAATGCAAGAACGAGCTACTATCAGTCAGGATGTGGCTCAGAAGTTGATTGATAGCATGTCAGTGCAAATTGTAGAGGTCTTTTAAAAAAGGGTCACGACTGCAAATACTGATTCTTTGCAAAAACTTAATTGTCAATAAAAGCCTTTAACATTTATGAAATGCTTGTAATTATACTTCAGAGATCAGTGACATCTGACAAATAGATCTAAAAACACTGAAGCAGCAGACTTTGTGAAAATGTCATTCTCAAAACTTTTGGTCACGGCTGTATAGTATATTTCACAATAAAACTTGCCTAGAAACTTTTGACAATCGGCATTCTTTAACGATCTTGCATCATTGTGTTCTCGTTCTACATCATCACCGTCAATGTTGAAATTCTCAAGAGCACAAAAAATCTAGTTAAAAGGAACTTATTTATTTATTATTATTATTATTTTATACAATTATGTCATTGGTTGCTACATACAGTTTCTACAAGCTATATGGAGTGTTCTAAAGGTCACTAATAAGGTTCTATTTCAGTAAGCATATGCTGCCTTAGAAGGTAAGCAGCAGGTTTTGAAGGTTTTATATCTCCACATCCTTTTTGCTTCCAAAACGTCATGGAATCTTCTTCCCTTTAGTATGTAGTGCTCTTCCTCTTCTTCCACTGCAGTGTTTCAATACAGACATGTCCGACGTACTTCATATATGCTGTTAGCTGTCACCTTCTGCTGAAGATAGCGCTGTATACATTTAGGGTGTCTCTGTCTTTGTGCAAAAGAAATATGGTTGGATGGGAGTGCACAAGCCTCCAAGATTGAATCTATAGACTCCTCCATCAAGGTAACAAAAATTCAAACAAACATCACTTCCCCTCGGATATGTTGAGTGACTGTGATCCTCCCTCCTTTTCTCTCTCTCTCTCTCTTTCTCTCTTGCTCTGTGCTTGCTGCCTGTCTTTTCTCCCTCTCTATCTCTCTTCCTTTATTTTTCTTTCCTCCCATCCTCATTTTTATTGCAACAGAGGGAAAAGCGATGGAGCATTACGTCTGCCGGAGGTGAAAAGAATTCTTCGAGTGTAAGTAGAAAAGGCCTGACGAGGAGAGATGGAGAAAGCTAGAGGAAGTGAAGGAAGGTTGTTGCGAGTAGAGTGATCGAGAGGAAGAGAGATGGAGGGGAAATGAAATACGCAAGAGCAGCACAATCGCGTTAGCATTCTCTTAGGAATAAAGTCGGGCTCCTCTTCAGCATTAACAACACTTCTGCTCGACAAAATGTTCCTTCTTCAGCGTTTAGCATGCAAATTGGCTGCCAGATTATGCTTTTTGTATCCATTTTGCCTACTGTCGGCCTGTTACATTGGGTGAATTATAATCAGGCTGCTATCGCCCCCTTGTGGATGGAAACTTGCGAATATGAGCCAGCCAACTCAAACAGAAAGAGAAGGCATTCAGTTAGATGTATTTGAAAATATTATTTTATAATGTGTATGTGTGAGTTTAGTTCGTGTGTGTGAGTGCTCATATTTCCATTTCCATGGTGACCGGCAAACCCACCCACACAGCTCATGTTTATAAGCCTTCCCCCTTCACAAACACAAGAAAAGGGACGCTAGAGAAACGTATTCACAGTCATACCTCAGAAGAGTCATTTACGTGGTGTTTTCCAATCTTCCCAATCCGTCACACGCGCAATCAGCGGGCGTTTGAGCTGAGGGGGAGCCAACAGCAACCCAGTAATTGATCGTCTCAGACGTTTCGAGATATACAGGTTCATACATCTCATTTTCTGGGAAGTTGGGAATAGATTCGAGATGAATTCATCGGGTCTCAACAGTCTCCTTCAAGTGGCTTGGCTCTGGCTGTCACTCTTTTTTTTTTATTCTTACGATCCTAACCTCATATTTCCTCACTCTCTCTATGTGATTAAATTAATCTGCTCCTACTGTATAATGCAATTTAGCAAGCATTAAGAGGCAGTATAGCTGTAGGATCCATCATTAGTCTCAATGGGATGGAGAGTATATGTGTTCTGGCCATCTAAAGTAATGAACACCTGGAATAGGCGGGCATAAAACGCTGCACAGTCCACCACTAATGCCGATGAGCATGTCGCTCCATATGTTGTATAGACAAGTCGTAATGTAGCAAGACTATAACACCATTTAGTCTTTATGCTTCTGTTGTAACATGCATTCAGGCACAGGAAATGTGAATTACAAATGCCTGAGCACATTTCCATTAGTTATGCATCAGACAAGATACAAATGGTGTTTTTTCACTTTTAAAATAAAGTTACCATTACAGTGATAGTTTCTGCCAAAATAGTATACTTTTGAGTGGTAAATCATTTTTCATACATTTGAGTTCCAGTGGTGGCTAAGATGTCTATAGATTATTTTAAATCATTAAATATAGATAAACATTTGATTTTTGTTCTTGTTTAAAGTCCGTTACATTATATTTGATTAAAAACACAGTAAAAACTGTAATGTTGTGAAATAAATTTGGTTACTGGTAATACAATTTTTTAAATAACTATTTTTGAAATGTAATCTTTTCCTGTGATGGCAAAGCTGAATTTTTTGTGTCATTACTCCAGTCTTCGGAGTCATGTGATCCTTCAGAAATCAATTTTTTATTGAATATGCTGATTTGATTACCATTTGAAACATTACTTGACTCGGGTTACTTGACTGTTACCCTGTTCCCTGACAAGACGGTAATGTGATGCTGTGCTGAGGACTTTGGTTTAACACCATTGTTTGACCAGCTGTGAAGTATGTGTGTAACACATCAATGAAATTGATATTGAACTTGGTAGCCTCAGATGGTGATGTCTTCAGAAAGCATGCTTGTCAGATGCTATAATTAGATGCCATTACTATAATGTGCCACAGGTGCATCCTCAGGTGTCACTTTGACTGAAGAGCCAGCATCTTGAAGCCAGCATATTGTTCCAACTTTGCAAGGGAACAGGGTTACAGTCAAGTAAGCAGAGATGTTCCCTTTCAAAAGCTAATTTTGATGCTGCACTGAGCGCTTTGGGAATGGCAATTCCCATGCCGTCACACTGGGAGTGTCTGGACATCTCACGGTTGTGCAGTGTGTGCTCACAAGCACATGAAATGTCTCAGACATGAGCTGAAGATGCTGACTCAAGGATGTGAGACCATGAGAGTACCATGTTAACTATAGATTCTTATGAATTTATGCGGGGAGGAACAGCCTGGTGCATCACATATCTGTTGCAAGCGGGCACCCCTTGCCAAGGGTTTGGAGGAAACAAACCCCTTGGTAGAATTAACCCTTACACCTAGAGGTTATGCATGACCCCTCACCTTGTAAACTAGAGCAGTAACATCCTTCTTGGTGGAGTTTCCAATCCCCATTTGGTATAGTCTGTCTGGATAGTGTATCTGCTCCCACATTTAGATATCCAGGGATATAAATCTCCCTGCTGGACAAGAATTTGTCCTGAGCCCAAAGCAGACTACGCTACGTTAGCCTGTTCAGTCGGCACGAATGTAGATCGCCCTGGTGATTTTTATTGGAGACTACTGCAGTGTTGTCCATCCGCAATAGGACATGGTAACCAATCGAGATGATGACCTCACCAGATCCCTTGTGTTGGACAGCATCTTTTGTTAGCATCTAGCAACATCAACATGCATCTAGAGTGGGACCAAAGGTGAGAAACCAGGGGTCTAAACTATATAGAAAAGGTACAAAGCTGCAGAGCATTACCTTATCATTAATACAGACTTCAGGAAGTGCAAAAAATGTTTACTGTGTGACTTGTAATAAACGTGGATTTTTACAAAGAGCACAAAGCACTGGATAAAATCCCTCTCCTTTGAGCCACAACTGAAACAGTCTTATGTGCAAAAGGCCCATAGGAATCGCTGTGGATGGAGCTGCCGTTAGACCTAGGAATTTTTGGAACAGTAACTGACTTGACACAAGCAGGAGACAATTGTGGCAATAGTGGTGGCTGAGTCCCACTAAACCCCTAAAATTGTTGCACTCTGGGAAGGAGAGAGAACACTTTTCTTGGCATTGCATCTCAGCGCCAGAGAGAGAGGATGATTGAGAATCGATCTTGATGTTGAAGTGCAAGTTCTTGAGACTGTGCAAGTGCTGGATGACAAGGCTAGGTTGAATGGAAGAACCCAATATTGTATTGATATTGATATTATACCCGAAACAAGGAGGCATATCCAGCAGTAACTTCCGTGCTGCCAAAGTCTCGAAAATGGGTACCGATTTTAATACTTCCTGTTTGGGGGATTTGATGTTGAATGCAGAGCAAATAAATTCAACAATTCAACATTTCGCTGGAAACTGCTATCCCCGGAGAGTGCCTGGAAAGAGCTGATTGATGGATTTGTACACACCCCATCCCAAGGGGAGTCACCCCCACAGACCTAGGCACAAAGCCATCAGGACTTCCTCTTCTTAGAGATGATAGTCCTAACATCAGGTCTCTTTTGAGGCTGTTGAGGGCAACGAGCCGATCCCCAGATTTTACTCTTGAAGGACAGAAATTTCTCAAAAGCCTCTTCATGTTTCTTCACCTCCCGGGAGTTGCCAGTTCACACAGGGCTCAAGGAAAAATCAAGGTGAAACAGCCTGTATATATATACTTGATGCCCATTAAATTAAGATGTAGACTTATCTCTGTGCGACCATCCATTGAATGGCCAATTGCACAAATCTGTGGCTCAACAAAGCTTAGAGAAGATTTCTTCTGCAACCAAATCCTTCAGCTGTTAAGCCTGGTACGCCTGTAAGACTGCCATGTTGTGCAGCACACCATATCCACCAATAGCGTTGAGGCTGTTCTCCATGGCTTAGTAAGGAGAGTTGGTTTCTTTAATGATGATGCAGATGCAGGGGAGGGATAGCATCTGTTCAGACTGAGCCTTCGTCATATATCCCTGTGTCTATGTGCCCACAATAGTCGAATATGCCATAGAGGGTGCAAAGATATATATGGTTTCCCTCAAGAACGAGTATATCAAGTCATGGAGATCCTCAAGACCATTGTTGAGGTATCTCCTGTCCACCAGACAGAAATGTGTACTCTAATTTAGAGTGTTTGGGGAGCTCTTGTTTCTCTGGCAAGTCTAATTGTAATCTCTCCACTACACAAGTCGTTATCTTGAGTAGTTACTCTCTAGTTGCTTTGTCATTGCTGGGCGAATGCTCGGAGATGGCAAACTCACATTTGTTTTCCAGCGAAAACAGCATTCAGCGTCCTCCCTCTCTGCGCCAAAGAAGTGCCAGGACACGCTTCTGTTGTCAGGCAAAAGGACATTGCGATGTGGAGAGAGAGTGAGTCATAGGAGCAGGCCCTTCTCTTGCTCCTTGGCCAGATCGACACACAAGCTTTACGATGGCAATGTGGGTGCTAACCCTTTGAAATAAGCAAAGCTTGAGCGAAGCACCTGTGAATGTTTCACAATGCTCACACTAACCATGCTCAAACGCAAGGGCAGCATGCTCTTCCCCCAAACACAATATCCTAGTAACATGCACGTAGATAGTTAATTGTGAGAATTAGACCCTAAACTAAAGTGCTACCTAAAATAGAATTGCATTATACATTGCATTATAACCATATATTGGTTCACAATTGGTTCCTTGAAATATACACATTTTTTAAAATGATGCTTAACATTTTGTAAGAGAATGGTAGAGATTGAAGAAGGTGAGCAACATTCATGCTTGGGTTTTAACTGAATTTTTTTTTCTTCCCTCTTGTATGTGCATTATCAGGACAAGTCCACCACAGATGACCAGCGATCTTGGGACAGCTTTAAGACCATGACCCCTGAGCAGTCGTGTGGCTCCAGCGAACATAAGGACAGACTGGAGTTACATAGTAAACCCTGGGACACATCCTCCGCCAACACACCTGACACATCCGAAGGAGACTTCCAGACTGAAGTGTGAAGAGAACACACTCCTAAAACAATCTGAGAGACAACAAAACCCTACGTACTCACGCTGTCAATGAGCCTCAGCAAGACATGTTCTAAAGGATTCTGTACTTGTTTACAGGTGTGAGGACAGACCAGAGATGAAGAGTACTCTATTCTATATTTTCACACAGAGACATAAATGAAAGAGTGGGGCCTGGAGAGTATGGTAAAACATTTTTAACAAACTGTTTCCTGTCTTGATTTTACTCCAGAAAGGATTCTATTTCACCTGTTTGATGATTTGGGAGTTTAAAAAATAATATTTCTGCACCCTTCTTTTTATAGAGGAACAAGAAAAGAAAAAAAATCAGTACTGATGATTCGCACACTGTTTAATAACCCCTTAGGGTTTTTTTCCTCCTTTTTGTCTTCTCATTCCTTGGATGGTTCAAGTTCCGTTTCCCTTTTTCTTGCTTTGTTTTTCAGGGGAGAGGAAGTTTTGAAAGTGTTCATTAATATGTGCCATCCTCTGCATTTTTTCTCTCTGCATCAGGCAAACTGTACTCATATGCTTATTTTAGATTTGTATTTATTTATTTATTTATTTTCTCCATTATTCTTTTTATTTTATTTTCTAAAATTTTTATTTTTTTGAACATCTAAGCTTCAGGTATCATTTTATGGGTGGAAGTAGGTCTTTTATTGTGAAACCACTGTGTGATTGTGTTTTACTTAGATTTTCCAAAAAGCTTGACAGAAATATTGTGCTATACAATATGTGTGACTTAATGTCAAATTCCCATTCATTCACACTAGGGAGGCATCTTTGATCCATTCTACTCAAAGCAACCACAAGAAGCCACATTTCAGTCATAAAGAGCTTTGGTTTTCCAGAATGGGCTTATTTGGTAAGAGACACACTTCCAGCTGAGAGCGTTTCCATTTTGAAGCAACACAAAAGTCTGCTGTCAGGCATGGTGCTAAGTTTCCCCATCTCCATCTTTAAATTGTTCTACATTTCTACTCTTGCAAAAAGTAGCCCTTTATGTGTTTTTTTTTTTTTTTCAGTCGAAAACCAGTGATCGATTCAGATTTATTTCTGCACTGCACCTGCAAAGTTTGACAGTTGGCTTAATGCTAAGTAGACTGCACAGGTCATCTTTGCCAACCTACTCCTCTATATAACCCGGTAATTAGTTGTGCTGGCTGATGTAACTCCACATGGAGACTTGGAAAATGAGAAAAAGAGTGTGAACGAGGGAGAGAAAAAGGTGTGGTAATTATCTTGGGGGAATAACGATTTGTCCTGACATTTTCTTACTTGGAGCGAATTTCATCTGCTCAAAGATCCCTGAAGTCAGCATATCACATAGGCACAGATGGCAAGACTAGAGCATGCCATTTCAACCTTTGCAAGTAATCTGTACTAATGGGGAACATGGGCTGCCTCGTCCCCATGAAAAATTTCCAAATTAAAACTAGTTTTTCGTTTCTCTTCTTAACCGCAGTCGAGAAAGCCTGAATAACATGAGCCACATTTCTGGTTGACAAAGGATGATCACAGCTGTGCTGATATTCAGTACTTCAGAGTGATTGTGATATTGCTTTTAACTCTTTCCCCGCCAGCATTTTTAAAAAAGTTAACAGCCACCTGTTACCAGTTCTTTCTTATGAAAAGTTACCAGTTCTTTCTTATGTAAAGAAAGAACTGAGCCTAAAACGTTTTATTCTAGCCTAGAGCTTTCTTTTTTTATCAATACTTGAATGTGATTAAGTTAACAGTAAAAATAAAGCAACATTTTGAGCTAAAAGTTGACAAAACACTTTTTTTCAAAGGTTACATCCAGATCGGATTCAGAATTATTGATGCAAATAGATGGATTAGATTGAGTCCATCAACACCCCAAAAGTTTCACAGTAATTTGGTAACATTAGGCAGTTTGATTTACATGCTATTTAATGTTGATGATCGCATAATTTTACATAGACATACGCCTACATGTGCTATCGCTTGTTTCTGCTTCTTCTCCTGTGTTTTGATCAGGAGATTCAGAACTCTTTCAGAAGATTTGTCATAGCGCCCCCTACCATATAACAGTGAAAATTCTGTCAATGGCGGAGAAAGAGTTAACAGTTGCAACATTGGTTTCTAACTAAAATTGGTCAGTATATTTTTCCACCAATGAAAATAGTTCCTAAAGAAGCCAAAGCATCAAGGTTATGTGTTGCAGAAGGTGAAAAGTTGGACTGTATCACTGTGTCTGAAATTGAATGCTTCCCTACTATATTGAACGCTTCCCTATCTAAAAGCAGTAGGCGAATGACTAACAAATTTTTAAGTGTAAATTTGATGAAAACTTAAAAGGATTTATGAATGTCAGTGAAGCGATGCAACTGCTGCCAGGTCACATGACAGTAGCCACACAATGGATGTACTACATCCAAATTTCAATCTTACTACCCATAATCATAATATATGGAACTCATTTTTTAACAGTCACAAAGTTCAAAGCTAAATGTAGTAGCTGGTTAGTATGTGATTTTGGACGCAAAGTATTATTAGCCAATCATGGCCATTTATGTTTCTGTGCTGAGAAAAGCGATTTGTGGTCTTGTCTTGAAAGATGAGCATGACAAACCAAACTGGTGAGTCAGCTATTTTAGTTCTATGAGATGTTCTCTTCACAACCACGCAGCTGTACACAAACCCTGCTTCATTTACAGTGCCTATTTTGTTTTGTCTGATGCAGTCATCGAACGTGTCATTCCATTTTAATTCTGTCTCTGTATCCAAGTGTTGGGTTTTTCAGACATTTACAGAGCCCTACTTATTGAAGCTGGAGAATTACACCCCAAAATCCTACTAAACTAACTATGTTTTGAACAGATTTATGTTTTTCTCTTTAAAAAAATATATTGAGAATGGCCTTACAGTCACATAAAAATTTATGAGATGTATTTTTGTGAGGAGGATGATCATCGGGAAATGAAAGGTGAACAGCTGAGTGTGGACGTATTGAAGAATGAATATGTTTCCTTGGACTTCCTGATCTGCAGGATGTTTTCTTCATGGCTTGACATGTTTGAAACTTTTGGATCCTCCCCGTGCCAGCACACACAATCCCATTGACTAAAGAAGATGGCTATCACAGAGAATCCTCCTTGCACCGTTTAAGTTTTTTATACATAAGATTGTACAAAGTAGTCCTCTACTGTTTTCATAGAGTGTCTTTTTATATGAAAATAAATTTTCAAACTGGTGAACACCCTTGTAGGGTTTTTACTCCTCATGGTGTTGGTGGAATAGACTAGTGCTTTCCAACCTATTTTGTCATCAGTAAAGTCCGATCAGTAAAGCTCAACTAGAAGAGAATGGGGATGCTGTCACACTTCCAAAATACACTTTTAACTTGTACTTTTATTTTTTATACCACTTTATCTATCTGCATTTGTAGATGGAAAAAAAAAATCTTCTGCACCAAGAAGCACTTACATACACCAAACTGTATTTTAATTCCTATCTATATTCTGAAAGGTTTTTATAGAGGGGTTTGGTCATAAATTAATTTTCTTCCTTTTAATCCTGAAAATGTTCTGGCCGTTTGGCAGTATTTTCTATGGACACTTGTTTCTGCGACAGAAAAAATAAATAAATAAAGAGACAACTGCAACTTTTTATCTCACAATTCTGACATTTTTTCAGAAGTCAATTGCGAATTTATATCTTGAAATTCTGACATTTTTAAATGTCTAACCTCTTCTCCAAAAAATTAAACAAGAATTTTGAACCTGGCTTTATCAAATATTCAGATTTTGTTTCTAGAAATCTATGCAAATTATCGCATATTTAATCATAAAATTTTTGTATCATAACTTTGCAATTCTTAATGTAATCAATAAACTGGGGACTTATGGTGATATCTAATTTTCTCATTTTATCCTATTCACCTGGTTTATCTTACTTTAAGCTTTGATAACAATCTTCTACATTTATATGCTGCATATTAAAGTTAAATTTACAACTTATCTCTAAATGGCACTTCAAGTGGTAGATGGAAAAGAGTGGAGTGTGTTGTAAAAATTAATAAATGTTATCAAATTTAATAAGAAAATACAGATGATTTATGTTTTTTAACATTAAGTAGCCTGACTGCAAATTAAATGATAACCCACAGCTGAAGTGTTTATTTTTCTACACTCTTTATTGGCATCTATGGTTCGATCTGTATCTTAATCTTAACTGATCTATAACTCGCGATGGGTGCCGCCATGTAAGTTTGCACTGAGATCTGCCGGCTTTACAACACGTAAATTAATACACTTTTCCCAAAATACATGACGGTAGAGAGGGCGGTGAAGTGGGAGAAGAATAAAGTAAACTTTATAGTCAGCTACACAATGTGTATCTGATATGAATAAAACACCCCTTCGATTTATAATTGAACGGATTGCTATTTCCTCTTCCATGGACATAAGTATGTATTTTTCAAACTGGAAATGTATTGTTTTGCCAGTACTCATGAGTCTTTAAATGTCTGAAACCTAAAATAAACATTATGTGAAAACACTGAATAGTTGTGTTATATGATAATCGATGAGCGACACATGGCGACTGAACAACCATCTGGAGCTCAGCAACAGCAAAAGCGCAAAAACACGTTTAAATTCAGCAGTTGATCACATAATGCACTCAACTGCACTCAACCGAACAAAGAACAAATGTGCTGCCTAACACAAGAATGAACCTCACAGTTTTTTTTGTGGAAGCTTAAATGTGCTGTGTAACACGAGAATTAACCTCATTGGTTCTTGCTGAAGCTCAAACGTCCTGCGTAACACAAGAATGAACCTCATTGGTTCTTGCTGAAGCTCAAATGTGCTGTGTAACACCTGAATGAATCTCATTGGTTCTTGTGAAGCTCAAATGTTCTGCGTAACACTAGAATGAACCTCATTGGTTCTTGCTGAAGCTCAAAAGTCCTGCGTAACATGAGAATGAACCTCATTGGTTCTTCCTGAAGCTCAAACGTGCTGCATAACACAAGATAATGAATCTCATTGGTTCTTGTGAAGCTCAAACTTGATGTGTAACATGAGAATGAACCCCATTGGTTCTCGCTCGTCAAGCAAACATGCTTGAGCTTCTGTTTACCACAACTGATGAGATCTGTGAGTTAAATTCAGTCTGTTCATCATATAAAGCTATAAAGTCTCTTCAGAAAATTTGGACTAAACCGTTCAATTCATATGGAATATTTTTACAATCTCTTAATGAACTCTTTGAAATGTCAAAGTGTCAGTTGCGTAACTGCCAATGGAGGGACAGAAAGATCTTTATTTGTGATCAGAAGATGAACGAAACATTTGGAATGGCAAGAGGGTGAGTGATTAATCAAATAATGTTTTGGGTGAACTATCCTTGAAACATTTTTTTTTTGTCCTCTAAATACTTGTATTATTTTGAGTTTTGAAACTTTTTTTTTCACAGACAACCAAGCTGTCTGTGTTAATTGTGGCCTGCATAATTATTAGACTGTTCATTTCTTCAATACTAAATATGCAGGTGTTTACTGTGTACTCTGTGTACCCATGTGTTTTACACCCTATAGACTTGTCTCATTATTTGAATAAAACACTGGTTTTAATCATGTTATTGCGAAGGAAGGTTATTATCATAATGCTTGATGCTGTAACTTTGCAATCGATTTATTAGACTGAAAAGAACGTGGAGAAAAGGAACAATCATGGTCTTGACAATAGCGAAAGAATAAATCTTCCTTGGGGTCACCACGATTTAGTCCAATGATCAAAGCTCTCTTCCAGAACAATGGCAATTAGCCCGCAGTCCATTTCAAACAGCCTGTCTCTTGATAAGCATCATCAGACCATTTTGATGCTTGTCATCAAACCACATTTGTCCCTGATTGTTTCTGGAAGATGAGATTGATTGTGGATTTTCTGTCTTGCACAAATGCAAATATTCAGAGGCACTTTGGAAAGCACAAAGATTGCCGGATTGATCCCCTCATCTCTACAGTTGAACTCCAAGAGCCAGTGCATCGTGTCTCCGCTGAGGGCCGCTTTGGCCGATTGCCTCATCATAAATGCAATTGGCTTACTGTCCAATGGGCAGCCTCTTGAAGCACATCAAGCCTCTGTGCTATCAATCTGATGTGCTGTGCCTCCGAGTGATCTAATGCGGTGGCTTTGAACGTGGCCTTTGGGGCCTCTCCACGACTATGTGAGAGTGGGCCGAGTGGAAAGGTTGCTCTCTTCAGCAGTGGAAGATTTGTGTTCGCGTAATGAGATGTTCTACCCAGCCTCCCGCACAGCTGCCTGCTAATAGCAGCCATGGCCTCTTCAAATGAGGCTTCGAGAGCCATCTCCTGTTAGCTTGTTATTCCTTAAAGTTTTGTACTATGTCAGCTTTTCACATATAATTTAACAGAAATCAGGCCTCGAGAGTCTTTCTGCTCTTGTGTTATTTAGGGTTTGACCTCCATCAAATGAGATAAAAGGACGCATTAACTCAACGGCCACTATTTTCTTTAGACAACATGATACTGGAAGGAAGCTTTTCTCCATAGCTGCCATGTAAAACCTAATAGGCAGCCTTTTTTTTCTTTTAGGTGTCTCCTAAGTTGGTGATGTTTTTTATTTAGTAGATGTAAAGGGATTTTTGGCAATCTCATATAAGGTTCTCAGTCAGATAGTGTTTATTAAAGGTAAGTTGAAATTATGTTCTCATTACGTGTATTTTCATTAGAAACAGGGATGGGGCGAGTTGTCACAATTGTTTAAATTTTAGAAGTGTATGTAAATGCATACAATTGATTCATTACATTATTTGTCAGCCCAAGCCCTATAGGTTCATTTATGCACCAAAGAAACAGGCGTGCAACCATCTTTTACCAATTTAGTGTTTGAACTTTGAATTTTTGCGGTAGCTCTGTATATTTCTATGGTATTACTGTCAAAGTGTAATTAGATTAGATTTGAAAATCGTGGCGCAATTTGGGCCACAATTTTGTACACTGCAAGATATTCTTAAGATTATCATGCCAGGTTTAGCACCTCACGCGATCTCATGGGGAAGTATATGTAAACCAAATGGATTTTGTGTGACAGCAACTTGCTGTATCAAAACTTACTCTTTGTAGCAAGAAAAAACAAAGGTGTCGTTGCCAAATTTCGATTAGCCATTGCTCCTCCTCTGGACCCGTTGTTTTTTGCTTCATGGTCACCATTTCAAAAGTTCCTTAAATTCCATCTTCTTGTACACTTGTCCCTCATTGTCTATTGTGACAGTAATCATAGTCGTAATTATCACGATTTAAAATCTCAAATATGAATTTTTTATTGTTAATGCAGCCCCGATGTGTCCGCGAGCAGACTGGTTTGAGGTTTGAGATTTGATCTGTAAACACATAATTTGGGCATAACGTCATGGGCCGACGGATGACCTGGATGCAATTTTTATCTTCTTCTCTGGGTTATATCAGGCATAAATCGTCCGGAAACTGCTGTAGTTTGAACATGGTTTCACACAACAGGAATATCTGATAAAATAATCTGTTGAACAATTAAGATATTCCACCCAGAATATTCGAAAAGGGAGAATTAGGCCCAAAATCAGCCAGAGTATCTTGTAGTGTATAGGTGCCTTTACTAATCCCATTATTGGGCTTGAATCTGCAATAACAGTGAAATGTTCAATAGCTTATTTGTAGTCACGATTTGAATGTATAAAATGCTTATAAAGTGTTTTTTAAAGTGGCGAAAATTGACTGGAATAAAAATGTGACAACTAGCCCAGTCTCCTATATGTATACATAAGGTACTGTGCTCCCAACAAGCATGCAAAATTTTCATTGAGTCCTCAGAAGCAGCATCTCCTCAGTCTTTTGAAGCAGGTGGGAAGCAAGGCGTCCCCCAAACATGCAGAAAATGTATGTTTCATGTGCAGAAGGGTTTCACCCTGGCATTAACAAGATTATTTTCCTCTTCTGGATGCCTGAAGGATGGCCCTGGATGAAAGAATGTGCTTCCAGGACTGCTCGGCCTCAGGGAATGGCACACACCTCACCCAACACCAAGAGCACCAACTCCATCCCAACGGCAAGACAAAAACACACCCATACTAATATACTTGCATGCGTTCAACAAGGAAATAGCTTTTTATTATCCATGCATGAATGTGTCATCAGAGGATAGTAATGGTATGTATATTCTCTTTTGGATCCATAAATTTCCCTTTGAGTAGGAATTTTGAAAGCATAATCATCGCAGCTGATTTGTGTTAAATATTGTCAAAGTCTTTGTTTCTCGATGTAGTAATAGTCCAGATTTTATAAGAAATGTTTTTGAGCAAGCAATATATGTGCACTTCTTTTCTGTTGCAACATGATTTTTTAATGATACTGTCTGGATTCCATGCTTGCCTAAGTGACCCAACCATAACTTTAAGAGCCTAAAACAAATGAGCTGTCTTCTTAAGTAAGGTCAGGATCCCCCCTCTCCCTTCCTCCTTTCTCTTATACCAGAAAAAAAAACACTTTTTTTACAGCCCAGCTTTCAAAGAAGAGAGCTTTCTGCTTTTTCAAGAAATCTATTTTGTGTGCTACATTAATAATTGTAAAATAGTGAAAGAAAAAAAAGGAAAGAAAATTGATTTGCCCAAAATAAATGTAGAATGGATTTAGTGCTCAGGAGAGTTTTAAGTGGGCTCAGCCTCAACATTGAAATTTGGATGAGAAAAGAAATGGCAGAACAGAAATGGGCAAACATATCACATGTAATGGAGGCCAGCTGGTAAGAGCTGTGGACTAGCAACTGATGCTAGGGGCTGCAGTCATTGTTAGTGCACCAACCTCCCTTTCTGGAAGTGCCGGATTGAATCCCACTCGGAAAGATGCAAGTAGAGCCGAAGGGGTTAGATTGGTGCAGTGGTATGGATGGGAGTGAGGTTTAGGGGGTGAGTATAATGGAGGCCAACTAGCAAGAGCTGTATGAGTAAACCTCACTCTCGTAATCTTGAGAGGAACTGTAGTAACTGACGAAAAAGACTGTGGTCCTGCCTCCCATATCAAAAATTGATCGGTTAATCGGTTATCCATATGACATTGGTGTTGTTTGTTGACTAGTGGTGAAATAGTGAAATGTACACTACTGTTCAAAAGCTTGGGGTCAGTAAGATTTTTAAAAAAGAAAATAATACTTTTATTCAGCAAGGATACAGTAATTTTCTCAAAATTAACAGTTAAAACCTTTAACATTGTTACAAATATATCACATGCACAGTGGTGTGAAAAAGAGTTTGCCCCCTTCCTGGTTTCTTGTTTCTTTACAGGTTTGTCACACCTAAATGTTTCAGATCATCAAACTAATTTGAATGTTAGTCAAATATAACACAACTAAACACAAAATGCAGTTTTTTTTAAATGAAAACTAAATTCAAACGCACATGGCTCTGTGTGAAAAAAGTGTTTGCCCCTAAACCTGGTTGGGCCTCCCTTAGCAGCAACAACTGCAATCTAGCATTTGCGGTGACTTGCAATGAGTCTTTTACAGCGCTGTGAAGGAATTTTGGCCCTCTCATGTTTGTAGAATTGTTGTAATTCAGCCACATTGGGAGGTTTTTGAGCATGAACTGCTTTTTTAAGGTCATGCCACAGCATCTCAACAGGATTCAGGTCAGGACTTTGACTAGGCCACTCCAAGGTCTTCATTTTGGCTTTCTTTAGCCATTCAGCAATGGACTTATCAATGTGTTTTGTCCTGCAGGAGAACCCAAGTTCACTTCAGCTTGAGGTAACCAAACAGATGGCTGGGCATTCTCCTTCAGGATTTGTTGGTAGACAGCAGAATTTATGGTTCCATTTATCACAGAAAGTCTTCCAGGTCCTGAAGCACCAAAGCAGCCCCAGACCATCACACTACCACCACCATATTTTACTGTTAGTATGATGTTCTGTTTCTGAAATGCGGTGTTACTTTTACCACAGATATAATGGGACACATATCTTCCAAAAAGTCAAATTTTGTCTTGTTAATCCACAGAGTCTTATCCCCAAAAGTATTGGGGATCATCAAGATGTTTTCTAGCAAATTGTCTTGTCTCATTTATGTTCTTTTTGCTCAACAGTGGATTTCATCTTGAAAGTCTGCCGTGTTTTTGCCATGCAGGCCATTTTTGCCCAGTTTCTTTCTCATGGTGGAGTCATGAACACTGTCCTTAACTGAGGCAAGTGAGGCCTGCAGTTCTTTGGATGTTTTTGTGGGGTCTTTTGTGACCTCTTCTAGTCATTGCTGCACTTTTGGCGTAAGAGACACTTTTTCACACAGGGCCATGTAAGTTTGGATTTTGTTTATCCTTAATACTAACAAATATCATTTAAAAACTGCATTTTGTGTTTACGTATTTGATCTTTGACTAATATTTAAATTTGTTTGATCTGAAACATTTAAGTAAACCTGCAAAAAAAAACAAGAAATCAGGACGGCGGCAAACTCTTTTTCACACCACTGTTTATCAAGAATGTATCACATTTACAGAAAAACATTTAGCATCGAAGCATTGTTTCTTGAGCAGAAAATGAGCATATTAGAATGATTTCTGAAGGATCATGTGACACTGAAGAGTAAGAGTAATGATGCTGAAAACTCAGCTTTGAAACATACTGTTATTAAATGTCAGATTATTATTATATATACCCATATTTTGAATGCAAGAGCCCAAAGAGGAGCACTTTGCCTCCTCATTTTAAAAATCCACCACATTCTTTTGAGAAAACATGATCTTGTGTCCTTGTGACCAAATACAAACACACGCACACTTGCGCTCCCTTTCTTCTGCTCATCTCTGAATTTAAATATATATATATATATATATACATAATTTCTTTTTTTCTGTCTCTCATTTTCATTGAACATTGTGTAAGTTTGCCTCTAAGCACTCCCCACTGTTATTTTTTGCATAGAGGAGAAGGGCAAATCTCAGAAATATGATGCATAATTCACAGTGACTTTCAGGCAGTCAGGCAGGAACTGAGAGCCTGAGGGCTTGGCCCATTCAGAGCTATCTTTGGACGCCAAGCAAGCCACTACCCTGACTGGAGCTAGTGGTGGCAGAAGAAACAACGGTTTATCCACAGATGTCTAGCAATGGAACCTAACATTGCTAGCACACTAACATTGCTTATGGTTGAATGCAAAGGACTGTTTTTAGGCTTGGCTGCTCTTGAGAGAAGTATGACGTGCATCTTTGTCATAATCACGCTATCATTTCCAGTGTTGTAACCTTTTGTATCTCCTATGCAGATAGATGGCTACCCAAGAGTACCTCAGTAATTGGATCAATTACTCTCTTGCGGCTTCTTCAGTTGTGTCCCGCTGTAGAATGTCACGGTATTTCAGACTCATAACGGCATGGTGTCTGTCCTTTTATCATAGTGTCACATCGGTGGTCTCACTGCTCTAGTGTCACCGTCCTCACAAATTCATTCCTCTGGAACGTTAATGTTATTCAGAAGGGCAGTCGTGGTTGATGGCACAGTTGATTCTCTCATCAACTGAAAACAGAAAAGAAAAAAAAAACAGCGCAGCGAAGCAGCTTTGCTTTATTAAGTCTAATTTATACCACAAATTCAGGCCCTGTGGTTTTGAAATATTGAAACACGTTGGCTTGCTTTCTTCCTGCTGAAAGTCAAGGTAAGGCTACAGAGTGTGAGATCCTAATAAACCTCTGTAGCTTTCCTTTTCCTGATTCATGTGGTCTCACAGTAGCAGGTGTTGCTGCGACGATGCCTTTCCCAGTGTTGCCCATGCTGAAAATGAAAACTAATATGGACATGACAAGTCTTGAAACCTTGAAATGGTTTCCAAAGCCATATAATGGGATTCCAAAGCACATTCCCGAGGCTGCCTGACTTATTGGACACAAGATGGAATCACTACTTTGAAGGCTTTCTTACTTTTTTTATATGAAAACTGTACTTATAGCCATAACAGTGAATAATAACACTTATTTATTTATTTAACAGACACATTTATTCAAACCAACTTGCAAATAAGAATCATTCAAGCAGCAGTTAATTCACCACATACCAATTTCCTTAAATACTCGGGTAGTACAATGTTAGAACAGATGTGAAAAGCAGAGAGGAAGAAGAAGAAAATAGTTCCAAATTCACTTTTCTGGTTACTCAAAGCTTACATATGCAAGAGGGAAATATCCTCAACCCTTGCCAATATGCGGCACCTACCTGGACGATGTGACAGCAGCCATATTGCACCAGCTTATTGGTGGAGAGGAGACAGAGTGATGAAGTCAAGCAGTATACGGGGATGATTAGGAGGCCAAGATGGGCTGAGGCCAATGGGCAAATCTACCCAGGATGCTGGGGGTTAAACGCCTACTCTTGAAGGACATTCTGGGATTTGTAATGACCACATAGAGTCAGAACCTTGGATTACCATCTCATCTGAAGGACGGTGCTTGTTGCAGTATTGTGCCCCCATCACTGTACTGGGGCGTTAAGATCCACACAGACCGCTGGATGAGCACCCACTTTTGGCCTCACCAACAACTCTTCCAACAGCAACATCCCTCTAATCATTGCATTCGGTCCGAAATGACAGAATAGGATGTCCTACTGCCTATCAACCTATGTATTTCCATACGTCAGCTTGGACAGATATCACATCATCAGCATGTTTCAGGATGTGGTTTTGCAAAGTTATGTAGAAAGTCACCGACCGGAACAACCAAACATTAGCAGTAGACACCTTTTACAGTTCCTCCTGAACCAAGATAAGACAACGAGCCCATGCTGCGTTCACGCCATGCCAGAATAACCACAATTATAAAATGTAAAGGTGTGATGTTTGTTCACGTCTTCAGACTGAGATTCATGCGTTCCTATGTCAATACTATCAATGCCAAAATTTATCTTCAAAAGTAAGGTGGAACAAGTCAGAGCTCTCGCGACACTGAAGGGAGGTGGATCTTATACTTTCATTGCTAGCTTGCTAAGTCGAGCAATCCTTGGTGTTTCCCTCATGGTGCTCAAGCAGTGCTGTCTCCAAACCAATCAGTCTCTTGTTAACTATCTTAACGTTGTTAAGTGTTTTTTTTTTAAAGCTGTGGAGTTCATTAGTTAGCTCAGACTGAGTGGAGTCCCAAATGGGAGATCATCTGATTTTGGTTCCTACATATTTATTTCGAGTTTCTTTGGAATTCTGCTTCTTGATCTATCTGAAGGAGTCATTTGGGTCTGGCTCACCCTCAAACCCTACATTTGCTATATAATATGTATCACAGCGTTAAATACGAAGGCAAGATGTTCTTCTAAAATGAAATAATGTTGACAATTAAAGCATTTGTACAGTAGAAAATTGTTCATATTTTCAGAATTTGGATTTTAAAATCTGAATCAGTTAGAACAGGGTCAACCATATATACATTTTAAGCAACTTTATTTAGATAACATTGTTTGGTTTGTACAGTAGTTATTTCATGAAGGCAATCTAAGGTCAGGCTTTGACATATTCCAGTCATCCCCATCTCTGGAAGTGCATACCGCTCTTAAGTCCATTGTTTTTAAACCTGAGCCATGTGTTTACCAGGAAAAGTACAGTTGTTATGTTCCTTCAAGAAATCCATTAGTGATCCTCTACTTGCACACAATTTCCCTGTAACTCAGTCTTGAAAATGGTAGGATGACAGTTATTGGCATTTGGTTTTGAATAATTATGATCATCACCAGGCTTTTAGTATGTGTGCTTACATAAGAACTTTCTCAGAAGTCAGCAATGTAGTGATCAAGTGTGCTGTAAAGCCATAGTAGATTCCAATTCACAGGAGGCTAACAATGAATTCTCTTGTAAAATGAGTGCGCCCTCGGGCTATAACCATTTCCTCCACCTAAAATGATGCAATTTCAAAGAGCCGTTTGAGCACAGCTTCAATTTTTTCATGCTTCAGAAGACTGTGATATTAATGTTGCTCAAAAAAGCAACAACAAAAAAAAAAAGCCAAGGGTACCAAAGTCAAGAAAAAACACTGTTAGAACCTGCACACCTCCCCTTTGGTATATCAAAGTATTTTAAATTAAATTATTACATGTACTAACATGAAACTGTCATCTGAGGTTACAAGGTGACCCTGGTTTGTAGCATTGCCTGAACTCACTCGACACCATCTATGTTTTGATCTTGTTCTGAAGTCTACACCATCTATGTTCTTGTCCTTTCCGCATGTAATCTTTGACAAAAACAGTTATTCAAGCTTACATTTACATTTATGCATTTGGCAGACACTTTTATCCAAAGCGACATACATAGGCAGACTTACCATTAGGCAAGTGTAGGCAATTGCCTAGGGCCCCTGAGCCTACAAGGGCCCCCAAATAAAATTGCGATTGCACCCCCCGTCAACAACCGAGCATCGTACACTTAAACTCCACCATCAACAACCGAGTATCGTGCACTTAAACTCCCCCGTCAACAACCGAGCATTGCGCACTTAAACTCCCCCGTCAACAACCGAGCATCGCGCACTTCCACTTCCCTGTCAACAACAGAGCATCTCGCTCACAAACCGCTACGTTTTCTATCAGACATACAGGCCTTGATCGGACTTTTACTTTCATTTTTCGGGAGGGGAGGGGCCCCTTTTCAAAATTTGCCTTGGGCCCCGTATTTGCCACTGGCGACATACATTGGATTAAAGGTACACAATAACATTCTAATCAATTCTTGCTTTCCCTGGGAATCAAACCCATTAACTTAGTGTTGCAAGCACCATGCTCTACTGTTTAAGCTACAGGAAAGCTAGTTTCGAAGACTGATATGGACACCTGCACACCAGCATCCAAAACTGCTTCCAAAACAAAAAATTATTTCAACAGGCTTAGCTTATTTTTCATAGCATTTATTAGTCAGGACTCAATTTAAGTATATAGTACTATACTGTAGCTAATGGTGAAAGCAGCAGTGAATGAAGAGATTGTGTGCATCTCAATCAGCTCCATAGTTCAGTAGCCAGGGCACTGATCTGGGAGTCGAACGTTTTAAGGGATTTAAGTTTCAATCACCAAATCCTTCCAGTGCACTGAAACGTTTCCTCCCTAAAACGTCCCAAAATACACTGTGAAACCCAGGGATCATTGATGCTTATTTTGTTAACTTAACAAAAGTTCTTAAGTGCAAAACATAAATCATGCAAGCCAATTAACACACCTAATGACACACAATAGTTGTTTTTTGGAGGGGAAAATGATTTAGTTATATTTTGGCATAAACATACATCCCTTTACAGGTAGGCTTACTTAACATAATCTTGCTAACATTTATTATTAATTTATGGGTGATCTGAAAAATGTAATGTACTTTAACATAAAATATTTAGTTAAAAATATTAATACTGCTGTTGTTCATAAATAAATTGTCGTGTCATGTCAGTGTCCCAATGTGTTGTGAGTCAGGGTCCTTACTATCCTCATCAGTGCCTGGATTTGTGTACATGATATACTTATTCACAACCTAGGGAGCCAACTGAGAAGCACTTATATATTTGAACCAATATGATAAAAGGAAAATGTAAATCAATGTACTGTAGCCTGTAGCCTTCTGAGAGGTCACACAATTTAATGATGAGTCAAGATGGAAATATTATGCAAATGGTAAAATTCTTGCTATTGCATTGAAATGTGTGTGTTTATGTTTATATAACATGGCCAATTGAAATCATTTAGGTGGATATTAGTGTGTTCACGAAAATGGAGAGATTTAATGAACAGATTATTGCATAACTTTCTCCACCTTTCGGAAACTCTTCTTGACTTTGACAGATACCGTAGGCTGAATATGATGACATGTTGCGCTTGTAGCGTCCATTGAACTTGAAATGTCAGACTAACCCACTCCTCTCCCCTCCCCTCCCTGTCCGTCTCCAATATATTCTCTACAAGAGAATAAATCACTATGCGGTCAGTATCATATCACACAGCTCCCCACATGGACCATTGGTTTCAACGGATTTCACAAGAAATGTTGATTGCCGCAGAATCACACCTGCATACTGATCAATGAGCCAAGGGGTCAAGGTCTACTGAAGGGATTTTAACTTAAAACACATAACTTATTTGAAAAAGAAAAGGCTATTTTATTTAGTTATCCACCCTGAGAGGAAGAAGGGACATTTTGACCTTTTATAAATGATGACAAATGGCTTGCTTAGGATCATTTATTGGCACAGTTCTCCTCTGCTGACAGAGCTGCAATCCCGGCTGTGGATCAATTAACCTTTGCCTCACCATTAGCTACAGATTGAAGTCCATAGTTATAAGGTGAGGGTTGTGTATTGTCCCGCATTGGTCATGAAGCAGACAGATCGCCCCCTGCCACCTTTTCCCAGTACAGGCCTGGAAATGAACAGTGAACTGGAGTGCGTCTCATATCAGTTCAGGGTCAGCGGCCTGTCTGCTGCGAATCTCATCAAAACACCTCACAACTCAAAGAGCAGCCTGGGCGACTGAGCAAGAGAAGGACAGATTGGCCTATTAGAGAGAAAGAAAAAAGAGTGCGAGTGAATGTATCAGTCAATGAAAAAGTATGTGTGAAGAGGAAACGTGGCAGGTTGAAGATGGTCCTATTATCCTTTAAGAGCCCAGGAGAGATCCATTTCCCACTCTCTCAGCAGTCGCACACTATATAAAACATGCTTAAAACTACCATACACACCGCACCTTCCCTTTTATCACTCTCCATTTCAGATTCTTTGTTCCTCTTTTCTGCTCTTTGGTTCGTGTCATTTTCAGGAACGATGTACATAGTTGTAAATGAGGCAGATCCTATGTGACAGGCTGGGAGAACTGTTAACGCTTTTTCTTAGTTTCTTGCCCGTAGGCTATACATGAACTGCTCTCCAGGACCACTGGGAGTCTCTATGCGTGCTTCTATTAACCCTTTGCCATTCCTGTTTTCCCATCCCGCTCTTCCTCACAGTGTGCCGACATCAGATTTACATAACAAGACCCCTGTAGACTATTAAAATGCCATTTATCCTCTTTCCGGAGTTAGTGATCTGCCTCACTTCTTTCATTAACCATTTCAGTCATATCCGACCCTTAGTGATTCTATGGATCATCTCTCGCCACGTGTGAGAGACTGTACCAGAATATTCTTGGCATCGATTTTTTCAAAGTGGTTCAATTGTAACGTGTTCCTGTCTGGGTCTTGTTATTGTGTCCCTTCTGTGTTCCCGTCTTCTGTTAGGTCAGCCACTCCCCCTTGTTTGCTAGTCAGGTGATTCTCGTTGTTCTGTGTATTTAACCTCCCATGTTCTCCCTAGTCCTTGTCTCTTGTTGATCTCGTAATGTTGTTGTAGTGTGTGGATGTCGCCAGTGTTTATTAACGTGTTCTTCGTTCATTCGCCGTGTCTCCTCGTCTCTCCGCATCGCACACCAGCACCATCCAAACTGTGACATCAATAATGTTCAGTTCTGGTCCATGGGAGATGTTCAGTTTCACTTTCATGTTCATCAGACTACTCTGTGTTTGTACTGGTGCATTATCATCCTGATACACAACACCACCTTCAGGGCACATGGTCATCCAGGTTGGTTTAGTAGTCCATGAAAATGGCCTTCACATATAGCACAAGTAGTTGTCCTATGATATTGCATCTCAAACCATCACTGATCTACCCCCATGTTTCACTCTAGGCAGCAACAGTCTGGGTGCTAAGCCTCTGTGGGGCTTTTCCACACCTAACTCTCCTGGATGTGAAAAGGACAGTGAAAGTGGACTCGTCAGAGAACAATATGTATTTCACATTATCCACGTACTCTCATCCACTGTGTGTGTGCGCCTGTCTGTGACGAAAGCTAACTAGCTGGCTTGTTTATCATGTCTCAGTGAAAACTGTACACCCAAAAATACAGGAAGGAGTGGGAATCAAACCCTGAATTCCAAGGCTGGTTAAATCCGTTTATTGGTGATAATACGTGGGCATACTTGTTAGACAGACAGAACAAGAAAGTATACAATCTAGTATCACGCACACACACACACAAACACATCCCTGTTTCTGACACACAGTCTGTTCAGCGCCGCTGCGGATTGAAGAGCTGTGGTTATTAAAAGACGAATTTGTTAAGAAAGCACATTAGGCAGAACGCAAGAAAGTATGCAATCTAGTCCCACGTGATGACCTCACGAATATGTTATGACTGTTTAGGCTGTGAGCGAAATTGTGTTTGCAATGTTGGAGAATATAATTAAAGGTTTGTATGGAGAATGGAAGGTGTTTTTTATTGTATACTGGTAAATCTCTGCTGTTAGTTGGTGCACATATGCCTTTTGTTGTTGGCAAACATATACAGTCATTTCATAGCATGCCGGTCGCTTCATCAAATACATAGATATATTGGCTATAGGTTATCTTGCTAAACGGTTATCTCAACGCTTTTTTGCAACCCCCGAGGCCATCGACATAACCAAACTCCACTGCATTATTATTAGTACCTCAAAATCCTTTTCAGACAGCTTCCTCTTACAGCAACAGTCACTCATGTTGGATGTGGTTTGTCCTAAATGGTGGTATGCCCACATTACCCTAGATACTATAACTTTTTAAATAGCTGTGCTTTTTTTCATTCTACCTTAACACTCTGCTCTTACTGATGGAATGTAAAATTGGTGATGATTGCCAATATTAATATATAAAATATAATATACATTTATAGTATATTTATGTTTGTTGGGAGCACGGTTATTATGCATTAAAAAGCTGCCTACTGAGAGAACTCACTAGCTTTGATGGTCAGAAAGATAATTTATAGCTGTAAAATCTCTTGTTGTTAATCAACTTATTGGCTCGCCCTTCTTCTATTTCTTTATTCTCTTTATTTTTATCTCACTATTTCCAGTGGATACATTTCCAGACAGGAATCCCACAGTCACACAGCGAATGAATAACATTAATCAAGAAGATGATATAAGTAATGATGATGGGTTCTATGTGAGACAGTCTGAGAGGAAAAGCTGTCGAGCTAAATGTGGATACATATAAAGCCTCAACTTAAAGTCTTCTATTTAAATACATGGATTAACAGTGTCATTTAGCACCGCTGCCAAATATGGCTGTAGTTTGTGCGTAGCCAACTACAACACAGGTTCAAGCCGTCTCTGCAAGAGCTGGATTTTGATCAATGTGCGAAACAGGGAGGGAAAGTAAAAACAGATGGTGAAAGGCCACCGCCATTCCTCTTCTCTGACTGCAAGTATCAGTATCCTCTCAGCTCTCTGCTAAATTAAAACAACCACCATCCCATTGATTCCATCTCTGACAGGGGACATACATCACGAAGAGGAGAGAAGAGGAGAGAAGAGGAGAGAAGAGAAGAGGAGAGAAGAGATGAGACAAGAAGAGACAAAAAGAGAGAAATCCAAGTCCAGCAACATGCAAAAGAGCATCAAGAGACGCTAATATTGAGACAACACATTGTAGTGTGAAAAAGTAAAAAATAAGAAACATAGAAGGTAAGCAAAAATTTGATTAACACTGTGATTGAACAGGGGTGCTGGTTTCTGCTCCTCTTCTTTTCCCATCCTTTCTCCCTCTCTGTACGGCCGATGTGGAGCTCCCATGGGAAAGGAGGCATTTGAGTTGATTGCCCGGCTAATGACTGACTGATTTGCTCCAATCACACGGTCCGGCAGCCAGATTCTTTGATTGGATACAATCAAGTCAAATGGACCAGTGCCGTATTCCAGTGCTCTGAATCCATCATTATATTTCAGCAAGCTACCCAGGAGAATAACCACCCACCTATTAGGAGCGGGAGGCTCAACCGATCTTATGATTTGATTTTGATTCTTGTGTGCATGGTTTTATTTTAAAACCATTTTTGATTCAAAATGATTCAATTTTAAGCTAACCCTGATCTATGTTAGTCGGCTGCAGGTGGAATTAGGGGGTGGCGTATTCATATTCTACAGAGATACTATGACTATGGTCTTTACGTGGATCAGATGGTGGACCTGCAACTAGACACGACCAAATCGCAGCCCTGGATGTCAGCAGAAATTCTGTCAACTAGACAATCCCATGTGAAGACACGAGTCATCGTTTCAGATCCTCTACCAATTTTTTTCAGGATTCTTTTGAAGAAAGGAAAGTTCAAAAGAACAAAAAATGAGTTACTTATGTTACTGTCACTTTTAATCAATTTAATGCATCTATGCTGAATAAAAAGTAATTTCATTAAAAGAAAATCTTACTGACCCCAAAGTTTTGAATGATAGTTTAGAAGAAATCAAAGCTAATAGACGCGAACTAAAAGCCACAAAACTCTAATTTGGATTTAATAGAGCCTTTAAATTGACATTTAATTGTATTTAATCGTTCATAAGAAAAGAATGGACATTTATAAAGTATGCTTGTATGAACACAGAATACACACTTGCAATTACATGTGCCACACACAGAATGTCATTATTACTCGCACACACATTAAACCAGTGTGTTTTAGGAAAATATCTGATGAAGGACGGAGCCTTTAAAGGAGGAAGAACTGAGGAGGAGAGGGTTTTGGGGATTTCTGAGTCCCCACCTCACATTAATTAAAAGAGGCTGAGGGTTGAGTGGCAGACAGCCTGTAGGCTCAGCCAGGAAGAGAAGTCAGATGAATTATGGAGAGGGTTTGTATGCCAGCCAAACTCAGAATCACACTTTTGTGCACCATCCACCCCCATCTATCCACTGCTTTTGCCCTTTTCTTCAACTCTCTCCTGCTGGTTCTGCCCTCTGCTTCGTTCTTCGCTCATCCCTCAATCTTTCTTTGTCACGCATCTTTCTCCATTCTGTTCAGGTTGCACCATTCTGTGTCCTTATCTACGCTTAAAAGGGACCTATTTTGCCCCTTTTTACAAGATGTAAAATAAGTCATAGGTGTCCCCAGAATGTGTCTTTGAATCTTCAGCTCAAAATATGGGCATGCATTACTTGCATAATGCAAGTAATTATTTGTATGTATTTTAAAGACATTTCAGTTTAAACTTCTATGGTTTTCTGTGCACACACACACATACAGAATGTTGGCTGGTATGAGTATTAAATTAAGTTCTCTGTTGAGTTTAAACTGTCAAATAAAGACAAAGTTCCCATAAACAGTCGGTTATGTCTGTGAATGTTAACAGTATGGAAAGAAATCATATGTGTATATTAGATCTGTGTATTAAAGTGAAAGCAGTGTAATATACTGCTATATATGCTGTTAATATGAATCAAACAACAAAACAAAACAGAAAATCACTCACTGCTCTTGATTGAATTTTGTAATTTCTTACTTGAATGCTGCTGTTAAATTCTCTGGAGAGGTGTACTTCTCTCGGGGGAGGAGCTAAGGTAATAGAACAGATTCTGTCACCGGTTGTGGGCGGGGTCTGTTTCAATATGATGTCACATTGGAGCGCATTCCTGAACAACTCATTTTAGACACTGTTTGAGACCCCCCCCCCCCCCCCCCTATATTTAACTATATAATCTTTATAGTCTCAGATTATAGTTAAAAGATATTTCTGGGGATTAGGACTTTCTTCTCATTTGAAGCAATAAATCACAAAAAATTAAATAGTAAGATTTGTGCCAATAACTAGAAAAATAAATAAATAATAAATAAGAAGACACAGATAATGAAGAAGAAAATGGCAGTTTGCTTTGTTAACCTTTCCTGGGCATCATATGTTTTTAGACCATCATTTGAACACTGTTCATTCTGTTTTAATTAGTTTTTCTTTCTGTCTGTTGTGTCTTCATTATTTGGCTGCACTTTTATGGCTCCATCATTTATTATCTACCACCACTTATTCCATAGGGTCAGACTTCTCCACACACACGCCAACGTTAATGCTTATGAATTATTCCGCTTTTAGAGATGAGAGCCTTTCATATGTATTGAGGAATGGCATAACGCCATAACTCTGTATCATTTATTCTTCATAATTGGCCCAATCCAACAAACTCATTTACTCACATCATGTTGTTCAAAACAACAGCCCCCCGTTTTACACAGAAAAAAAAAATTCAAATAAAAAAAATAATGAAATCATGTAGGTTTGCAACGACGTAAGAGTGAGTAAATGATACTGTTTAAAATTTTAGACAAACTGAAACCTTAACGACACCTTCTATTTTCAAGTACAGTTTATTTCTCTACCCATTTCTCAATCAGTTTTTTAAAACCTTCACAGTTCTTCTAACCAACTTTCAGCTTGGTACAGTAGAAAATTTCACATCCAGATTACACAAAACACTTTATACGTCTCAAATCAACCCATTCTTCCAAACACAAGCAGATGTTACTAAACAAACATATTTTGTCACTCATAAAACAGTGACCTAAAACCACCAAAAAAAAAAAAAAACAGCAAGTATGGTAACATTTCATGATATTTTTTTAGTAAATTGATTTCACTAAAATAAAAAGTTAGTATAATTCACTACAATCACGCCGTTAGACCCACAAACTGCAGTGCGCATGATACCCACCAGAGAGCACTCTTCCAGACTTGCTTTCCCATCATGAACTACATTTCCCATAACCCATTGCCTGCTCTAATCATGGTTCTGATTATGTCCACCTGTGTGCTTTTATCTTGTTTACTCTTGTCTTTTTAAGTCCTGTGTATTTAAGTACTTGTTTTTCTTATGAAGACTTATGATGTTTGTGGAATACTGTATTTCTGAGCTTTATATCTGGTTTCTGGATCATGGTCTTGGTCGTCTGTCTGTCTCCCTGGATTTCCCTGTGCCCTGGACTTTTGTTATGATCTGAATAGTTTTCTGTTTGGTATTGATCTTATGTCTGTTTTATCGACTACTCTCAAAACTTGCATTTGGATTTTCAACACAAGTCTCAGAGGATCGTGTAACATCAGGTAACCTTCAAAAAAAGAACTTTAATTCCCTTGCTTTATTTCAGTGATGTAATTCTTCTCTCATGGCTTTCAGTTTATTCTTGTAAGCCTTTCTTGCAGCATTTCACCAAAATGTGCCTTTGTATTGGTTGAATGTGTTAAATCTGATTAAAAATGGTGCTTCTTTTGAGGACGGTGTGCCAAGTACAGTTCTGCAGCTTGGCATTATAGGTTCCTTTAACCGGTAACATGGAGACGCATCTAAATCTCTTTAGCTTAAGCTCTGTGACTGTGTGAGAGCAGATAATGTCAGTGATAGTGTGGGGTCTGCCAGTTGCCATGGAAAACAGAACAGAGTCTCCCTCCTATAACATAAATATGTAATTCAGCATTTCTGAAAAACAATTGAAGACATGGGAATGTCAGAATTTTTTTCTGGTAATTACCTTTGCATGATTGAACAAGGAGTTGCATTATTCTGCAAACATGAAATAACCCATAGAATCTTTCATAACTTATACATGGCAAAAAGGTAGTTTTTATTATACATTTGAAAATTTTGTTTGTTTTTAAATATAGTATATTATTCTTTGTACATGCTTTTCTCTTCTATCTATATATTTATACGTAATGTCCAAATTTACTAAAACATTAATATATTTTAACATTCCTTTATTCACTGTAAAATACCATACGCATCTGCACTTTATTAGCAAACAAATTTACTTGGAAAATCTGATAAATATTTAGACTTGTTTTGATGAGACAACATCCAAATTGGATATTTTCATATTTAAGGGTATATTTCACCCCAAAATGAAAATTGTCACCATTCACTCACCCTCAGGAGAGTTCTAAACCTGTAAGAATATTTTCAAACAACCTGAGGGTGAGTAAATGATGACCATTTTTATTTTGAGGTGAAATATCCCAATTTTTTGTTATTTTAGTCATAAACCTTGCACTCTTGCAATTCATCAATTTTGCATTCAGAAAATCTTTCACACTGATCAAACAAACTTGGTTTTGCTCCAAAAGATGTACTGTGAGAGGACCATATAATTGCACTGCATAACATTTACACAGTCAGATGGTTTGAAGTCAGATTCTTTAAAAAAGTTAGCATATTCACAGATCACGCTTGTAATTGTTTGCATGCTTCTTTAATGTATAGATGTAGAAGGTCTTTTTTTCTCGCTATCAAAAGACATGAACACCTTCTGTCTCTCTAATCCTCTCTGTTTCTTTCTCTTTGGAGATTTGTCATAGAAAGAAAGTGGCGCCCAATTTCCAGACACATAAAAGAGCAGCCTTTAAGGGTCCTTCAGTTTGCACAGGGATGCCGGGGGCACTGCCCTTCATCTTGTCTTCCTTTCCTTTAATTAGCCAGGAGAAAATTGGGCTTTTCTTCTCCTCTCTCCTGATTGCCTCTTTTGTTCTAATACAGCCCAGATACGGCGACTGAATTGCTTTTGTGGACGGGGGGAACTAGAGCAAAGCAGACCACAGCGGTGCGAGACTCTAATGATAATGAACATGGCCTCTCTAATGCGACTTCACGGTTTCATCCGTAGACCAAGTATCTCTGCTCGTCAATTGCCATTCCCTTGATTGAGACTAGAGCGCTTCTTTTTATCCTAAAAGTCATGGAGATAAAGAAAATGCCCTTTTAATTATGAAATGAGATGCCGCTATGCTTCTTTGTCATATATGATTGTCTGGACATGCTTGATGAGTTTTATGGATATAAGGATCTAGAAGTGGATGATCACCTTGTGCTACATTTTATTGGGATGCTCACTCAAGGGAAATGAGCATAGTGCCTGAATTGCACCCTTTTGTTGAGCAGACTAAAAACTATACCTGCCATTTACTTTTAATTTTTGTTTTCTTCCCTTACCATACGTTTCATGACAACACATGCCATCACAATAATACCATTAATTACAATTTTATTAATTTTAAGATTCATGTAAAATTCATAATACAATGTGGCATGAATTCTAAAGCGATTTAAAGTCATTATTGCTAGCAATAGCAGTGAACTGCATCATCAGTCTAGCCCACGTCTCCAGAGAATCAGTGAAATGGTCTGCTAGATTTAACAAAATATTCTTTATGGCACTGAATCTTTAAAATGTAGTCATGAGTTAAGTCAGCTCAACTAAATAACACTCTTAATGACAATTTTAATTTGGACTGTTTTAAATATATTTCGCAAAGAGGACTACACCATTTTCATAAGGTGTATATATTTGACCTGGCTACTTGGTGTATATATTCTTTCATATAATATATATATAGGACATTTCAAAATTGTAACCTGATGCTGCAATAATGGTCCATTTCAAATGTGTATGTGCTTTTCTTTTATATCTTTGTTTTGTTCTTAACAGGTCCCACTTTGATGAAATATAGTTCTTGTAATTTCCAGCATTTCAGTAAAGAAGGTGTTCATGTTTACAATATTTGCAAAGTTACTGTATCGTGCTTGACGGGTCAAAAGGGATTACAAAGAATTTATTTTGGATTGATTCCCTTTTATAAACTCAGAGATGGTGTTTGTTCAAAATGTTGGTTGGCGAGCAGATAATTTGGCCAAATGGTGGAAGAAAATTAAATGCATTCTAAATTTGGAAGGAAATAAAACTCACAATAAAAATCAACTCCTATAAATGGGCAGTTTGGGCTTTAGATGTACAAAATCTAAACTTTGCCGTGCGTGCGCAAGTGAAGTCAAAGCAGTTTCTCTGTTTCATCATAGTCAATATCCACTGTGTCTACATGAGTTGCTATAGCAATGATGTAAGCATCAGCTCAATGCCAAGAGAATTATATTACAACTACTGACAGTAGTTGTCAATGTGGAAAGAGAGACTGAAATCTGGAAAATGTTGCACTGCTCATATCTATCATCACTCCTCTTCTCTGTGCCAAACAAAGTTTTATGAGACAACACAGGTCATTTTTTATGATACCAGTGGACATATGAACATACTCACCTAATGGTTTATTAGGAACACATGTTCAATTTCTCATTAATGCAATTATCTAATCAACCAACCACATGGCAGTTGCGTCAATGCATTTAGGGATTGGTCCTGGTCAAGACAATCTCCTGAACTCCAAACTGAATGTCAGAATGGGAAAGAAAGGTGATTTAAGCAATTTTGAGCGTGGCATGGTTGTTGGTGCCAGACGGGCCGGTCTGAATATTTTACAATCTGCTCAGTTACTGGAATTTTCACCCACAACCATTTCTAGGGTTTACAAAGAATGGTGTGAAAAGGGAAAAACATCCAGTATGCGGCAGTCCTGTGGGAGAAAATGCCTTGTTGATGCTAGAGGTCAGAGGAGAATGGACCGACTGATTCAAACTGATAGAAGAGCAACTTTGACTGAAATAACCACTCGTTACAACCGAGGTTTGCAGCAAAGCATTTGTGAAGCCACAACACGCACAACTTTGAGGTGGATGGGCTACAAAAGCAGAAGACCCCATCGGGTACCACTCATCTCCACTACAAATAGGAAATAAAGCTCACCAGAATTGGACTGTTGAGGGCTGGAAAAATGTTGCCTGGTCTGATGAGTCTCGATTTCTTTTGAGACATTCAGATGGTAGAGTCACAATTTTGTATAAACTGAATTGGAAAATGGGTCCATTATGTCTTTTTACCACTGTGCAGGCTGGCGGTGGTGGTGTAAGAGATTTGTTAGAGCGCGACGCATCATAAGCCACTTCCTGTTTAATACAGGAAGTGTTCGGCGAGGCAGCTGGAGTGCGGGCCATCTCTCGAACCATTATTAAAATGATATCGGGCTAGAGTTTGACACCCTTGCAATAGAGCATCTTTGCAAATCATCCCACAAATCTCCATCAACTGCAAGATGCTATCCTATTAGTAAGGGCCAACATTTCAAACATAGTATTAGTATTGTGTTCCTGATAATCCTTTAGGTGAGTGTCCATTTCAAATCAGTTGAATTGTTCGAATGTTCTTCAATAAAGTCCTTAGATACACCAAATAATTTGATGTTTACTGCCACTCTGAACAGTCTGAAGCTACAGAAACCTATTGTGATTTGGCCCCATACTCTTACTTTTCTAAGGTTTCTTACCAAAATAATCATGTTAAACATACAGCCTATGAATTATTCAGACTGTCTACTACATCCAGATGATGGCTGGTGATGGTGAAAGACAATAACTCATGTCGGCATCTCTTTTGCTACACCTTTTCTCTATTTCCTGCAGCTGCGTCTTGCTGTATTTCCTTTGTGACGTACAATATGGGAAAATAGCCAATGTCTGTCAATCATACAAACAACTGACATGGACAAACCACCTTTTAGTTCCAGGCTTTAAGCAGCACTGTCCGAGAAAGTCAAGAGCCAAGGATTTAAATGTTCAAAAGAGCACATGTGTGTCTTTGAGTATTTGTGAGTATATTTTCATGTTGTTTGACCATGGTCACTGGGCCGAGGCAAAGCTATCTCTCACAGTCGTTCAGAGACTGAGAGCTAGAAGCTCTCTAAAGAGAGGCTGGGAGTGACCTTTCTCTTTTCTTATTCACTACCTTTCCACTTCAGCAGTCACAAGGACAGCGCACATACACGCACTCCATACACAAACAGACAGGGGTTTCATGTCATTTGGGTGGTCCATTTCTGATCTTTTTCAGCTTTGAGTGAAAAGCACTTGGTCTATTTCAAAGTCTGAATCATCTACTTCAGATACCGTTGTGTAAGCTGCTGTGAAAGACACTTATTATCACAATTATGGAAAATGAATTGCTCTTTAATCCCACTCTGTGAATAACTTTCTGCTTCTCGCTGAAACATGTGGCTGATTAAACACTGATTAAAACTCAGGAGAAGTTAAGCAGGTACTGGGCTGTATCTTCTATTTTAATCACTTAGCATCAATCATATTGGTACAGTACACTATAATGCCAGCAGAACTCCCCAGAAAGTTTAAAAGATTTCAGGAGATTTCAAAAGCCGGTCCTTCATTTCCACTGGAAAGATCCGATTTTGGAGGTGCATTATTTCTCAAAAAAATCGGACAAAGCAAAAATAAAAAAATACAGTAAATACAATGTTATTGATGTACATTTGCTGTTTAGAAATTGTTTTTTTTTTATACTACTGTTTATAACAAGATTTATATATCCCCCTCAGAGAGTTTTTTCTGCAATAACCGCCTAGATGTTCATTATTCCACTTATTACACGGCAACTTGCCACATAAGTAAATAATTGGATATGAAATATTGACTTGAGTTGAACTTTTATTATGTCTACAATGCAAGCAGTTGCAAGCAAGCAACAGGTTCAAACTAGACAGAGATTAAATAATTGTGTGAATAATATTGATTTGAGATTAAACCTGTATAATCTTACCTGTTTGTTATCTTATCCATTACAGTGTACAAAACAATCATTGCAAAATGGCAGCAGCTGCATTTGTATGAAAGTCTGCAATTCCCAGATGACAGAATTCAATAATTGTACACAAAATATTGATTAAAGTTGTAATGTTTTATTGGCATCAAACGCAAAACTTCCACAAAGATAAAAAAAAAAAAACTGACTTCAGTTCAATTATGAGCCTGAGTTATCAGTTTTAATGTTTGTTAATTGAGAATCTGGATGGCACAATTGACCAATCAGAAACAAGCACAGTCAAGTTTTATTATATATATAAATAGTGTGAAAAAGTGTTTGCCCCCTTCTTGATTTATGTTTGTCACACTTCAATGTTTCAGATCATCAAACAAATTTAAAGATTAGTCAAAGATAACACAAGTAAACACAAAATGCAGTTTTTAAATGAAGGTTGTTATTATAAAGGAAATCCAAATCCAAACCTACATGGCCTTGTGTGAAAAGGTGATTTCACCCTAAACCTAATAACTGGTTGGGCCTCCCTTAGCGGCAACAACTGCAATCAAGCATTTACAATAACTTGCAGTAAGTCTTTTACAGCACTGTGAAGGAATTTTGACCCACTCATGTTTGCAGAATTGCTGTAATTCAGCCACATTGGAAGGTTTTTGAGCATAAAAAGCTTTTTTTAAGGACATGCCACAGTATCTCAATAGGATTCAGGTCAGGACTTTGAGTAGGCCTCTCCAAAGTCTTCATTATGTTTTTCTTCAGCCATTCAGAGGTGGATTTTGCAGGTGTGTTTTGGTTCATTGTCCTGCTGCAGAAACAAAGTTCTTTTCAGTGTATTCAGCGTATGTTCGCTTCACAAACAGATGGGCGGATAATCTCCTTCAGGATTTTTGGGTGGACAGCAGAATTCATAGTTCCATTTATTCCATTTCACAGAAAATCTTCCTGGTCCTGAAGCTGCAAAACATCCCCGTACCATCACACTACCGCGATGTTACTTTTATACCACATGTAATGGAACACACACCTTCCAAAAAGTTCCACCTTTGTCTCATCAGTCCAGAGAGTATTTTCCCTAAATTCTTGGGGATAATCAAGATGTTTTCTAGCAAAAATTAGATGAGCCTTAATCTTCTTACCTTAACTGAGGCAAGTGAGGCTTGCAGTTCTTAGGATGTTGTTGTGTGGTCTTTTGTGACCTCTTGGATGAGTCATCGCTGCGCTCTTGGGATAATTTTGGTCGGCCAGCCACTCCTGGGAAGGTTCACCACTCTACCAGTTTGAGTCCCAAAGGTTTAGAAATGGCTTTATAACCGTTTCCAGACTGAAAGATTTCAATTCTATCCTTCTAATTTGTTTCTGAAGTTCTTTGGATCTCAGCATGATGTCTAGCTTTTAAAGATCTTTTGGTCTACTTCACTTTGTCAGGCAGGTCATATTTAAGTGATTTCTTGATTAAGAACAGGTGTTGTAGTAATCAGGCTTGGGTGTGGCTAGATACATTTTAACGCGGGGCGGGGCGGGGGGGGGGGGGGGGTGACTTTTTTCACACAGGGACATGTTTTTGGATGGGTTTTTTTCCCCATTAATAATAACAACCTCTATTTAAAAATTGCATTTTGTGTTAACTTTTATAATTTGCTTTTACTTGTTATCTTTGTTGAATATTTACATTTGTTTAATGATCTGAAATGCTGTGACAAAGTGTGTTAGATGTGACAAATATACAAAAAAATAAGAAATCAGGAAGGGGCAAACTCTTTTTGTAACTCACCCCATTGTATGTATATACATATGTACATATACCCCTGGAAAAGGCATGCCTTATGACATCTTATAGTTCAACCACACTTAAAAATAGTTGGTTGCATAACCTGTATTTATCTGATTTATTGTGCATGTTTAAGTAAGAATACACTATTCTTCATTGCAGTTTTACTACTGCGTGAGACCACATGGTTTTCTAATTATAAATGGTAACAGGTCACAACCACAAAATACTGTGCGGTGTTAACGGATCTCTCTGTACGCCATCAATCAGTCTTCTACACTAGGAATGCCAATGTGCTTGCAGTTGTCATCACTCATGGTTAGCAGTGACCAACTGAAATGAGCCTTTCTGTCATATCCGTGTCTCACTCAGACGACATTCATCTCCCAGAGCTAATGGTTGGTGATGGACAATTCCTCTAGGATAGTCATAGTTTTAATGTCCCCTCCTACTTTATTCGTTTTCTCCATGGCTGAATATTGACATTACTTCTCCATTGCAACAACAGAATCACAAGTAGCTCACTCTCATCCCTGTGATAATTTTTTTAGATTTGTTTTGCTGAGATCTATTGCATTCTTTACCTCTAGTGACACTGCCTGAATTTTCCTATCGGAGTAAGTGCTGCTCTCCTGCATCGAAGTGCCACCGCTATACTTGAGGCCACGGCCGCCGTACAACATTAAGGAGCACTGGAGCGTGTCCTTCACCAGCTGTACTCATGGTGTGAGATTGTCTGCTACCTTTAAACAAACTTTTATTACCATCTACTTTCTTCTGAGCGGGATATAGCGGGAACATTGTGTCCGTGGCTTAATCCACATTTGGAACAATCTGTCCGATTCAGAATGGAACGGTCAGAGAATAAACCTTGATGGCAGTTGTGGATGGCGTTGTGTGCCAAATCTCTCGCTATCTGTCATTCTCCTATTTCTCCAGAATCCTGGAACCCACTCGGTTTTCCTCCTCCAGATGGGATGGAAGTCACACTGCAGACATCTCGGTAGAGCCAGGAATTAAACTGCTCGACGTAAGAGTCAAAAATAAACTGAAACAAAATGAGGCTTATTTATATCCCACACCCTGCGCTCATTATCCTGTCCGTCCCTTCTCCCTTTTGCTTTCCCAATTACCCCGTTCCTTCCTTGCCCATAAGTAGCCAGTTGACGGAGAGTGACAGAAGCTTGTCGTGCTCTGTGTCATAGCTGGTGTTGTGCACTGAAGGGCGGCGAAGCACACGGTGATAGTGTCATTCTTGGACACCTACTCACAGCATCTAATTTATCATGGTGCTGATGGTTTACATATGCCGGGGATAATTGCCCCCAACATAAACAACGGTTGCCGGTGAGTGATTTATTAGCATGTCATTGCTTCCTAAGCTCACGGTCACAGAGGTGAGAGGGGATTAGAGGGTGACCTGGATTTGAGGTCTTATCTTTGTATGGAATTATAAATGTTCATATTTGATTTACAATGAGCAACTCATAAACTTTGACAATCTACATGGGCAATGAACTTGGTTCCCACATAAAGGCCTTGCTCAAACCAAAGATAACTATTGTGATAAAGAAATAAACAAATTTTAAAAATCATTCTAAATTGAAAAGAATAGTACACAGCCACTATAGTGATATCTTCACAGAGAAATTAAATCATTGGAATCACTTTCAGAGTGATCTTTTTTTTTTCAGCTAATGAACGATAAAAGCATTGATAGAAAATGGGAATCCATCGTGGTTTAAAGAGCTCAAGCATTTTAAGTGACAGACGACAAAACTGCAGTGTGCTTGTAATAAACAGAACATTATTGTGTGTGGGTGTGAACACTAATATAGTTCTCTTTATATTTATTGCTCTTGGTATAAACGGAAGTGCTTCAACAGCCACAAACAGCCCGGTATAGTGTTGTTAACAGTAGTGGTGTAGATTCTGGGTCTTAGCACTATTTTTTTTTTTTTTTTTTTACATTTTGTTTATATTCTAATCTCTGAAAAAAATCAAACCCACTTGCGTGCGGCTCTTTCACCCCTGTGCTACGACTCTATCATCCCCTGCACGTAACTTATAGCAGCGGTCCCGCTATCCGCGCTCGGTCCGCTATCGCTCCGCCCACGGAAGAAAGGAGTATCGCTTCATATATATATATAACCTTTAGATTGCGGCACAAAAATGAAAATTCTATCATTCATTTCTCACTCTCATTTCGTTCCAAACCCGTAAGACTTTTGTTCATCTTCAGAACACAAATGAACAAAAGTTAATTTTAATAAATCTGAGAGATTTCTGTCACTCTATTGACAGCTGCTCAACTGACACTTGACGCTCCGAATATTCATAAAGTGAAATGAATTGAGCGGTTTAGTCAACTTTCTGAAGAGACTTGTTAACTTTATATGATGAACAGATTGAATTTAGGCTTTCATTCACATATAAACTCCCATATGTGAATGTTTTCTTGACGTGAGAGAACCAATGAGGTTATTCTCGTGTTTGAGCTTCAAAAATTTGGACTAATCTTAACTGATATGGAAGAGCTCTTCATTTGCATTCAGAAAGTCTTACAGGTTTATAACAACACTGGGTTTTCGTTTTTGGGTGTACTATCCCTTTAAGTATACATGAAAGACACAGACTTTCCTTAATATGTATTGCCTCCAAATGTTGTTTTAGATTGTTAGTTGTGGAGGAATTCCAGTGATGAAAAGAAAATCATGTAACGTGGTATTTTTTTAAAAATAAATAAATAAAGGATTAAAAGGGATTCAAGTGAATAACGAAGAGATGAGATTGGTAAAAGTATTATTACTATTACATATCTTCTGAAAGAGTACAGAATCTCCTGATCAAAATGAAGAAGTGAAGAAGAGGCAGAAACAAGCGATGACAAAAATAGCATTACATTTAAAATTTAGTATAACATTTATAAAAAAAGAAATTACATATAAATGTGGCCTTGTAAAAGAACAATTTGGCCATTTAAAAGTATTAGAAATACTTGTGCATACTTATGCATACAGTACCTGTGTCTGTGTCTGACTCTGTGGCTGAGAGCCAGCAATCCAATAATGATGATGGGGAAAAAAGAGAGATCTGGAAATTCTGAGAATAGTGAAGAATAGCGTATGACAATGTATGACAGCTTACGAAGATGAGAGATTAGATGAGAAAGGAAAGGAGAAAATAGCGAAAAGGATCCAGGGTACAAAAAACACGAAACAAAAACAAAGCAATGCCAAGAACTGTCATCTAAGATTAGTTATGCCCAGGTTAGAATTATTTGTACTTGTTTTGTGGTTTACGCATTCAATGTCATGAGATTTTTGTTTTTGTTTTGATGGACCTACACACACACAAACACAAGAGTATTCTTTCAGAAAACAAGATTTAAAATGTCAATTTGCTTCTCAAGCAAATATGTATTTTAAGAATGTTTAGATATTTGTACTGTAAACAAAGACAAAATATACTATGACAATAATGTCACATGACACATTAAAGTATTTAATATCAACTACCCATGTATTGACACATTATATTACAACAACTGTACTTCCACTTTCTGTAAGGTTCCTTTTGTTCCATAACATTTTATATCCTTTAGTCAGCATTCTCATAAGGGAATCTTTTAGTTGTTAATGTTCAGGAAAACGTATCTTATTTAGTAATGAGTCAATTCCAGTAAACGGGCACTCTGCTGCACTGCAGTGCCAGCATGCGGTAACTCCATAATGGCGCACACTGTGACCACAGAGCAGTGCTCAGACAGTGACGAACACCCATCAGCAGTCGCGCTCCCTGGGGCTGTATTCTTTCCTGTCCATTCACAACTACCTTGCCTGCAGGGCCCTGCTGTGCTTGTGCTAAAGTCAGCTCTACCTGCAGCAGCTCACCCTCATCGGCTCTCAGTGATGCCCTGTCAAAGAAGACAACACTGACAGCTCTAGTCATCGCTTTAGTTTCAGAACAGGGTTAAATGCACTATTATGACATGATACTCACAATGGAAAACAGAAACACAGTCAGCTGTTATGATACCTGGAAACATGAACATATCAAGAAGTGGCAGAAATAGTCAGTGCTATTCTCAGTTTGTGCATTAAGACCTTAATACACTCATGGTGAAGTTCTTTTTCATTCATCGCTGAAGGGTAAAAAGAAGTTCCAAATTTCTTTGCAGCTGTATACCGTTAGCAGATATCCTGAATCTGCCCAATCTGCTGAGAGACCTGTTTAGATGAGTATGTAAATATGTGCAGCGTGAAGAAATGAACCAGAGAAGACTTCCATGTCGAAGACGGTAGAAGCTCAGGGCCAGTGTTAGGGAAAGATACTTGGAAAAGTAATACATTACAATTTTGCATTGCTCCCTAAAAAACCTGCATTAGTTTTTAAGAAAAGTAATAAGTTTCTTTACTTGTTACCTTTTCTCTCCTTGGCTGGGCTTGTCTTTTGGTTTTATAACTCTAGATATAAAAAATCTAAAGGCCCTTTTAACGGCAAAATGTAAATACAGTAATCCCTCGCCACTTCGCGGTTCAAGTTTCACGGCCTCAGTGCATCGCAGATTTTTCAAAAATATTTATATAAAAATTCTAAAATACCGCCATATCGGCAGCCGTATTGCGGAAAGCAGCGTGCTTCATCGTGATGCGAGAGAAACGTTTTCCCAGGATGCCAGACAAAGAGAGAAACTCTCTCAGAGGCTTTGTACACACCCACAGACTCTCAGACAAGACACGTGATTGGTTCTCAGCTCGAGATCGACCAATGAGAGCACAAGTGGATGTATCCTGTGAGCTGATTGGCTGATCCTACTTTGTGGTTTTTCACCTATCGCGGGGGGTTCCGGTCCACATTAACCACAATAAACGGAAGGAATAGAAGGAAATGCAAACCTTTCAGCCAATCATTCTGGATCACGGAAGAAAATGTAACACTTCACCAATCAAAACAAAAAAGTGATGACTAAAGTCATTTTTGATGATTTGAGATGAAATTGAGATTAAAAGCATACAAATATTTGCTTTACTTAACATATTTAATTAATTGTGGTTTGTGTAGTATTCTGATTTTAGTATTTCTCGGTGAATGGAAAAACAAAGATTAAAAAAAAATAACTCAGATATGATGTTATAAATTTAAAAGCAATGCATTACTTTACTAGTTTCTTGAAAAAGTAATCTTATCAGTGGGGGGGATTTTCAGTGACTCTTCCTGCATTTTAAAACATTTGTAAACGTTTTGCATGCGTGAACAACTTGAACATGAACAAAGTCTATGTGGGGGCTGTTTCGCTGTCACGAAACCCGATTGTACAGACAAATGAAATGATTTACACGACCGCACCTTTATGCCAGTAGCTGCCGAAAAAGCATTGAGTGAATCATTGAATCATTCATTCAACCCATTCGTTAAAAATGTATTTTACGAACCCACTACTGCACAGAACAGTTCTGCTGTGGTTTCGTTTGGAAATGTTTTTGTTGGTACAAAACAAAGTAACTGTAAAACGTAAGTTACTCCATGTTTAATGTATGCTTAATAAGCTGTTGTATAAAATTGTTCTGAATATCCGACTTTCTAAATAACTAATAGCTTTTTAAAGTTGGCCTAAACATATGGTTCATTGGGAATATTTCAGAGGAATAGACCATATTTGTGAGGCTAGAACTGCAATGTGTTCAATAGATTTTTACTGCTGTTTAACAAGTCAGTTGTTCAGCTATCAGATATGATTTAATGACTTTATATCATAAATACAATTGTAAAGACTGTAGTAAAAGACTCTTTTTCATCTGTAAAATCCAGTGTCTGCCCTGACTAGGATCTTTGCTCTTCAGGGTGTTCGATGTTCAAATGAAACCTATACACCACTGCCTTGCAGAAACATTTATGTTGCATTACAGTTTCAAGAGAGTTATTATAAAGGAGCGCATATCAAAACAACTTTCTGTGTTTCACTTAGAAGAATCTTCAATTACCAGAAGAGCCAAGGGTCTGAAGATCAGAGCTGCTGCTTGGAACGAGTGGGTGTATGGAAGAACTTGACGGCAGAAGAAAACGCATCGAGATTTATGATGGTTTCAGACACCAGGCTTCCTGTTAAATCGCATGCATTCTCAAATATTCCACCGCAATTCTCAACGTAGGATAATGAAAATCAGGTTATTTCAGTCCTCATCCTTTTTCTTTTCTTTGCTTCGTTCCCTATACGCACTGCAACTGTTGTTTTTATTGAGGATCATCCAATCGACCTATTTATTTATATATATTTTGACTTAGGGCTCATGTCACTCAGTTTTAGCACCAAGGCCTGGTAACAGACTAAATAAAGTAAGGATTTTGTTTCACCCTCATCTATTTTTTCCAGAAATATGTCCTCCCCCTCTTTTCTGTCTCTTTCCTCTGACAGCACGATGAGTTAAAGAGATCTCGTTTGCTTACTCTGACTGTTTTTCTCTCTCACTCTTATGTCTCGTAACCTGCTAGTGTTTTTTAATCAATGGAGTTCAGCAAAGGTCACAGGGGAGCAGGGCACTCTGGGTAAAGAGGTTAATGTGCTGACAATTTGAGATACACTTGTGACATTTCCATCCAGCATCTGTTTTCATCTGGCCTGATTTAGAGGTGGCTGACTGTGTAGTGTGACCGACCAAAGAGAACATCTCCAGTCGTTCTGTGGCCGTTCACGCGTTCTCCACCATGTAAACGTTGCCTCCAAGTGGTGTATGGGAGAACTGCGGACGGACAAAGCACTCAGCATTGGTTCTCATTATAGATCACTCTTTGTTGGATGGTTTTCTTTGGAACCTCACAATCATGCAGTCCGAGCACTTGAAGCAATATGTGTGCCACTAATAATATGAGAGGAAAGGAAGACAGAAACACAATTAAATGATGAATATAATGCACCAAAGTTAGACCAGCAAAAGCAGCTACGACTAAAAGACGGAGAAAGGGGGAAAACGATAAAAGCAGCAATAGGGAGTGTGTAAAGTGTCGAAGATAAGGGCATAAAGAGAATGAAAGGAAGCTTGACTGGGAGAATAACTAACTAAATTAGGAGAATTTCACTGAAGATGAACAGCACGGACATTTCGGCTGCCACTTCAATTTAATCTGATATGAATTCAATGAGCAATGGTGATCTTTTCAACCGCAGTGTAATTACTGGAAGAACAACAGGCATTTTTTGAATAGACTGCAGTCTAAATGGCCCCATTTCCTTCTTCCGCCGCTGATCTTGTCAGAGAATGTCAATTATCGTCTTAAACACTGGCTGATAAGGAAGAAGTGCAGAAGAAGGCAAAAACTAGGGTAACGGAGAGAAATGCATATGCTATAGGGGAAAGTAGTCGGTCGGGTGAATGCTAATGCAGCAGGCCACCTCTCAGAGTTTAGCATTATCCGACAAAAGACTGCTAATGGTGGGGCATTTTAACACCATTTGCAATAGATAAATCATTATTCACTACTGAACTGAGAAGAGAGGCCATCCAAAGTCCAGACATGCTTCTGCAGCTCAGCCTTTTATGTTGGGATTTTACTGAGACATGAACCCGAACCAGAGGAGATTTCTGATATTGTATCGGAATATGTAATGAAGCTCAAAGACACCTCAGAGGATTGAACTGTTGTTAACTTAGTAAGTTAAAGCTAAAGTGGTTTCTGCAAAATATCTGCAACACTGGCAGCACCAAACACTGAGCTGTCATTGGTTAGAAAAGCAGATAGCCCCGCCCTTAAATGCAAACGATTGGTTGAGACTGTGTTACTGTTTGTGAATGGCTTTTCAGGAAAATCAAATACTTTAATCTATTTATTTGCTACATAATTAAAGTTGATTAATAGAGCAGCTGGTGAGGGTGAGCAATTGGATTGTGATTTTTGTTTTCTTTTGTTCATTTTTGTTTTGAGCTAGCAACTCGACAAAATTAGTTTTATACTAAATCCCCACCAACCACTTCATCCAACTCTGCCTCATTTCATTTTAAACATTTTCATTCTAGAGGAAATAAAAGGAAACATTTTACTCTAAAATTCTAATGTTTTCGGTTATTTTAAGGTGACATAATTATAATGTGCTCGAGTAAAATCAATATTTAACTACATGTACTTACTGTAGATTTACGGCTAGGTTTAAGCTTTGGCTTAGGGTTGGTTACCTGTAATTATGCATAATTTACTGTTAATACTATAGTAAGTACATGTAGTAACGTGTAAATATGTCACCTTAAAATGAAGCGTCACCATGTTTTCTATTATTTCACCAAACAAATGTTTTTGCCCTGTAAATTTCTCCCATTTTTTTTTACATAACTACTATGCTCAAGCCTGAGAGTGATTTCATCATTGTAGCTCAATTCTAAGTGATTAAACTGATATGTTACAAGCATCACCGGTCTCCCCCTACTCCGTGGATATCCAGCTGGGATAAGAGGAAGTATTTTAGCATAGAAAAATAAATGACACACTTCAGCTTTAAAGCTATGCAAACTCTCTCTAAATTATGCAGAGCTCTGAATAAAGTGATTTTCACTTTATAGAAGTGTGTTAACAAGGCAGGCGGTGACTTGGGTAACTAAATCCAGTTAAGTTAACAGCTGAATCAGCTATATGTAAGTAGAGCTTTTAAACACGATGTACGAGTTGTCCTCTTTTTCGATCCTTCCTCATGCAACACTACACCATGAGGGAGAGGCAAAAATTAGGTGATAAAATGTTCTATCCAACGACAGGAAGCATCGCCTTGATCTTTCCCTGAAGAACATAGAACTGTGTAAACATCATGAAAAATTGAAACGAAGCATCTCAGCTGCCTTGCTAGTCTGGAGAGGCAGATCTAGGCTGCAAACAGCTGCACAGAGACTCAAGACTCAAGGCTGCCTCGGTTTCAAAGGTCCCCAAACCTCCGTTCCATTGCTACAGTCCCCAAGACACGGTACGCAGAAAATTGTGACTCTAACCTGCTTTAGATCTTCTTGAGGCTCGGAAAATTGTCTAATTTTAAGTGCAGTGTGAGTTAGATATAGGTGAAGTGAGAATCATAAATTAATTGCATAGCGCACCAATCATGAAACGTGCGCATCCCCAATGGCTACTTGGTTAATTACTAGAAAGTAATTAGGATTATCCAAATTTGGTCTTCCATGTGACAATTTAATAAACAGCTCATTTTAAACCTATTAAAAAGCTAAAAGCTGTTAAAATGAACATTATTAATTGGCCACTTGGCCTTTGGAGTCATTAAGCAATCCCTGGAACCCAAGAAAATGGACTAGCGACCTTTCATCTCTTTCTTAATAAAGACATGAATGAACGTCAGAGGGTATCATTTCACGCAGAACTCCAATCAGTGTTTTTAACCACTTGAAGTCACCTGACCCTATATTTACCCCAGGAAAGTTTGGTTATCAGAAAAAAAGTTGTAAATAATCGACAATGCAGAGTGTTGAGTTTAAGATTAGATGTTTGTTCAGCAATAGCAGGCTAACTTTTCATTTTAAGTCATTATTTTTCTCTTTCACTTCCACTTAACACTGTAGTTTGCATCGCTCAGATAGTCACCAGCATCCATGGAAGTCCACTCAACCTCTTGAGAATCATCTTGTGCCGTATGGATCTTTGATTTCTTAGTCTCTCAGCGCAATTGGCTGAGGGTTAAAGCGTATGTTTGTTTACACACTCATGCTTGCCATATCCTCCCTCCCCTCATCTAAACCCACACACTTGCTTTCTCTATGCTTCTTTAGCTTGTTTGGAATACACGCTGAGATCAGAGGACACAAAGTCTTCAGAGGCCCTCTGAGCGCTTGCAGTCCTATTCCTGTACCCAAACCCCCTCCGACACAAGAAAGAGAGAGGGTGAGGGAGAGAGAGAGGGGGATAAAGAAAGAGGGAGGATGTTAAGGCAGGATCACAAAAATAGAGCAATGTGTTACAGAGATAATAAGCCCCCCCCCCCCCCCCCCCCCGCTGAGTACATACAACAGCACAAAGTCAGATGTGATCAAGCCTCCACAGAGCAGCGGGGATACAAATGAGCACCGCCGCAGAAACGCCAATGACTGCACGTGTCAGGTCAAGGATCATGAGATACAGTCGTGTTTGTGTACAAAGAAATGCATTGGAATTTGCCTTAAATGAAATGTCCCTTTATTTACAGTTAGTGCATGGTGTAAAGCTAAAGAAACACCTTCTTTTTTTAAAGAAGGCAATTGTTTCTAAACCTCCTACTATGTGCAAGTCACAAACTGTGCTCTTGACAACGGACCACCCACTCTCCCCAATAAAGCTAGTGCTCGCTCTCATCTCGAAAGCCACATAGGGGACGACTGCTTAACAATCCGCTCAATAGGATCAATGACTGGGAGACTATCAATAATACCTTGATCCTGCGCACAGCCGGATTCTATCTCGAGTTAAAGTGCATAAATCCGCTCACGTTGGAACTGATGGTGTGGCGTTAAAATGAACAGAACAACAGCCTCATAAATCAAAGGGTTCGGTCACACACACTGAACGCATTTTCACGAGCATCTGGGGTGGACAGAGCGGTGTGAAGCAGCACAGTGTCTTGAGTTTAGATTCTTCTTGCGATTAAAAATGATCAGCTGAGTCAAACTAATAGCACGTGGAACACACATGCTCTCTCTTCCTGTTGTTCCTTCTTTCTCCCAATGTGTTGTTCCAAGATGGTCTAAAACCTGTTACTAATACTCAATGGCAGACTTACCATTAGACAAGGGTAGGCAATCGCCTAGTTCCCTGAACATGCATGTGTCCCAACAAGCAGCCCCTTCCCAACAACTATTGCATTTCTTGTTATCATTATATATTTATAGAAACTATTTAATTTACAGTTAAAAAACACCTAAAAACAGCGATAGAGTGGTTGATCCATACTGCACCCCCCCCCCCCCCCCCCCCCCCCCCCCCCCTCTCAATGCTACAACGGACTATTCCATTCCACAACAGGCTTGTGTTGTGGCTTGCTTCACGTAACAACACAAGATGTTCTGTGTTTGAGTGAGGTGGCGGGTAGCACAGGGCCACAATGGTTTCTAAAATTTGACAGAGGGGCCAGAATAGAAGGACGGTGTGTTTTTGTGAACCAATATAAATGAAATGTAAAATCCATTACATGAAAAGATTTGGCCTTTAACATGCACCAAAACATCAGGGTTCGTTGAAAAATTGTTTTCCAACTGTATTAATTTAATAACACAGTAGATAAACTCCCATTCAGTTTCAGTGGGAACGGTGTTGTTGATCTTCTTTTTTTGCAAGTGCATCAAAGTCTTGTTGTGGCAGTTCTCAGGATAGATCCAAACTCCTCCCCTTCACATCATTTCTGAAACTTTATAGGATAACACCAGTTTACAACTGGCCAATTATTGTGCTACGCAGATCTGGCTGAAAGACATTATAAACGGTATAAGCGTGGCAATTGGGCCAGAATCATGACTGAACATTGCGCAGCTGGTCAAGCAGCAAACACAGCGGTTAATGCAATGCGTCATTCCCATCTCTCAGGAAACCGAGGTTACGATCGTAACCAAAGATGTTCTCTTTCAAGAGCGGGAACGAGATATTGCAATGAAATGCATTTGGGAACAGTGTTAAATCCCGCTGTAAGAGAGATGCAGATCAGCCTGAAAACACCAGGAATCATTCACCAATCACAGCGAAGAGGCACACAACCCAACCAATGGCGACGCCGCCAGGTGTGCTCAGTACTGATATGTGCAGCTAAACCAATGAAAAACCTACCAAAATTTGCATATCAGAAAGTCTGAAAAATAGGTGTTGGCTAGTTAACTTGGATCTGTGATGGGCTTTATGTTCATGACACTGAATGTCTGTAGGTTGATCCAAACAACGTCAGCATCTTCTGTGCTAAGTCTGTAAATTAGCCGTCAATCTCTGCTGTAGCTGTGGTCGCCCGTTCTTGTGTAGACTGTTTGCTAGCATAGTTAGCATGTTTTGTGGCAAAATGATTGCCGAGGTCGTACTCTATAAAAACCGCTACAGTTTCTTGGCATATCAGACAAACTTGATCGAACTTCAGTGAAAAAATATTTTGTTGTCGACACTCACTGTCTACTTTTCTTTTCTTCGGTCTTTTACTGAAAGTGAAAAAGTGAAATAGAGTAGCATATCACACTCAAATAAAGATCAATATCTTTGGAGTGCGCCATCTGTTGGGTAAACATGGACATTACAGAGAAAGGTAAAATGAAGGTAAAGGTAAAATTAATCAAATTTAATTTATTTAATAACGGTTTAATAAAAGGGGAGGGAACTTCTCAAAGTTTGCCTAGGGCCCCAAATTTGCCAAGTCCACCACTGCTATTACTGTAATATAATTATAATATTAGCCTATTATGGAAGCCTGTTTCTGCCTCAGAGTAAAACAATTAAACCAAACTACAATTAAATGTACATTTAAATCACAGTTATGACTATATCACACAATTATGACTATTTCACAAATGTAGCATTATTTGTCATGATCGCAATTTTATATCTCACCTAGGGTATGTTTACATGACAAAAAGTTTCAGTTTTTATTTGAAAATGTGTAAATGGCCCCTTAGTGTTGTTAATTTATTATAATTATGACTATGAGATTGTTTCTACAACATCATTTTCAACTAAGATTGAAAATGTTTTATGTGTTTTCGCCGTTCATTTACACGAAAATTGCATTTTGGGGACCTGAACTGCAAGCTTTTGAAAATATGTTTCAAAGTATACCTCTATTGTCTCTGTGTTAAATACAAAAACATGGAATTTGTCAAAAACAAATTGCCTTTGCAAAACTTTTTCATTATTAATCCATCATTGTAAGCTAAATATACCCTATATATCAAAGTTGTAACTTTGTAGCTCATGATTTTAATTTTATGTCATAATTGTGATTGCATATTATTGTGACTATATTTCACAATTGTTACGTTTTTATTGTAGTTGTGACTTTGTCCAACAATTGTGATTTTTCTCACACTATTTTTCTCACAAATGCAGCTTTATTTGTTTATTTATTTGCATCTACTGTATATATCTCACTTTGACTTAACTTCTCAAAATATGACTTATCTCCCAATGACGTATCTGTGCAGTAAATAATTACTATTTAATACAATACTTGGTCCTGCTCAATGATGAAACTATTATTAGAATAAGTTCTAAGACGATTAAATTGAGACTACACAATGATTTTCGCTGCCTCAAATTAAACCTCATTTGAGATGAAAAAAGAAAACACACAAAGCAGCCTGGAAGCCATATTAGAAATTGTGTAAAAAGGAAGAAAAACTTTGTAACTGGAGGGAAAGCAACAGATATATATATATATATATATATATATATATATATATATATATATATATATATATATATATATATATATATATATATATATATATATATATATATATATATATATATATATATATATATATATATATATATATATATATATATATATATATATATATATATATATATATATATATATATATATATATATATATATATATATATATATATATATATATATAATTAATTTAGGCAACAACAAAAAATACAAGGATCAAAAAAGAAGCATTTTTCAGAAAAATTGTTGTTATTCAAAGTTACAAGCAGTGGCTAGTTTTTTCTTGAAGGCCTATTTTCTGGCTATGCAACTATGGCGTATGCTTTTGTCAAAGTGATTATATTGAGCTTTGATCAATAGCTGACAGGTGTGTGGTGTGTGTCTGTTGTGTCTGCTTTGGAACTAGGGCATCATTGCATCTGATACAGGTCCCAGCATCCCAGATCCACCTGCAATCAGACTTCCTTCAGATGTTCTATTGTTTATGCAATAAAAGGCAACGACTAGCATTAATCTAGTCTGCAACATCTCATTTAATGTTAATTGTCACAAAGTCCTATCCACTGCAGCAATCAGTTTGGACACGACTAATGCACAAAGTAAAACAAAAGAAAGGTGGTGTCAGTAATGTGAATCAAAAAAATTCAGAGAAAGACATGCTCAAGTAATACCTTTGAATGCGTCGTGCTTTATCAAAGTCCATTCATGTAATCCTGCACATAACTTAGCATTAAATCAATCCGTGAGTTATAGCTTTCACCTTTTCATTTGCATAATTTCCCAGAACGCTGATCTTTTCACATCTGCTGTTGGCACAGTCCCACTGCAGACACTAATGCGGAGAGGATGTGAGCATTCATGTTGCCCCATCAGCTCTCATCGCCCAAGGCTCCTCTTTCTTTTTCTCATTGACTCTCTTCATCTCACTCTCTCTCTGTTGCTTTCCCTCCAGTTACAAAGTTTTTCTTCCTTTTTACACAATTTCTAATATGGCTTCCAGGCTGCTTTGTGTGTTTTCTTTTTTCATCTCAAATGAGGTTTAATTTGAGGCAGCGAAAATCATTGTGTAGTCTCAATTTAATCGTCTTAGAACTTATTCTAATAATAGTTTCATCATTGAGCAGGACCAAGTATTGTATTAAATAGTAATTATTTACTGCACAGATACGTCATTGGGTTGAACTTGAGAACTACGTGACTCATGAACAAATTAGTGTTTTGTAAATTGGATCCACGATTCACTAAAAAGATTATGAATAGCCACACAACTCATACATTTATGGTGATTTGAGCTCTTTTTGAATTTTGAAATCTCAGTAATTTCCCATTCCCATACGTCTGTTTTCCACAGAAGAAGAGCGTCACACCTCTTTGGAACTACAAATTATGATGACATAATTGTCATTTTTAGGTGAACTATTTATTTATCAAGCATGAGCTTGCCTGGGTCCATTCTTTGGCAGAGAGAGCCTTGAGCACTTCAGCGTTTTCACTTTTCTTGATTTATTGGTAAAGCATTTCAGGTCAACCACTGTTATTCCAGTGAGACCCCAAACCCAAAGCTAAAACAGAGGACGAGAAGCTCTCCCTGACAAAATGATGAAAGCAAAGAATACATTTCTGCTGTCCTTTTAGATTAATTTTTTTTTTAAATTGTCCCTCATGCCCAAAGCTCACTGGCCTGGGAAAAGTCACCTTTCATCTGGTTTTCCATTCTGAGTGTTTATCAAACCCATTCTCTCACAAGGCTCACCACCACCAGACACAGGCCACTGAAATGGTATAAGAGCATAAAAACAGGGCCGAGGAATATTTATGCTGGACTCACCAAGGCATGCTCTTATTGATCTGGTTTGACATTAACTGCATGTTTTATATAGACCAGTGGAAAGGGATGGATGATTCCAGCGAGAAGGAAATGCAGTCTTTTTTATTTCATATACGTTCAAATTTTTTGCCCTGTTCAGTTGTACTGTCAGCATATCTGTGTGTGTATGAATGCGTGCAGATATTTGTTTATGAACTACCAAAAAGTGCATGCTTATAACGTATAGCCCTTGGCATGTTTGTATTGCATTCAAATGACTTCAGCCCAACAAACTCGATTACATGGGCAGCCAAAAGCATCAGTATATACTCCAGGTGCATCAAAGCAATTCTTTCAAGTGCAGTTTTGCTTTTTAAGATGATTTAGTGCTCAAGCTGCCTCGAGCTAATTAAAGAGCCACATCAATAGTCCACTTCAGCCAAGTTTTAATATTCAGCTAGAACGCATGGTTGATGTGTGGTAAGAGATGTTTTACAAACAGCTCAGACTGAAGATGTATGCGTGTGTGTGTGTGTGCGTGTGTACACGTGTGTTTCTACTTAGGTGGTGTGAACCAAATCTGACCTTAAGAAAAGGTGGGTAAGATTTTTAGAATTATGAAAAGTAGGTGCATAACTTCTGATCTCATCTAGCTAATAATTTCAAATGAATGCTAAACTATTTGTAAGCATACTGAGCCGTCTGATCTCTAATCACTCACGGTACTTGATTCAATACACCAAATTGGCCTGTACAGCACTGCTTCAAATCGAACACACCAATTCACTTAACCAATTCCAAAACACTGATTCATTCAGCAACATCATTCATCATTATTGCTCGAATACATAAGACAGTACTGCTTTGTTTTTGTTTTTTTGGAACCATTTAATGTAGACTATTTCACAGCAAAAACAGATAAAGTAGCAAGTTTGTGTCTAGAATGTAAGTTACTCAATATTAACTTATTGATTATTGAACTGTTATATAAAAGCAATATCATATGCAATGTGCAATGGTGTGAATCAGGACGGTTGTAATTTGTTGCAGCCATTTTTATATATTGTACCATAATGTAAGCGATTACATTAGCGAAAACTGCAAAAAAATATGCAAGCAAAAAGGTCCATGTCAATAGCATAGAAATGTATGATGCACAACTTTCACATTTGAAACTCATTTCCTCTTTGCTGTTGCCATTTAAAGTTTCTAACTCTGTTCATCTCTGTACTTTTGAATTGGAGATTGGCTATACAGTCTTGATTTTAAATTCTGACATTATCGTCTTTGTGCTCAGGAAGAGAGATTCGATAATAGGACAACATTCTCCAAGCGTGAAAAGATCAGCTTAACTAGAAAACTACAAAAGCCTGTAGCAAGAGTCCTTGAAAGTTTGAAATTGGTTGTGAAGCTAAATTATTTTAGTAAAATGTCTGGGGGTTATAAGTCAAAATTAAAGTTGGAAGAGAAGTGAAAAACAGACAGAAGAAGAAAGGAAGTTTTACATCTTGCCTGGAAAACACATTTGGCAAAAAGAGTCAGGATTCATGTTAGGACCAGCTTTGCAGTGCATGTTTGGAAGGATGTCTGGAAAAATTGGGGATTGTGGAATGCAAGGAAATTGCAAGGAATTCCCAAAGACGCCGTCTCACATCCTTCTACTCCAGGTTACTGCAGGGTCCTGTTGTTTGATCAGCATCTGATAGAATAGGAAATAATCTGTATTGCCAATATTATTCTTAAACCCAATGCAATCATATTCAAGAAAATCAGACCCAACTCAGCATAAAATGTTTATCACCTGGTTTCCTAGACAGGGCTTAGGTTAAGTCAGGATTGGACCTTGGTTTAATTAGGTTATTTAAGTAGGCTCAAACATGCATTTTAGTCTGATACTAAAATGTTTGACTTTCCAGCCTTATGTAATAGAGACACATTTGTAAGCGCTCCAAACTCCATTGGCTGTTGTGGTCATGACTATATTCCTCTGTCTCAGCAAGTTGCATCCCCCTTGTATTTTCCATCTCTCACTGCCTGAATATGTGTCATCTGGCCATGAGGACTGTCTTTTCCTTTTTTTTGCCATTGGATGTGGCAGAATTGCCAGCCATATTGTCTTTAAGACTGTGAAGATTTTTTTTTTAACATGCTCCTCCAATCTGACCACTTATCTTGCGTCTCTCTCTCTCTCCTCTACATCCTCCAACAATTGTCTATTAATTAAGATAGAGATTATGGGAGTGATTTAGTTTTGTTTTATGGCAGTTTTTGTCAAGTTGCTGAAAACTTATCTTGGTGCAGTTACTGGTTCAGCAGATTTTAGGTACTGGTGTGAAGTCCATTTTTCTGGGCCAGAACTTTCTTTTCTGTTCTGAAAATGAGTGTCTGTCACTCATACAGATATTTTAGACATTTAGACATGCATTTGGTAACATAATTTGTCATTTTTAAATCATTTACTTTCATTTTTTTTTAAATATATTTTTTTAATTAGCCTTTTACAACATGTAACATACATTTTATATGTATTTTGCTGTATGGGTCATGATGGGATATGATTAAAATGAATAATAATATAATTATACAGCATTGTTTTTTCAATATATATGTAAATATGTATCTTCATTTTGAAACATAAAAAAAAGGTTGAGAAAGTAAATTGTTGTGACTTCTTTCCATGAGGCTCTCGTATGTCTAAGGGTCTGTGTACAAGCTCATATATTAGATGATTCATATCTGTCACTCTCTGCTGAACCTTGAAATCAAATCCAATTGTGTGGTTGGATAGGTGTGCCCAGTCCTTGAGCATTGGCTTTTCTGTATGATGCTATTTGAGAATCATCCACCAAAGGGCATTTGGTGAGAATGTTTTTTTTCCCTCCCCCATCCCTCATTCTTTTAAGAGTGCAAAACTGTATGGAATGGAAGTTAAAGGCCAAAAAAATGACTGCCAGGCCATATTCCTTTAAATGGACTCTGCTCAAGAGTGAAGAAACACAAGCTTGAGATGAGAAAAGGAATTTGAGGCATTGAAACGAGACAGATGGGGCAGCAGGAGGAGATTAAAAAAACACTTTAATACTTCAATACTGAAAAATATTTTGATTCTGAGCTTTTTGCAGGAGTGTATAGCAAGCACTCAATCTTGTCACCGCTGATGCTTTAGGTGTCAGTAATGCTGGAGGTGTGCGATGCGGAGAATCATGAGGAGCCGTTGGATGCAACTGAGATTCTTTATTCTCAAGAAACATGATAAACAAACCACTTTAACTAGAACACAAACGGCACTCTTAGTGCAAGATGTGGAGAACACGGTTAGGACCACAGGCAACATCCACACATGCCAAACAACCTCAAATAACCTTAACAAAGACATGGGAACACAGGAGGGTATATATAATGGAGGATGTGAGGAACACCTGGAGAGACTAACAAGGTGAGTGCTTAACAGGACAGGTGTAACAGGGGCACTGAAAGATACACAGACAGGACCCTGAAGTGAAACAATAAGACGAGACTGTGACAATGAAGAGACTGTGACATTAAGTTGGTTGTCTGTGTCAAAAAGTCTCCATCACAATCCTCGTTAAGGGTGTGTTCACACTTGTAGTTTGATTAGTTTGGTCTGGACCAATAAAATAATAAATGTAGCCAAGTATGTAGACCAAAAACACTGTACGCTTGAGCATTCTGTCTTTCATCATGTTAAACTTTTGGTTAGTTTGCTTGTCTTTGATCCATGTTGTGTTCATATTACATTCAAACCACATCAGAGCTCATTTAGAAGCAGATTAAGACTCATCTTTTCAGCGGTCTTGGTCCACTTGTTTAGTGCGCACCTGAGTTTGGATGCCAGCGTTCAAACTTATTCAACTGAACCTCTCCAGCAGAGCAATCACACCAGGCTTTCATTTAATTGAACCAAGCATGCCAAGTGTGAACACACTCTTAGGGCCCGTCCACACGGAGACACGGATCACTGCATCAGCATACATTTCTTATCGGATTGGCGTGCCGTCCACACGCATCCGGCGTTTGGGAGACTGAATCCGCTCTCTTTTGATACCGGGTCCTAAAGTGGATAGATCTGAATCCGACACCCTTGCGGTATCGTGTGGACGAACAAAACGTATATTTTTTGTTTACCGATGATGTCATCACATCACGTGTTGGCTGCGTCACAGTAACAGCAACAGTGTTGCCAGATTGGACTGAAGATTTCCAGCCCAACTACAGCTTAAAACCATCCCATTTAAAAAAAATAACAGCCCAAAGTGCGTACTCTAATAAATAAAAAACAAACCCAAATTTTATCAACCAGCCCAATGCATTTTTTCCCAGTCGGACGTGACCAAAAGTAGCGTCAGTCTGGCAACACTAAACAGCAACGACAATGCGCATGCTCAGAGTCTTCTTCTCTGTCTATAGTGTATACACTGTGGCAGAAATACAGCGCCCCATACTGGTCTGGCATATATACTATACTGTTATCAGTCGGTTTTAGTGGTCTCGTGTGGACGCTGATATTTCTTGCGCCGACGCCGTGTTTATGATCGGATAGGGAATGCACCGGCATCGTGTGGACGTGGCCTTAGATGTGCTACCACTGGAGTGTGAATTTGAACTGACACCACAGTAAAAAGAATTTTACTCAATTACAAATTCGACATGCATTTTGGGGAGTAAAGTGTTTTTCCAGCCTGGGTGACAAATATGCGATGAATTTAAAGTAAATGCAACTTTTATATAGGTGACATTTCAAATAATACTTTGTTTGTATGGCTGGCTGTAAAACGTATAAAACTTTCAAATGTCAAGATTTTTTCGGAAAAGACTTAATTCATTTGAATAAAGTCATCACTCAAAATTTGTCTTAAAGAACCTTCCTATTCTACTTAATGTTACTGCAGTTAAATGTTTTTCAGTTGATTTTAATTCATCTTTCTTAAAGGAAAGTTCACCCACAAATCAAAACCTGTCACAAGAATGTAACCAAACAGTTGATGGAACCCATTGTCTTCCATTGTACGGGGAAAATATAGAAGTCAATCAACTGTTTGGTTACTGATGTGTTTCAAAATATATTCTTTTGTGTTCAGCAGGAGAACGAAAGTACAGGTACAGGTTCATACAGGTTTGGAAGGTGAGTAAATGGTGACTTAATTTGCATTTTTGGGTGAACTATCCCTTTAAGTTTGCTACCTCCAATTCAAATTCAGGAATTCATAATTATTCACAACTATCTTCAGTCTTGCAGTGTGCATTATGCTTTATGGGCAAGAGGAAAAGGACATTCCTCATAAAAAAGCCATTTATCTTCACTAAAAGGTGCTACATTCAAACTTCTGATCGTCAGACCAGTTGCAAATGTAATCAGAAACTTTGAGAAATGTTACATATAATGTCAAGCACAACAAGTTGGAAAACTGCCATCATTTCTGCCTTTTTTCATTATCCAATTACTTTTCTCATTCCATTAAAATTTCATGGATCCATTTGAATGATCAGCAAATCTGACTAGCAGAATTTCACTTTTGGCACGATATAGTCTCATCTTATGTGATACTGCAAAAAACACAAACATAATATATAAATAATGCATTTATATTTTAATGTAAATGTAATTCATTCCTACGATGGTAAAGCTGAATTTTCAGCAGCCATTACTTTCAGGGTCATATGATCTTATTCTTATTCTTAAATGATCGAGTATGATCACTTTGAAATACTTTGAAATACACTCTTTAAATATATTGCAAGCATCCAGTGTTTTTAGGCATCTACCAACAAATATATTCTACAGTTATTTTAAGAAGACTTTCTTGCATAGGGTTTTTCTTTGAGGAAAGCTATTCCTGCCCACCCTTCTCCTGCTTTAAAGAACATGGCTGGAAGTCGATGCCCAAGCCAGACAGGGGATCATAAAAACTTTGATATGTAGAACCCAGACTGAATATGAATGCTATTCCTCTCTGACATATTATTTAATGGTCTAACTGCAGATGAAACATGTTTTGGCTGTGCTCCAGCACCACTGTTGCTTATTTGTATCCCCCGGGTATGTTTTTTTACAACATAGTTTACATCATCTCATCTATATTTTACGATATGACATCAAGATTGTCCATCATTGCTCCAAACAGCACAGCAAAATCAGCGAGGGAAATGTTGGGACTTCAGATGGGGAGGCTAACTCGGGAACACAATGTCTGCATGCAGCATTAGTCCAATTTACAATCTGCTCCTTCTCAAATGATTGATCTTGATATGTTATGGAAATCTCTATTTCATATACATAAATCAACACTCTGTTACAGCCTGATTTCTAGATTTTGGACTATATACCTTAGCATAGTAAAGAAGACTTGAGGCACATGAAGATTGTCTAACACCTTTTTCCAGATGTTCCCATCATCGCTTGCATCCTGTTGTTTGAGTTGCTCAAAGAGAACCAAGTCAATGTTAAGTCAAAGGTTATGCACTTTGGGCAAGAAAAGATTGGAGAAGATAACAAACGTAGTTTAGCAGCACTCTGCTGCTCAATATTTTATTTGTTCAATGAAAGTTATTGGGTTGTTAAAGCTGACTTTATTAAGCCATGACTAATCTACAGTGCCTTTTTTGTGTAAGTCAGAAGTGTTAGACTTAAAGGACATCCAGGGTTTCCCAGATTTAGGACCTTTAATGTGCCAATCAGAAAAGATCTGATCAAATTAAGAATTAAAGACCATTTATCGTACACACAGCCCATTGATACATGAACAACGAGTTACGATACATTGTGGAGTTCAAAAATACTCTAAAAACATGTAATGTGTTCCTGACCTGAAATGTTGTCTATATCATAATCATGCACTGTTTGTTTGTTGGCCAGCAGAGAACTGGTTCCCTGACTGAGTCTGGTTTCTCCAAAGGTTTTTATCCCCCTCCATTCTGTCACCCGATGGAGTTTGGGTTCCTTGCCGCTGTCGCCTCTAGCTTATTTAGTGGGGACACTTCATATTCATCTATATTAATATTTTCTGTATTCCTAAATATTTCTTCCAAAATGGTGCTTTAAATCTCTTCGCAAACTAAAAGATGTACACTTGTATATATTCTAAATAGATTGTACTGAACGTCAACTTGCTTGTTTTGCTAAAGATAAGGATTTAATAAGTCCACATCTCATGCAAACAACACCACAGGATGAGAGCTGTCCTTCCAACCACGCAGGTAGCTTTTGTGGTGCTATGGTTTTGGAAAACATTGGATATTTTGATAACAGGAGAAGTTGCAACCATTTTTTACCTTCGTAAAGCAATAGCAGAACCTCGACACCATTTCTATTTTGTCTTCTGAAGAGACTTTTACCATGGAACGGCAGATAACAGCTGAAGTGATTGCTCAAGTACAGCACATGAAGCTACTCACAATTCATTTTCAATGAGAAAATGTTTATGAATGCTATTGTTTGGGGCATTAATAGATTCATTAAATAATTTGTAAAACTTTCAAATTGCAGAATTACTCATAGTATTAGCATTATTTTTAAACCTTCAGCAGTGCATTTCACTGTCAGACAGTCAAAGCAAAACATGCAAATTTTTGATTTTTGTTGACTTTACTGAATGTGACGGCTCTTCAGCTCCACTGGCCTAATGGGAAAGCAAAATGTCTAGTGGTTGGACACTTCAAAGTGGATGCGGCATGTCCTCCAGGTATTGTTCAACTGCTGTTTCATGAGTGTTTTCTATGCAGATAACACACTCATTTACAGATTTAACTTAAATATGCATATTTTGACACTGGGGATGTTTTTGGAGGACGTTATGAATAACCGTAGTGCACTTTTATAAGGGTTGTTACAGGAAACAATTCAATCCACATGGTTTACCCCCAAAGCGGAAACAACAGAACAAGGACCAGATTACTTTTTTGGTTGCCATATACCGTATGGTTGCTATTAGAACTGTGGCAACAATGTGCAATATGTTGCATTTGTTTTTCAGTCACTTTTTCAATCCCATTACCATGACCCGAGACAAGTTCCTCAGCCGTGGAATCATAGCTGAAAAAGAGGAATCAAACAAAGCACGACTTGTGGGAGGCGGCAGAGGAAAGCAAAGCCCGCGGCGCGTTTCCACTCACTCCAGCCGGAGCGGCGGGTGATGTCATCACGCGGATTCTGGAGATTCTCCCATCCAGGAACGACAACGAGGGGAAAGTTTATTGAAACAACAGCGAGGGGAGGGGAGAAACGAGTTGGAGAAGGAGAACTCCCAGGCAAAAACTTTATCCACGCAGGAGAGGACACTTGGAAGCTCTTTCAGCAAACTGGATTACACCGAGAGCAGTTTTCTGTGGATTAATGTGGCCATAATTCATTGGATTAACGATCACAGAAGGTAAAATTATGTTTTGTTTTGGTCTGTCATATGGGGAATCTTTACGACTCACCAGGGAGAAATAGTTTAGTGTTTTTTTTTCATTTTTCATTAGTTATAGCCTATTTACTGAAACGAGACAATTGCAGTCTATTCTGTATAAAGTTCACGTACTTTATTAATCTATATTCTATATGCATATAATCACGCGTCTCATGCTTTGTGTCGGTGCAAACGATGTGAATTTTTCATTCTATATCAGATATCAGTTATAATCAGTTTAATCATCATTCAAATACTTTTTTCTTCTTCTTCTCAACTGCAGTTTTAATTTAATTGGACACTTACTACATTCCAAACGCAGTTAGTCCAAATGTTTTTCTCTTGCATATATTTTTTTATACCACTTTAGCTTGTGATAAAAAACTTTTTGACGTGTTGCCTAATCGCGGCCCCCCAGCGGTAGCGCGCGATTACGAGCGCGCGCTCAGAGTTTCCAGCTGGGCTTTTTATTAACTGCGTATATGTTTATTAGGATTATTTTAACACAATCAATACGAAGACAGATACTCATTATTTGTATAACTGGTTAAATTATGCAAGGAATAAGAAATTAATCTCAAGAGACTAAAACAAAACTTTACTTATTTTTACATATCGTATGTAGGCTAATAATAATATTACATAGATTGGATTTTGGCTTTTACATTATCACAAATCACAGTAGTATACGTTTTATATAGAGTACAAATAAATATGCATTAGAAAGATGAGTCCTGCTCTTTCCACACGCACATCTGGACAGCTGCGTGTCACAATAACGTCTGGAATATGATCACATCCCTGTGATGCTGTCTGGATGAGGACAAGGGAAGGTTTGGAAGCATCTGCAGTGTGCAGCTGTGCAATCTCACACTTCTCTCTGATCATTTCCGAATGTGGACATTGCAGATATTGCTTGACATGATGCATCTTTCAAAGTCTTATCCGAAGGACAGTTATTTTGTGCAAGCCTCTGGTTGGGTGCTTTTAAATTTGATACAGACCGTAGTTCATTCATGATCTCTTTCTAAACCTTCTCAGTACTCTCAGGTACAAGCAGAGATTTTCTCCCCCAAAATCAGCCCGTGGGAGTGAACAAAAAAGAGCATGCTCTATCTGATGGTAAAACCATCTGCTCTAATGCAGGGGGAAACAAGGTGAAGAGACGTTTGCAACATAACTTGTGTACACGTACTGTTCCCGTTTGGGGAATTTGGCACACATTCCCATGAAGAATCTGATTTAGTTTGAGTTTGAGCTTCAAGCAAACCAGTTCCAGTCTCCTTGAGTGAGAAGCGGAAAGACGTTGCGCCAGAAAAAAAGATAAATGCTCCTTTGGAAAAGAATGATTGCAAAACAGATGTAATTGAAGGTTAAACAGTGCCGCAGACATGATTACAAATGCCACAGACCTGATTATAAATCTCTCTGGATTGCTCTCTGCATGTGATTGAAGTGTCTCCCAGGTTGCTCTGTGCTGAAAGTGTGCGTATACGCACCAGGTTAAGCCTAGTTTAAACCTTTAGGATGTTTATGATGTCATATCATTAGGTTTTCACACCAGTTAGCACCTTGCGTTCCCAAAATAGTGACTTTTGGAGGTGTTTATAACCCAGCGATTAGCTGACAGCATTGAATACTGTTTCTCGCTTGTTTGCACTGGCCTGGAGAGAGAGAGAGTTTAACACTCCCTCCTTCCCTGAGCTCTCAGGCTCCGACATGAAAACAACACACTACGCGGCTTCTTGACAGCCTACTTCCTGTCAGCGGTCTGCAAAACAAAACGACTGTAGACATTTTAACAATAGCTAATTAAAGCGCTTGTTTATTAAAAAATGCACATTTGTCACTTTTAGCCATTCTCTTAGATGGTCCGAATTATTGTTTTCGCCTGCATAGATTGACTGTAACTATCAATCTTTCATTGAAACATTGTGATTTGTCGTTTGTAGCCCACATATTCGATTCCCTAACTAGTGCTTTTGTCATTTCGACTATAGACATTCACTTCAGATTGCCGGGCACTGAGCCAAGACAGAATGCGAGAGAGACTCTTTCCTTTATCTCTTCGGTCCAGCTGTTCGCGCTGCACTGCAAACAAAGTGAAATGGGAACAAAACAAGCACAAGCTTTAATTTCCATTCCTTTTTCTGTGCGTGGAAGCGAATGGTAATGAGAAATTGCCCAGAGGCATTGAATACAAGTAATGGAGTATCTCCGCCTCGCTCACCTGAAATGGATGTTGTCTTGTTTACTAGAACACTGTTGATTTTGCGGTGAGAAGCGAGGTAGAGCTTTGTAAATAACTGAATCGGAATGATTCACATAGACGTGCCGACAGCCGGCGAAAGAAGGTAGAGCGTTTCTCATCTTCAGGTGATAGTGTGTGCTCTGGGGTGCTGTTATTTCGCATGACACCTTCACTTTTCGGTGTCTCAACTGGTACAGCGCCTACAGGTGGTATGACCTCAGTCGGAGGATGCAGATGAGGTGTTGCCTGCACAGACATCACCGACAGGCTGAAATTTACAAGAAAGCCATTAAAGGCAGAGGAGAAGGCCTTGTCCCTTGGGCGTTCTGACTAATACATCACTCTGACAAGTTCATGTCCAGACATGTCAGTGAGGGTCACTTTGAGGGATCAGCATGTCTGTAAACAGGGAAGTGAGGTGGTGCTGGTTCTCTGTGAACATATTTGAGATATACTTCATAGTTTGTTTAGTTTCATTTGTATGCTACAAGCAATTAAAGGGGCTGAATCCCTCCATGCACTGAAAGACAATACAGTGATCCCTCGTTTATTGCGGTAAATGTGGACCGGAACCCCCCGCGATCGGTGAAAATCCGCGAAGTAGGATCAGCCAATCAGCTAACGGGACACATCCACTCGTGCTCTCATTGGTCGATCTCGCGCCGGGAACCAATCACGTGTCTTGTCTGAGTGCCGTGGGTGTGTACAAAGCCTCTAAGAGAGTTTCTCTCTTTTTCTGGTATCCTTGGAAACCGTTTCTCTCGCGCATCATGATAAAACAACGCTGCTTTTTGCAATACGGCTGCCGATGTGGCGGTATTTTTGAATTTGAATTTTTAGATAAATATTTTTGAGGTCACAAAACTTTAACCTCGAAATGGCGAGGGATTACTGTACACACAAATTAATAGTATGAGAGTTTCTTATATGACATGGAAAGAGAATGTGGAATTCTTTGTGTGTATGAGTTTCAATAATGCTGTGTTTTCAACATCCTGTATCATAAAACAGCGCACATTCTTATATTAAGAATGGCATACTATACCACGTCTCTAAGTTTTTGTTGTTATTGTTCTTGAAATAAATGAATTCAGCAAGGATACAGTACATTGATCAAAAGTGACAGTAAAGACATTCATAATGTTACAAAAGATTCTATTCATCAAGGAATCCTGAAAAAAAAAACTTTTGTATATTGCAATTTAAAAATTACAAAAGCTCTTTTTAACATTGATGATGATGACCAAAATCCTTATGTAACCTATGGTGTATCCCATAATGCAATGTGCTCTACTTTCATCTCTAGTGTGATGGATGAACAAAAAGTAATATGTTCTGCATGTTTAAAAATGTTTTTAATGGCTCAATGTGTTTAAAATGCTAATTAACCTTTTTATTTCCAATATTGTATCTGGACGCCTCATCAAAAATTAAACATGAAACGTTTAGAGTGGAATAATGTCTTCTGTTTCACATATTATTAGTATTATTATTGTTATTAACAGTAGGCAGTATACTGTGCGTTATTCAGTATTCATAGTGATAAGCATTGTGTTTCTGTGTATGTGAGAGATGGCACTGTTACTGAAAAGGACAGATGGGTAGTGTAATGATAATCGTCAAATGTCATGGGTTACAAAGCTTTATTGGAAATGCTTTGGATCATTAACGCATTTTATACTCTAAAAGCACCCATCCGACCTTATAGGCACCATTATTAATCTGGTCTTTAACCCCTATATTGATTATGACTGCTCCCACATGCTTTCCTACACTTTCCAGCAATTATTTAGAAGCTGCTTTATTGCAGACGTATGGTTTAAAATGTAAAAAAATAAAAAATATTGGAGCTGTGTCATAAGGCATAAGAATGAGCTTTTAACAGTATTTCTTAACGCACCGGTTTCCTGATGATTGGTCTTGGTTTCACTCTCACCTGTTCACTTATTCTTTTTTTTATCATGGTTAGGAGCTGAAGGAGGGAGTCATGAGGGTCATCTGCTCCTCTCTGGTGCTTCTCACCATCTGCTTGGGTCACGGGGGTCAACTGGCATCAGCTGAAGGTAAGAGCCTGGCCTCCAAATCAAAGGATGACTTTGTCAAAGGCTGGTTCAAACAGCTAAGATTCTGTATGTTTAATTCAAGTTACTTCCAACATAACATCATGAATATTTAAAGGAAATGTTAAAGGGGTAAAATTAAATTCATGCATTTACTAGCTTGTATGTCGTTTTAAGCCCATAATAACCCATTGATGGAACATAAAAGGAGACATTTTGAAGAAGTGTAGCCTACTGGTCGCCATTGTTCGTCCCCAGGGGAGACTGACACTTTCAAGCTTCAGAGAGCAAGAAATGCTTCAAAAGCTCAACAAAAGTGTTTGTGCACTATATTTCAAGACTTTACAAATCATACCATAGATTTGTGTTAGAAACAGAAATTCATTAAAGTGGTTATCCATTGAACTAGAGAATCACTGTGAATGGATCAATGAATCCGTTGAACTCAAGAGCCACTTTGATTTATAAATAAAGCATTCAGATTGGTTTTTGATTCAGATAAAGGGATTCACTGATAATTCATTCATGAATCATGTGTTACAGCTTTTCTCAAGACCTCATCTAGTAGAACTGAAGCGGATGTTAATATTAATAATTTTCCTCTGTTATTTGACATCAGAAGACTTTTAGGGCCACTTTTATGTTATTTTGTTGTACTTTTGCATAACGAAGCTTAAAAGTTTCAGTCAGTATTATAATTGCATCAAAAAGAGTGACAAGCAAGGTTCTTAAAAATATTTGTATTTCATGGAACTTTTGGTTGAAATATCCTATCTGCTTCCACCTGATGCACAGAAACATTGCGAGAATGTCTGGGCTCTCCTGTGAACGTGTGCATGCGCAGATTGCACTCAATGCACTCAATGAACTCAATGAACTTTTAAAATGAGCTAAAAAAGTAATAATAATTGTGAGAAGCTTAGTGGCACTGCAAGCTCTTATTCCCCCCAAGCTCTTATTCTTTCCTAACAGAGCAAACAAATCTAAGTTTATGGATCTTCAAGAGGAAGTTATACTGTTTCATATTCCAAATGAATCTGAATGGCAGACTTAATGCACTTAATTTTTTGACTTAATGCACTCTTTAGTGAAGCATTCTTCTGCTCAAGACAGTATCTTTATGCCTACTAGCCAAACTTGTGTTAACCTAAACTACTAATTGTTCTCTCAAATGTTGTACTTTCATAAGGTCTGGTAATACTTAAGATGAAAAAAAGAGAGGAGGAAAAATCATGAAAGAACGAGGACCTGTGGAAAATGGCTCAGCGTTTAACGGGTGATGCCATGCCTTGTTCTCTAGACTGCCAGGGCTGTGTCTCAGAAATATGGTTATGGAAATTTGGGACCTTTCCACCTTTCCCTCTTACTTTCTAATTCAGCAAGAACTGAGTTGTAAGTTGGGGCCCTCAGTATTGATACTTTGATTTAAAAAAACATTTTTGAATGGCACTTTTTAATACGTTTCAGACGTTTTGAAGTCCATCATTCTGAAACTTCTGGCTAGTGGTTTCCTACAAGACTGGCTTGTGATGAGGAAACATGAGAAGCTCTGCTAGTTTTGAGGAACAATCATCAGTTTAAACTTTGTAAGGACTTGTTTGCTATCATTCATCACTTTATACTCTTTATTACATATTGTTTTTGCACTTTTGCTTGTTAGGCTCTTCTCAAGCTGGGTCTCTGTGGGGTTTGAGGAAGGAGTGAGAAAAGTCAACACCTCCAGTCTTTTATAATAATGTTGCTTTATCTTCTTCTTGTTATTTATTATTATTATTATAACGCAAGTCTGGCTGAAATTAGCCACTAACCTCCTGATATATTAGCATATAAACCTCTGTTCCCATTAGTGCTTCTTATGCCCAAAATGTTTTGTTGATGGATAACAACTCTGCCTTCCTTTGTTTAAAGCTATACCTCCTGTAGTGAAAAAAATCATATATTTATAATACATTTATTTTACACTAAGTACACTACAAAACCATTAACGTTTACTGACATATCACAAGACTTGCTGATATAGTTATTATAATTAAACTTTATTTTATATAACGGTATAATATCAGTCTTTAAATGTGTACCTAAAGAAGTATACTTTATACTTTTATACAAGTCAAATATACTTAAATATATCTTCAGTTGGACCTCAGCACTTTTTATGGTTAACTAAAGTGTGTTAAGTACAAAATGAGTTGTTCCAATTTAGAAGACTTTAAATATATTATATAAATATATAAATATATATATATATATATATATATATATAAATTTAGTTTTTCGTATCTTGGAACACATTTTACATGTAAAATGGCTAATCCGTTCCAAGCCCTCCAAAAAAAACCCATTAAATTTCATAATAAAGCTAAATTGACCTATAAACAATGAAATAACGTAAAATGTCGAAGCTTTCCTTTCGAGTGAGGCTATCTCCGAAAGTGGCGGCAGAGGAGGAGGAGGACAAACGGCAGATAACATACGTACGTCCGTACACTTAACTTTACGAAAACACATAAAAAAATTAACGTTTCGGGTGCGGAGTGGCTGAGCTAAAGCACGCCAGCACGTACATATAGAAGATGCATGATGGGAGGGATGCTGTCCAATTAGAGAGAAGGATCTCATGGCTTAGCTAGCATCAGGAACCAATGGGAGAGCAGGAGGATGGTGAAGTGTCTACTATAACTAAGATGGCGGCGTGCGGCGCGAGTTTCAAAATTGTTATGGGGCAAATCTCGGACTTTCAGAAACCTTTCGTATCTTGAAAACTTTACGTATGTAGAGCAGTAAAAATTTTCGTCTTTGCTTTCGTAACTTGGATTTTTCGTAAGTTGAGCCTTTCGTATCTCGAGGTACCACTGTATTTAAATTTAAATATATCAATTTAGTATACCAACAGTACAATTTCAGGGTATTTATATTACATACATAAAAATGTACGATATACAGTATTTGTTGTATTACTTAGCATAAACAAATTTATTTAAAATCCATTTTAGTACATTTATTTTCCACTAGGGTTCTTTCAAACATGCAAGTACAAGATTTAATTGATGACTTCAGTCAAACCATATTTGGTCATTGTTTAAGACATCGTGAAATAAAAACGGATGTTATTTACTTCTTGCTCTTTTGTGTGATTCACATTTTTATGTGACCTTCATATGCCCTTTTCCCTTTGCATCTCTGTTCTGATTGCACCATTTCATCACCATGTAAAACTGTGCTCAGAAGGGAAGTGTGATTGCTAGAGCTAACACACTTCAGAATGGTGGATGTCAGATCTCTGGGATGTCTTTTCTTATACCCAGCTGTGCAAACCCCCAATTGACTTTCCCCTTAATGAGTTTTTCCAGGCCAACTTTGAGACCTAAAGATATGCAATAAACTCTATGCAATCCGGGACAAATAGAGCAGAGGCTGCGGGAGGGAATCTGAACAAGGGTAGAACAGTATTTCACATATATGAGCTTTCCAGATAATGTTATTGTGGAGATGTTTTGACTGAATCCAGGCAAGGTGATCCCCCTCCCCCACCTTTTTTTTCTCCCAAGAGTTTTCTTCTACCCTCTTTAAAATGGATTTGTTTTTATATTTCATTCTTTTAGCAAGTGAAGGGGCTTTTTTATTTCTAAGAACCTCTAAAGAGTCTAACGGTGAAGCAGCTTGTATAGCGACATATCTCTAAATGAAAAGAATGCTGACTCTTAACGTGTGAAATCCTAAACCCTAGAAACTTTCACTCTACTTCAAAATCTAACCCTGTCTGCATTGCTTGATGACGTGTCTGTTCTCCATGCATTGAAATGCACCTCTCCTCCCCCTGCATTCAACTTTCCATCATTGCCTCGGGAGCGAGAGCCGCCTCCAGCTTTCCTATCTCCTCCCTGACATCTCCGCGTCTTAATCCCGCCTTTTTGCTGTGAGAAAGCAGAAGGGGCTTTGTAGAACCAAGAAGAAAGGGGATTTAGCAGAGTCTGTCTGATTTCAAAAAGTGAAAATGCGAGAACAATTCAAAATGAATTCTTTATCTGTCAGATAAGTTTTTGTTGGAGACGTTTCCTCCCTATCTGTATGTGCTGAGTTGGCTGTGGAGAGATTCAGGTGTTGTAGATTTAAAAAGAGCTCTTTGTAACTTGACAGGGCAAGAATACTACGGTAGTTGGAAAACCCATCACCTTCTCTCCTCCACCAGATGCTCAACGAGACATCTCTGAGCTGCTTCTCTCTTTTATTGCTCGAGTTTCTCATTCTCATCTGATCTCTGAATCTTCTAAGTGACAGTTCCCTACACCGCAGTAACTTGCTAATGCGCATTGATTGATGTACGTGTCTTTGAGACAATCAAACCATGCTGATTAAAAACTCTTCTCCTCTCAGACACTTCTGACATGCTTCTTCACAAAGAAAAAGTCTTTTTTTCCCTAGATGCCTTGTCCTAAACTGAACTTTTCAGTGTTTGTGGATTGTAAAAAAACACATGGGAATAGAAGCAATTATTTTCACTTTCAGGCCGATTATATGCTGTCAATCAACATGTCAGACTCATACTGTGAAAATGTCTCTTTTGTTGAATTATTAGGGCTGTCGAAGTAAATGCGACAATAATGCATTAACAATTAAAAAATAGCAATGTTAAAACAAGCTCTTTTTGACCCCTATGAATCACCCGGAGTTGCCAGGTCCATGTTTTTTTTGTGCCTTCCATCCAATAGTTGCAAAGAGCTTTATGCTTTGTTACTTCTGATTAGAAACAAAGTCTCAGCTTTCAAATTCTGACTTTTTTATCACAAAATTATAGCAATAATTTTGGAAAACATGCAGGAACATCAAAAAAGGTATGTTGAAAAATACAGTACAAAAAATGTCCCCAAAATGTATCATGTATCATTTCACGTGAAATCTCTGTCAGTGTTTCAGAACAATATATCTGAAAATAAATAGCGGTTGACAATAGTAGGTTTTGTTAATTTGAACCTAAAATATTATAGTAATATACCGAATGAGAGAGTTATAGTAAAAGGTTAAATTACAGCATTATTTGGGAGAGATTCTTTTTCTGTTAGAGAATCAAACTGTTTGTGTCGGTGTTAGCAGATATCAGTCTGAATAATCGGTGTTCGGCTTTATGAAATAAAAATGCATTTTTGTGCTTGGTTGTCAAGTTCAATTGTTCTCTTGCAGTTTTTCTTTGTTTGTATATAGTATATCAGAATGAGCTTTATTATAGGTGTGCTTATACACGCAGGGGATTTCTTCCAGTGCAGAAGTTGGGGATTGTTTGATTTCAATTATTCAGCTTGATTCCTAATTTAGATTCCAATAAGTAAAAAACAAACAAAAAACAAATGTAGATATCTTTCACATTTATTATAAGCCTTATTGCAAAACATTTCATTGTAGTTCAAAAATCAACAGGCTAAAGAAAACTTACACAAGGAACTTTTGCCTATAGTTTAAAAATACCATAGCAAAACAACTAGCCTAACTAATATAAATATATCAAGCATTATTAAAGAGAAGTAAACTCTCAGTAATTTAAAAATAAAAAATAAAAAATTAGTAATTACTATTTAAATATGTTTGAAATAAGTGTTTTAAGATTTTCAGGTATATGGGTACAAAAAACGAATAAAATGTAAAATAACGGCACTTTATGTATAAAATATATATTATACATACAGTTACAAAAGTTAAGTCAAGAACAGCATTGCCTTTTGTTGTTTGATTAGGCAGGAATATTTGACTGCTGTCACTTTAAGAGAAAAAATATTGTTACATGCATTTTCGCTGTCAACTGTTACGTTCGCTTAAGACGTAATTGAATGTTTACGAGGATATTTTTGACATATTTATGTGTGTATTGAGTGCAAAAAGATGCAGAAGAGAAATATTCAGTATGAGAGGCGGCTTTCTGTACACTTATCGCTTTGGATGGTTGGACTTTTGTCACTTTCGAAGTGCGTTTGCTCATCTGCCAGTCTGTCATCACTATACCGAAGACGGGAAATGTGGAGTGGAATTTTCGGACTGTTCATAAAAACTACAACTCTGATTTCCCTCAGAAAAGTTAACTGAAAAGAAAAAGGGTGAAGGAGCTAAACATGCACCAACATATATTGTGCATATGAAGAATTCTCAATGTATACATAAATACATATATGTTTTGCATTTTTTTAGTAGGTAGATCATTTTACCTTGGTCATTTTATAAGTAGCTCACAAGCCGAAACTGTCAGGTTTGAGAGAGCGAGGACTCAGAGATGCAGGTAGGACAGGGTTTTATTCAAAAAATAAATCAAAACTCAAACATAAACCTCCCCGAGTGGGGGGAAAACATAACATGACTTGACTGACTAGAAGTATAACAAGACACGACTGACTAGAAGCACGACATGACATAACTTGACTCAACTCCACTGACTGACAGGGAGTGACGACAAAATAAAGACAACGAACCGACCCCGTACACCAGACATGAGGGGACTAAATACACAGGAGGAAATGCAATTGAGGAGAAACACAGCTGGAATAAAGTCAAACTAATTACAATGAAACAAGACGGGCGGGGTAACAAACAAGACGTGAACATGAAGCCAATTACACAAAGACGACGCGCAGGTGGTGTCAACCAAACTGCGCGTGACAAAACACAAGCACACGGCCGATGGGACGCGAACCGCGTGCCAAACATAAACACACGGACGAGAGGAGGCGCGGCTCGCGCAACGCTTGAAACCGCGCCCACTCACAAGACGTAGAGCTCGCAAGAACGAGTGTAAACACCTGTTCTCATGAGCTCACGACAAGGACGAACAAAACGAGTTATGAATGCCCGAATCCCGATCCAAAACCGAAACTAGATAAGACCAGTCTCGGGATCAGACATCATAACCCGCACATAAGACGTTACACAGACAAGCGCGTGCACGGCTCGAATACTCGAAGCCATGCGCACACACATCAGACACGAGACAATACGGTAGTGTCAGAGCTCTGCCACAAAACCAAGAAATGACTAGACTGAATGTGGCAGAACCCTGACACTACCCCCCCTCTAAAGGGGCGCCACCTGGCGTCCCTATGAGGAACCCCACACAAGACAAGAATACACAGACCCACAAGACAAAAGCGAACAAGACCAGGGGAAGAAAAATAAATAAAATAAAGAACACCAAGACAAGGGAGGGAAGACAGGGCAGGCAAACACGAGCAAGCAAAATAAACAGTACTCAAATACAACATGAAAATGACTCAGAAATAAAAGGTCTTCAAAACATTGCGAATATCAACTCAAAAGAGTTCTCGAAAAGGTACTGAAAAAATGTTAACTCAAACTGTCCCCAAGCATCATGAAGAAGAGTAACGCAAACAGTCCTCAAAACCAAAATCATAAAAAATACTCAAAAGGTCATGAAAAATGTTAATTCAAGTCCCCAATACAAGAAAATCGGAAAATAGTCCTTAGTTCCTCAAGAAAAAGAATAACTCAAAACAGTCCTCACTTCATTAAAAATAACTGAAAATAGTCCTCAAACACGAAAAAATGCCTCCAAAAAACAGCCCATAATGAAAAAAAAAAACACAGTCCAGGGAGGGGGAACTGGAGGGACGAGCCAGGGCGGCTCAGAGAGGAGAGGTTTACCGGCAGGTGGCCATGGCGGAGCCGGGGGAACGAGCCAGGCAGGCTCAGACAGGGCTGGCGGGTCAGGCGGGGCTGGAGGGTTGAGCCAGGCCGGCTCCGGCAGATCAAGAGTCCCGGCAGATGGCCCGGGCAGTTCCAGAGGAAACGGCAGATTGGTCAGGTAAGGCAGGACCAGCAGGGCAAAGTGCTTGGGTGGCTCAGGCCAGGCTGGTAGCTTTGGGAGGTCAAACAGGACAGACAGCAAGACTGGTGGGTCTGGCAGGTCAGACAGGGCAGGCAGGACGACCGGCGGCTCTGGGCGGTCTGGCAGGACGACCGGCGGCTCTGGGCGGTCTGGCAGGACGACCGGCGGCTCTGGGCGGTCTGGCAGGACGACCGGCGGCTCTGGGCGGTCTGGCAGGACGACCGGCGGCTCTGGGCGGTCTGGCGCAGTGGCAGGCTGCTCGGGGGCGGCAGCCCTGTGCATCATCCAAGCACGTAGGGCTGCCAAAACGAAAAAACAGTCAACGGCCCACTTGGCCACAGTAGGGCTGATACGGCATGCTGCGGTCTCCTGGCTGACAGCAAGCTCTGGGGTGGCCGGCGGGTCAGGCAGCCGGGGCTCCTCGGGGGCTACCACAGGGACAGAGGCAGACTGATCAGGTGCAGCAGCCCTGTGCGACCTCCAGGCACGCAGGGCTGCCAGAACGAAAAAGCAATCAATAGCCCTCTTGGCCATGGCAGGGCTGATTGTGGCTGCTGCGGCCACTTCTGGCGTCTCAGGGGGCGCAGCAACTTCTTGGGTCACCTCTTGGGATGCTGCCTCAGCAGTAGATGAGGTGGTCCCACTCTTCCTCCTCCTCTTCAGTTTACGAATCTTTGGAGGACTGGGGCTCCCACTGGCTGCAGGTGGAGAGGTGCAACCGCCAGTGGGATGGGAATTCGTGCGGCGACGGGGTTCCAACCTCCGGCGCTGATGTAGTCTGTAGACAAATTCCCAGAATGGCAAATGCCCCAGCCTTCCCATCTCCAGCATGTCAAGGGGCATTGTGAGGCAGCTGTTAAATACCTCCTTGAGGTCCGCATCATCCTTGTAATCCAGGCCATGCACCACAGCAAGAAAATCATGGGCAAAGTCTCTGACATCTCGCTCCCCCTGGTGAAGGGAGAGCTGCTGGACAACCTGGATCATTAAATCCTTGACAGGAGATGGGAAGAGGAAGGTGCCTGTCCTCTGCTGAGTCCTCATTGTGGTCGGTTCGTACTGTCAGGTTTGAGAGAGCGAGGACTCAGAGATGCAGGTAGGACAGGGTTTTATTCAAAAAATAAATCAAAACTCAAACATAAACCTCCCCGAGTGGGGGGAAAACATAACATGACTTGACTGACTAGAAGTATAACAAGACTCGACTGACTAGAAGCACGACATGACATAACTTGACTCAACTCCACTGACTGACAGGGAGTGACGACAAAATAAAGACAACGAACCGACCCCGTACACCAGACATGAGGGGACTAAATACACAGGAGGAAATGCAATTGAGGAGAAACACAGCTGGAATAAAGTCAAACTAATTACAATGAAACAAGACGGGCGGGGTAACAAACAAGACGTGAACATGAAGCCAATTACACAAAGACGACGCGCAGGTGGTGTCAACCAAACTGCGCGTGACAAAACACAAGCACACGGCCGATGGGACGCGAACCGCGTGCCAAACATAAACACACGGACGAGAGGAGGCGCGGCTCGCGCAACGCTTGAAACCGCGCCCACTCACAAGACGTAGAGCTCGCAAGAACGAGTGTAAACACCTGTTCTCATGAGCTCACGACAAGGACGAACAAAACGAGTTATGAATGCCCGAATCCCGATCCAAAACCGAAACTAGATAAGACCAGTCTCGGGATCAGACATCATAACCCGCACATAAGACGTTACACAGACAAGCGCGCGCACGGCTCGAATACTCGAAGCCATGCGCACACACATCAGACACGAGACAATACGGTAGTGTCAGAGCTCTGCCGCAAAAACCAAGAAATGACTAGACTGAATGTGGCAGAACCCTGACAGAAACAGTGTGGGCACCCCTGGTTTAAAGTATATTAAATGCACACAGAGGAATCTAAATTTTAATTTTACAACAAGTATCCAATTCCTGACCTTAAGTATTCGATTCCAGAATTGGAATCGATTTTTCGATTCCCAACCCCAGTCGCCCATCAGTTGAGAGTGTGTCAGACCACCTGTCATTGTCTTTGCCACCATGCATTGAGATTGAGAGAGTGATTTCCCCAGAGAAGAGGACGCTATTTTTAGCTCAATTTATATCTGAGATGGTGTCTGTCGCCCTCAGACAATCTTTGAATGCCTCAACTCGTTCATCCCAGGTTCAGGACCAAGTTTTGACAGGGCACTTCATGATCGGTTGTACAAGTTGTTTTACGCAAAACCTTTCACAGGTGGCAGGACAAGATCTGCTGCAACTTGACTGCTTCTCTCTTTCTACAGGTGCCAGCTGCCCGTCCTTACTGGTAGAAGAATGGAAGTTTCCTCAAACTGCCAGACACAACATTACAGGTAAAGATTGCTGCTAATGGACCTTCATTAAAGTAGCCAACAAAATTAAATTCTGTCATGCACCCTCAAGCCATGCCACATGATTTCTTTCTCCCTAGGATCACAAAAGAAGATATTTAGTTGAATGTCCAACCTGCTCTACTGAGTGGTTGTCTAGCTCCGAAAAGGACCAAAAAAGTCCATATTGCAAGCATTATGATTTCTTTGTGTGTGGAACCAAATGTAATTATTATTCACTAAAAAGTCATTCTTCAAAAATCATGATTTTATGTAAATGTTAAAGCAATCCAATTTAATGACATTAACAGGTAATGCATATACAGGATCTCACATATGCTGCATTTATTTGATCATAATACAGTAAAAAGAGTACGATTGTGAAATATTGTTTCAATTTTTAAAAAACTATTTTCTATTTTAATCTATATTTTAAAATGTAATTTATTCCTGTGATAGCAAAGCTGAATTTTCAGCATCATTACTCCAGTCTTCAGTGTGGCATGATCTTTCAGAAATCATTTTAATAGCTCATTTGCTGCTCAAGAAGCTTTCCTTATTATTATCAACATTGGCTTCTACTCCCTTCGGCTGTGCTGCTCCTTACTTTGAACGCAAGAACACTTCTTGTGTGAACCGCCCCATTATTTCTACACACAGTCTGTCCAAAAAATGGGAAAGATGTTCACTCTATATAATTATGTGAATGCACTACCATCGGTAATCAATCCAGCTTTTTAATACACTTAATAAAAGTCCAACTGCCCATAAAGCCGTCTAAGGAATAGACTCTGTCTATGTGCTGAAAGATATAGATACTCACAGTTTTAAGATTCCACCTTTGGCCTTACTTGAATTGAAAACTGCCACAGCAGAGATGATACATAGCGTAGGACATGTCAAATAGCAGCCGACTGATTCATTAGCCTGCGGGGTGGTAAATGGATTGATCATCCCATATTACAGGTTTCAATCTGGCACGAAGTTTCTCCCTGTTGAAGAACAGCGAGGTCAAGAAGATCCGAAATCCGAGAGGGCCCGTCATCCTTCGTCTTGGAAAAGTCCAACTCATCCAACCTACAGAGTAAATGTTTTATCTTTCTTCTTCTTATTTGTCAAATCGCTCACTCTTTATATTAAGTGTCTGTAACTGTTGGTTTAAAAGGGAAGTGAAGGGTGAAGTTTAATTATAGCTGTAATTACAGAAACTAATTATATGTTAGTGGATCCAGGTAATTATAATAATGTAAGTACAATGTAAAAACATGTATGCACATAATAAGTGTATTGTATTAAGATATTTAAAATATTTAAACTATTTATACTCATTGAAAGTTAATTTCCATAGTTTTCTGTGACCCTTCGGGGTCAGTTATAGAAACAAAAACCCTACATTTTCTCTCTCTCTCAAGAGTAGGGAGTTTGTTCATCCTCTAAAAGCAATAGAGTTCAATAAGAAACAATTGCAGAACTACAAAAGTATTCTAGCAGGCTAGTACAAGCCTTGAATTCCTGGTTGTTGACTTTAATTTAATCTTAACATTTACAGTAGCATCATGAAAGAATCACAATAATGTCGGCAGGGAGATTTTGACTTCATCCTTATGTTACGTCCATCTCTCTGCAAATAAACATTTCAACAGATTCCACGCTGCCTTGTGCTTTTATACAGAAACGCTGTTAAATTTTTTATTAACAATAACTGTAAGTGCTTTTGGTGAGACCTCAAGCCACAGTAACAATCCGTTTTATGACGATGCTTTTATTGAGCCGTGCGTAGATGAAAAATGTCAATGTTAGAAACTAACGAGTTCTGGTTCCTTTAAGTTCTCTGTTACTTTATTTTGGGATGACAAAGTCAGTTTTCATTGGTTTAGACTACACATCAGGTTCCTTAATATGATTTCCTGTCATCCTTTTCTCATGTAGACTTAACAGAAATGAGAGCTTGAGTGTTTGAGCCAAATAGGTCAGACGAGTAGTAGTGAACCTCTCGCTCTTGTGCTGGACTGTAGAATCTTTTTATACTCTTTTTGTACTTGCTCTGTCCTCAATCTGCAGTGTATACAGTATATCATGACCACACACACACACACACACAAATGATGTCCTTTAAAAGCTCTATTTGGACAGGAGGACCCTGAGCAGGTTTGGTAACTTTGTGTTGTACAGCCTAACTTTCAGATTTATATCTCATGCTAAGTGGCGGTAGCCCACTAACAATTTTTTGGAGGAAGATATGATGACTACAGGTAAAGTGGAGCTTATTGAATTGTGTCTTTAAACTATGATCCAAATTGCTACATTGGTTTCATCCCATTTCTAGTTAAGAATGCTTGGACACACACACACACCCACATATGTAGCCTGTAGAGGTTTTGAGTGATATGAACATTATAATTGACATGGGGAAGATATATTGTCATCTTCTTCATCCCTTCTCGATAGTTATCCATTATTTTCCAATAGTTTTCAGGCATTCATTACTCTAATATTGCTTGAGCCGCTGTTTATATCCCCGTATAAGAGAATAAGATCTCAACAATTTCACAAAATGTGGTCAGATTTGCTAATATATGTTAGTATCTAAAATGCTTTTTTGTTCCATGTATTCTTTTGCTGCAATAATAATAATAATAATAATAATAATAATTCTTAAACTTTGAAAGGAAAGGCAAAGATACACATACACACAGACATCCTCAAATCCCCCATCATCAGGGAGTTCCTCTCGAAGAATGGGTTTTCCAGAGCCCCAGGTGCTTTCCCCATTTGAAACCTGAGCTCTTTTTCTCCGGCTCTCTCTTAGTCAGAGAGAGAGAGAGATCGAGAGCCAGCACTTGAAACTTACCCGACGTGGCCGGCTTACTGCAAAGGGCGGAAAAAAACAACGATTTTTCCTATATAAATGCTCTCCTGCATTCTCTTTCTATGAGATAAAGTATAATGTAAAGTCTTGTCGGCTGGTCTCTGATGTTTGATAGCAGCAGATGCGGTTTAAATTGTTCGGCCACCTCTGTGTTAGTCATTCTCTTTGCTTAAACCTGGCCTGTAATAGAACTGTCTACCTCTTGCTTTCCTTTATCTCGGATTTCACCTCACCTGGGAGAGAGATGGAGGGTGTATTTTTGAGAGTGTTTACCAAAGTCTCTGTATTTGTGTCCGAGAATAAGTACAACCAATTTGGGGGCTGATAATAACAACAGATAGCTTGTTGAGACGGATACTGATAATGAAGCATTGTGCTTTTTCTTTGTTAATAAGCTAATTAATTAAAACTACTAACTTGACACTTAATAATTGTTGTTCAAAAGTACTTTCCAAATAATATGGGTGAAATGACAAACTGTTTTTAATTAGCTAACAAGTTAATTAGAATAATTCTTCATTAATGAAATATGTTCATAATAACCATAACAAGGTTTGTTGAAAAACTAAGAAAAAATAAATGCACGGCATGTATTTTGTATTTTATTTATATAACTTAAAAAGACTGCGACAAGTATGCTTGTTTCATTCACACACTCTACCATTCAAAAGTATGAGGTCGGTAAGGTTTTTTAAGGTTTTTTAATTGTTTTCCTATTTTAAATTGCAAAAGCTGAATTCTCAACATCATTACTCCTTCAGAAATCATAATGTGCTATCTTGGTTAAACACTCTGCAATTTTTTTACAGGCTGCACTGTTTAATCCTTATGCACATATTATGAAAAACAGCTATATTTTCACTAATGGCATTCCATAATAATAACTAAACATTCCTTATTACTGGGCACCAATATATCATTCACCTCTCACTAAGTGTCTCAGACCTGCTATCTCTAATAATGAAATTAAAAATCATTAAACTTTGATTTATGATGGCCCTTTTAGTGGAGTAGTTTTATTCAGTAATATCAACAAGAAATCTTTGAAAGAAATCTGCACCTCATCTCCTGTCATAACAAGTTTCATCCTGTACAAACGTTCTCTCTCTCTCTCTCTCTCTCTCTCTCTCTCTCTCTCTCTAGTGCTTAGTCCTGATTTCTATTTTTTTTCCTTGAGGAGGCCAGCCTCACTGTTATTACTTTGGATTCCCTATTATAAATCATTGTCACCTCATTTTAGACACAAACACGCTTCCTGCTCATTGTTGTGTGTGTTATGCATCTATATATATGTGTTTATGATCAGCCTTCCACTGTTCCATGTGAATAGACTCCAGCACACAGTGAGTGTGTGTGTATATATATATATATATATATATATTTATATATATATATATTTGGGATGGTAAATACATTCCTGGAGTTTGTCTGCCCTTGACCCACCAAAAGGCAAGCAAACTGTTTATATAGCGATAGATAGAAGTTGAAAATGAAGATGAGGATTGGTGAACTGCGTTTCTTTTCAAAATTAGTGTCAGGGGTTATCCCTCCATCTGTATCCACAGCAACATTAATAGAGAGATGCTCCCACTGCTGCTCCCATTCAGATGGATTCTATACTATTACTATCCACCTGCTCCATGTTTATCAGTTGTTTTTGTCCTGTGCCAGAATCTAAACACTTGCTTGTCTCCTCAGTCAAGTATTTCCTCATGGACTTCCAGAGGAGTTCACCCTGGTCTTCACCATGTTGCTGAAGAAGAAATCTTTGAATGACAACATTTACCTTTTCCAGATATCAGATGAGCAAGGGTATCCTCAGGTGTGTGTCCAAGTCAGCTCTATAGATTTATGACCTCAGGAACTGATAATTATTGGGCTGCATGTTAAACCAATTCTAATCGCTGATTATTTGTTAGATTGTTATTTTGGGTCGAACTTAGCGGTGCAGAATTTAGCATGTATTCTTCTTTTCATAGCATATTTTCAGGTGAACAGCAAGCCAGTGTTTGATTATCAAAACTGCCAAATTTTGTGTCCAAAATTGACACTATGTTGAGTTATTGTCTTTTCATGTGAGAAATTTGGCTTTGGTATATAAATAAAACAATATATAGTAAAAAAATAAAATAAAATTCATAAAGATAAAAAAAAAGTAATCTTAAGACAGGCATCTTAAATCTTACATTGATTATATCTTCATTAAAAAGTGAAATAATTCACACTCTCTGTTAAAAATTATTTAAAGGTTATTAAGAAGTCTCTTGTGTTATGCTAACAAAGGCTACATTTATTTGACCGAAAATACAGTAAAAATAGCATGAAATACTTTTAGTTTAAAATAACTACTTAAAATTTGATTACATTTTCAAATGTAATTTATTTCTACGATGAGAAAGCCTTTGTAACATATAAAGGTTTTACTGTCACTTTTGATGATTTCAATGCATCCTTGCTGAATGAAACTATTAGTTTAAAAAAACCTCCAAACTTTTGAACATTAGTGTGTTTTGAAATAATCAATGAAACAAATATGGCTGAAAGAAATATAACTGACCAACAGGTATGGAAAATACTACATTTGGACCCTGTACTTATAAATAAAACTTTTTTTTTTTCTCACACTTATTTATCACACTCATTTAGTTCTCACTGGACTGGAATGGTCCAGATGGCAACCTGGCCCTGCGGGCGAAAGGGGCCGACCCCGAAGGGTCTATGGTGGGATGCGTGTTCGAAGGAGACGGTGTGCAATCCCTGATGGACATGCGCTGGCATAAGGTGGCTCTGAGCCTGCAGAGTAATGCGGCCTCCTTGCACGTGGACTGCAACTCCATCGAGAACAAGCCTCTGGAGCCCCGTGGCCAACTGCCCATCAATGGACACACTTTGTTGGGTATGAGGGCTACTGATGCTGCTCCTGTGGAGGTGAGGAGCTCTGGTGATCCTACAAATGATCGAGACTGCATTGTAATCCTTTTACAAAGGACAATGCTTGAAATGAATGTCAGTTAGATGAATGACTGCAGAAGCTTCCAGCTCCTCTTGTTAATTGAGCGCTACACTGCTAATAGAGTAGTCGGAAGTAGATGTTTCCTATAAGGTGGCTTCCCGCAGGTTTTGCCTTAGGCATCCTGTCGGCAGGGGAAATGTAGCAGGGGTGTGACTGTGGATGTGTGAGCGACAGGAAGACTACAGGCGCTTCTCTTCAGGGCTAACGTTACTGAGCTCACTCAGCTCGAAAAAGATGAAAAGAACAGCCCGTGGTAGCCTAAACGAGCTTCATCCATTACTAATTAATTAGTTTGTTAATCCAACCACTTAGTGAAATGATCATGTAAGTGGTCACATGTAAAGCAGTGGGGATCCAGCATTTAAAATGCTCCTTTTTCTGTTCTCGGACTGCTTTTAATATGTTTTCTCTTTTTCTTTTTCTACAAGATTGACGTCCAGCAAGTGATGGTGTATTGCGACCCCTCTCTGGCTATCCAGGAGGCCTGCTGTGAGATACCTGGAGCTCGGGTAAGAATGTCTGAACTGTGAAAAACAGCAGAAAATGCTCTTATACATGGTATTATGTAAGATATTTTGTGTAATCCGTGTCTGTTAGTGGCTAACAGTTTGCATCAGCCATTTAATGACGTTAGGTTTCATGCATCTAAATTAAACCGTTTGATATTAGGTTTACGCTAATGGATTGAACCAATCACACACTAAGTATAGGTTGTTAAAGAATTTATTTATTTTTGTAGAGAAAAAGAAAAAAGGTGAGTGTTTTCCCTGGTATTGTAAAGTAATATTTCACCCAAGCTGATGAAAAACTTGCACATGTTTTCAATGATCACAGCAGAGGCAAAGCTCATGTTTTGCTAAGGGAATGGATGCGTTCTTTCTGTCAAAAAATCATTGTTGTAGTTGTACTTGATGGATCAAGCTCCAGCAGCGGCTCAGCTTCCATCGGGACGGCTGTGGTGGAGGAACAGCGCCTGAGTCATCGATGTGGGAGTGCTGCTTTATTTGAGGATTTGGAATTTGGTGCGTTTCTCCTCTCTGAATTGATCAGAGCTTTGGCAAGACTTGCTGAATCGAAAAAGCTCACAGGAATGCGTCACTTGCAGATAACTTATGAAAAGGATCCAGCCACCCACAGAATGAATAGTAAAGAAGGTAGAGATCAGGAAATGTCACCTGTGAAACTTATTTGACAAAGGAACTGCGCATGGGAATGGGTACAGCCAAACTCTGAGCTGGTATTTTGAATTCGATGCCATTTTGGATCAGAGGATATTTCACAGCCAAGAATGATTAGATATCATTAGTTGCATGCTAGATGGACCCTTTTTAGTCTGAGAAGATGATTCGCTGATTATTACCTTTACATGTTAGCTGTCTATTTGTGAAGTAAGATTTGAATAACGTTAAAACTTTAAACATGAAGATTTCTGTTGTCAACATAAGCCAACAAAGTTTTTTGTTTTCGGTTGTTTTGGAGCGAACGCTCAAAGCTCCCTGTGAGCAGTGTTTAAAATGGAAACAAGGGCAACTGTTTCCCCCGAATGCAGTGTATGTGCTCTAACATGCTTTTAAAGGCAGAGGAGGCTTTGAGATGCAGAGGAAAAGGTGTCTTATGTCTCAGATGTCTTGAAAGACCACATTTATTGAATCTTCATTTACAGTACATGAAATCCAGTTTATGTTCAATTCAATCTTCAATTCTTCAAAATTCAATTATTTATATACACTTTGTATGCTTAACTAGTTTCTAGTTAAACATTTATAACGAAATTACACTAATATAGCAGTATATTTTTGCAGTATCATAGAATTATTGCAGTATCATATTTTGAAGTAGCTTTTATTTGCTCTATTAATTATAGTTTAACGTTTAGCAAATTTTATGCTTTTAGTATTTTTAATATAAACTATGTAGCTTTAATTTTGTTTCACTTTTAGTCATTTTAGTGCAACAACTCAGGTTCAATAATTCAGTTTTTCAGCTAATAATTACATTTCAATTCCAGCTTTATTTCAGTTCACAAAACAGAAAATAGAGTAGTTTTGATAGTTTTAAAGTGCTCATATTATGCTATATTAAAGGTTCTTAATTTGGTTTTGGAGGTTGCCTACAATAGGTTTACATGGCTTGCATAGATTGCAGCATCACCTCTTTTCTCAGTGTCTAAACAGATCGAAAAACGATTTGGTCTCTCTTAACCCCTCCTTTCCAAGAGCCTTCTCTGCTCCGATTGGTCACATGGCCCAGTTCTTGTCAGAAATGAAACGCTATTACCATATCTGGATTTCGGCTCCGAAGGCTTCTTCTAAACTTGTATACACAGTGATATGAACAGGAACGATGGCGTCGGGTTTACTGTATCAATTCGAGTCCCCATACTTTGGAAGTGTATGCTAAGTGGATTTGCATTTGCAGCGCAGTAAACAGCATCTTCACAACAATTAGAGAATTATGCAAATTTGTTACAAACCTACATAGATTGCTCTAGATCAAAATTGCTTCTTTCTTTCTGGAGACAACTCCATTTTCCTGCACTTTCAGACATTTTACATTCACAAACAGCTATATTACACACTACATGAAAGGTAATATCTGTAAAAAGCATAATAAAAGGACTTTAACTACAATCATCAAATTGGTTCGATTTGTGACCCTTTGTGCTTCCACAGTGCCCACCAGACGCTCCCAAGAACCGACGAGCAGCAGAGAACCAGGTGGAGTTTGTGCCCAATCCCTTCTCTCAGGTAAAGTTAAATTGTTAAAACTATTGTGCAGTTAAAAACCCTTTAAACAGAAACTGGTTTTAGAAATGTTCTTATTGTAGCACAGCACATAAACTCATTCGTTTGCAACACAAGCGTTGACGCTGCACATGCCTCTAATGAATAGATCTTACAGAAATTAAGAGAGGGGTTTTTAACTCTTGAATGTGGGATCCTGATCTTGTGTTTGGAGATACACATGCACTTGCTCTCAGTGGGAGCTATTAAGGGGGCGTACAAACACGATGCATTCAAAAGCAACAAGAATGAAATGGAATGGAATATGTTGAAGAGGCCTCTAGATCTGAATTGTTTTTTTTATTATTCAACATCTTTTTAACACAGATACACAATGACCAAAGACATCCATCAAATGCATTTGTGCATATTAACCAACAATTAAAAATGATACAAATAGAACAAATCCCATGTGTATGCCTCCTAAAGCCCAGAGTTCATATCCTAGAATAATTTTACCAGGTTTACCCTTTAGGCAAATATGCTAATACTATATATACTAATGTGCAGCATCCAGTTGAGTTTTTCATACATTTCTCGTTATAATGCATAAAGCGTTCATCCCAGCAGCATTACAGCACATAAATAGATGAAGTGATGAGATGAAGATTGGATGTAGGCTGATAAATATTTCTCATCCTGATATATTCGACATAAAATGACGCAGTCAGTGGCCATTAAGCATCCCACGAGCAGGCAGTCGAATGAGCTCTTCTGCAGAAACTGGAACTGAACGTAAATTCTCATGAACAATGCCCAGTGGGCTGTAGCAGTGCTGAAATCAAACATTCTCTGTTTTTGCCGCTCTTTTTTATGTATTCCTTTCTTTAATTCTGGGTCCTGGTATGTGCGCATTTGTTCCTGCACCTACATGTCATCCTTCTTGCGCTTTTTCTTATTTTTAGTGGTACTTTTGCGTACTTGCTGAATTGTTGACCCTCAACTACAGGATTGTTAATACATTTTTCCCTCCCAGAGTCAATATATTTAATTTATTAAAATGTATAATTACAAAGAAAGAAAAAGTACAGGGTCTAAAATAGTAATATTTTTATACTTGTCTATTATTACATTTTTCATTATATTATATATTATTATATTATATTGTGAATAAAGATTTTTCTTGTCGACTATTTTCCGTTCATTTAAGCCATTAATTGACTATTCGCACGTTTATGATATTAATTTAATAACCAGAAAATGGCTTGATTCTCAGGGCTGAGAAAGAATATTTTATGTAATATTGTTCTACATTACAGATAATTTTCCAAACCCTATTAATGAATCTTTAAAATATAACATTAGCATTGAATTGCACGCATTAAATATTGCTGCAGTGCACTGGCAAAAATAATGAGTATGAATGTTTTGGAAAAAACAGACTTTACAAAAATTTTAATAATTTTACAATAAACTTTGCATCAGTTGCAAAGATGTTAAGGATGCTAACTCAAGTGAACGTGCCTATAGAGAGAAATAAATGTCAAGTTAAACATTACATTTATGCATTTGGCAGATGCTTTTTTCATTAATTAGTTAACATTGCATTAATCAGTTCTTGCTTTCCCTGGGAATCGAACCCATGACCTTGGCGTTGCAACCGCCACTCTCTACTGTTTGAGCTACAGGAAAGGCTCAACCTAAACATGTCATGCAATAAGTGTGGTGCTTATTTAGACTCCGCATAAACACTTGGATATGCGCCTAATAATAGCGAACACTTTTCTAGGTCAACGTTAAACGTGACCGCCCACGTAACGTGGCTAATGCTAGGCTACTACTTGCATCTTTCGAACAAGCCATGTTTGTGATCGATGAACCCCAGGCAAGTGTTTGAATTTCCTGTCTGACATGCTGTAATTAACACATGGAACAGCTGCGTTAACGATCTAGGGTGCGTTTCCCAAAAGCATTGTTAGCCATTACCAACAAAGTTCAACGTTTTGGCTAAATACCTCCTAATGTGTTCCATAGAAAAATAACAGTTATGTTAGTTTGGAGGAACATAAGTGTGAGTAAATGATAGAGTTTTCATTTTTGGATGAACTATGCCTATAAAACAATCCTTCTGCTGGCCAACCACACACTATAAACACAACTGTACCAAAGTTGCATGGCATAGAGCTGAAGTTTGCATCAGCAGCCATGAGTAAACGCAATTTCACTGACCCCATCGCATCATTATAGGTTTCTGTGTCTCTAGTTTCTCCAGGAATAACCTTAGTTCAATCTATTCCAGATAACAATAACTTTTACTTAGACCAGGAATTTGGATGCTGTTTGCCATTGCAAAAAAACAAAAAAACAATTCATCAGCAGTTTCTCAATGATAATGGTGTGGGCTGCTCTTGTTTCTCCTGGCAGCAGTGAGTCATGATCATTAGCAGAGCTAATAAAAAGCTGGTTGGTGAAAGTACTTCAGCTGCTTTCCAACTGGTCACATATCTTCTCGGCTTGCCACGTGTATTGTTTCATATACACTCACACATGCAACGTAATTACATCCAGAGGGCTCTGTATTCGAGCCAAACGCACTCAAAGGAACTTGTTACATAGTTACACGTACACCAACATGTTGTTTTTTTGTGTGTGGAAAAACATCTAGACACGAATCACTCTCCGAGTCACAAGCACATTTGAGGTGGAAATTATATAAATGGTTTGATCGTGTGGTGGAAATACTCTTGATCTCTGCTGCCATACTGACAGAGGAATTAGCTCCATTGGTACACATTAGTCACTTTGTGTGCTTTCATGCCATCTCCCGTCTCAGTATTTACTCATTCCATCACTCTGATAAAATATTAGCAGTGCTAACAAATTGATGTTTGACCATGCCAGCCAAATTGAGCAATTGGCTGAGACGGCATGGCATGATTTAAACAATGCAGAAATAATTTTCTAAATTAGTATTGTTTATCTTTAAAACAATAGATTTAAAGCAAAATTACACAAGATATACAGTAATACCTTGAGATACAAGTGCCCTGACATCTGAGTATTTCGAGATACAAGCAAGCCTTTGAGATAATTTTTTGCTTTGAGATACGAGTAAATATTTGAGATAAGAGCAAGCTTACAGACGCCGATTCTGGGTGTTTGAGCATGGCTCTCTATAGCAATTAAAAACGTTTTTTTCCATTGTTATTAGCACTAATAAGGGAGTTTTTTAGAGGGTCAGAACGATTAATTATTTTTCTGTTATTTCTTATAGGAAAAATTGATTTGAGATACGAGCAATTCGAGTTTCGAGCTCAGTCCTTGAAAGGATAATGCTCATATCTCAGTGGATTACTGTATATTGAATAAAGTTTATTTTTCTTACCCCATTAACAATGCCGATTTATTTGATGAAGCGATCGGCATGCTATAAAAATGTACATACACTGTATATGTTTCCTAGCAACAAAAGGCATATGTGCACCAACTAACAGCAGAGATTTACCAGTATACAATAAAAAACACCTTCGATTCTCAATACAAACATTTAATTATATTCATTGTTTACGCTGTGAGCGAAATTGTGTTTGTAGTCACATAAATGCAACAACACATTCGCTCATAACACAGTCATTTCGCTCTGACACAGTTCTGATAGTATTGCACATGCGGTAAATATGGTTTCTTTACAAACTCTAAAATGCTTTGTTGCTTTTTGCCTTTAACGGTCTGCTTGAAAATAAATGCTTCTTAACTTCTATCAGTAATGACGTCGATGTCAATGTAATCTGGGAATTCCTGGACAGTGAAGGCGAACTCCTGCGCCTCTTCTTCCAAGATAGCATCTGCAAGACTTGATTTTTCCGGCACTTCCGTGAGTTTTGTGCAATGAAGCGTCACTGACAGAGCGACCGTACGGACCGCGATCCACATGCAACGCAAAACTCAGCGCATGCGCAGTGAACTAGGTACAATCATTAGTCACGAGATAACCATGTGAAGTGGTGAATTTGTCAATCTTTTGTGCTCGAGATATCAGGGTTCGGCGACATAAAAGAATCTACATAACCGATAAGAAAATGCTAAGACAAATAGGGAGTTTGGCGGTTCCACTTTAAAAACGAGGACATAATAGGGTTGGCGAGTTAACCGAGGTCGAGATAAGTGAACTCCACTGTACTTATAAGCTGCTACTTGTTCAATTTATCATAGTTAATTTGAGTATAAATAGATAATCTGTTAACACTTTATGTTGATGCTCTTCCAACAGGCATTCTACTTATTAGAAGTACATGCCAACTTATTCTACTAAACCTAAACCTAACCATAACCTAACAGTCTACTAAAACTCTACTAATGCTCTGAGAGACTCATTGGCATCGTTACATGTCAAGTAGTTGGTTGGATTTCTAAAGTGGACTATAAATAACATATAACTCTAAAAAGATTCAATTAATTCATATACAACATATAATTCAATTAACCATTACTTGATGGCTTTTTTCTCCTTATTGATCCGTAAAAAGGTTTGATACGTTTTAAATAATAATATTCCCATAATACATGTTCATTTAAAGAGATAGTTCACCCTACAATGAATATTATTAAGGGTATACGGCATTAGAATAACACCAGGGCGAGTACATGATGAATTCATTTTCATTTGAACTATCCCTTTAATTACTGGTTTGTTAAAGATTAACTACTGCATTAATAATGGCTAATATGCCTTTACTAAGTGTTCAATTAATCATTAACCACTTAACTACAGCATAATTATAGACCCTTAAAATAAAGTGATACAATTCAATACATTCGCAGTTGTATTACTGAGAGAAAAAAAGCCTACATGTGCGTGAGAACTATGGTACTTGTGTTTGTGTTAATTTGAGGAATTCTTCCATATACAGGCTTAACCAGACAGCACTACAGCTGTGAGCTAAAGCTCAGCACACACATCCTTCCATCCTTTCCCTTTAAAAAAAAGAGGAAAAAAATCACACATGCTCCCATGTTTCCCCCTGACCCGGGTTACTGTCTTGTAGAAAAGCAGTCTGTGTTTTATGACGGACTGTAATGTGTTCCAGGCTGTGTTGGACGCTGCTAGCATTAGCCTACTTCTGCATTAACCCCTTCCTCCTACGCATATCCTCAATCCACCCTGCATTAAAGTCCCTTAAAAGCACAGCATTCCTCTGTCATCGCTTTTTTTCTTTCTGTTGAGCTCACCATCAGGGATAAATTCATGAGCTGAGAGCTGCCTGGCTGCAGCTAAACAAAGTTCCCTGCATTATTCATGCGCTCATTCCACTAGGATTTTTGGAACAGGTCATCATAATTTTCTTCCATCCTGTGCAAGCCTGTAGGACATCATGGCCATTTCGTGTTCTCTACAGAACCCTGTTTTTAGTGTTTGTGTGCGCATGTATGCTCTCTCAGCAATTTCTAAACTGGATCTCAGGGTATAACCGGAGATTAGGTACTGAGCACTTTTCTTCCATACGTTTGTTTTAATGATTTCTCCTTCCTTTTTCATGCCTATCCAGTCTGATAACCCTTCTCTATGCTGTGTTTGCTTTCCCTGCTCGGACATGACTCAAGGATTTTCTTTCACATCTGCTCCACAAACACTGATGATGTTCTCTTTCAAATCATGTCCCTCCTCACTGCACTTCCCCCTCTCTTTTCCTGCCAGTCCTCCTCCCCATTTGCTCTCTTTCAAAAGAGTCTCATTCACTGTAGATCACACTGACTGAACTAACAGTATATGACAATACATACCGATCTATTTAAAGCACTTGAGTTGGCAAACACCAGTTCAGCAGAACTTTAAGATTAGCATGAGTGAGGCCCCGTTTACACCTGGTAGTTATGTCGATCGGATCTCTTTAAATCACTTCTCGCTTGATTTCTTCAAGAGGAGGGTCTATGGGTGCGTAAATGTATGTTTTTTATCTAAAGGAAAAACTAAGCTCACACAATTTACATATTAAAGCAAAAGGAGACAATGGAGAAACATACCGAGAGCATTATCTTTCATTTCTGCTCTTACAATCGCAAGATCACGGCAAACGCTGTGAGTGAGTGTTTTAGTTCACAACCAAACTTGAGCCTTCAGCCGACAAAGTTTAAATCCCTTCTGGTTAGTCCACTTCTAATACAGTTTCCACGTCAGAGGTTAGACAGTCTTTTGTGGTTGTTCGAACTCATTCGACCACATGAGTGTCAACACTCTGAAAGCAATCCAGTAGAATGTGTTGTCTGTGTAAGTGGTCATAAATTGTTAAATAAATAATATCATAAATTAGTTAAATTAGGACATTTTTAAGTAGCTTTTATAAACTTGTTTTAGAAAGAAAAAACATTACTGATGAGCATCTTGATACAAAACAATGGCTCTGACATATTTTAAGACATGTTAGCACAAGTTACTACAGCTCAAACATGCATTTTAGTCTGGGACCAGGCTTGAGCCATGTCTGTGAATGCACACGTTTTCACGCGATATCTGGCACTGATATCGCGTGAAAAAGATGCGCTGATCTGCGGCGCAGACAAACACAGCGGCGCTCGTATAAAATTTAAGCGACAAAACACATTCACTTCCACATATCTGAGAATATCAGGTATCAGGTAGTTGATAATGGAGCAAAAAAATTTGAACAAAAAAAAAACTAAATGAATGTGATACATCTATTTTTGTGACTGCGGTATGTCACGTGACAAGCATGATGCGTTGCCATGGAAACAATAAAGCGAAAGTTCCAAAATGGGGGGAGGGGGGCGTGAAATATTTACTTCTTCCTAGGGAGGGTGTGACAGAAAATAATTGAGAAGCACTGATTTAGTCCATGATGACAATGTTCGGCATTGTGATGCCCCGCGCACAGATTCACCTGAGCATCTCTCCATTTCTTTCATCTGACCATTTCTTTGTTTTATATTCTACAGGCAATCCTTGGATCCAAGGAACTGGCAGAAAAAGTAAGTTATTTGAATTTAAAATGATTTGTTTCTAATTGCCATGAATAGCAACAGACAAAAAGAAGCGCAGTCCCAGCAGATAGCCAATAGCTCACACCGATAGCTAGAAACTCTGTTTAAATTGCTGCTTACTGAGTTGCAGTGGGATGAACATCCATCAACTCTGACCCTGATAAACACATGAGATCATTTACTACTGACAGCAGATCATATTGTGTGATAATACAGATTAGTATATATATAAAGAGAGAGAGAGAGAGAGAGAGAGAGAGAGAGAGAGATACTTTTGCTTGGTAAATGTGCTTCCCTGGCACAATACGAGAATACCGCCCATGTTTCGTAATTCGCACACAAAACTCTTTTGTCAGTTTGTCACCTCTCCCCCTCTCTACACCCACTCAACACTCATCGTTTGACTCCTAGAGAAAAGGTATTACCTGCTTTCAAATAAAGTGCAAAGCCTGAAAATGCCAGTATTTGAGTGGGATGCAAGTGGGGCTTTTGTGATTTTGGTATGATTCACTGAGCTAAACAAGGGGTCAATGGCCCTCTTCCATTTTTGTAGATTAGTGTTATTGTAAATTAAATAAAATATAAGATGCAATTAAAAACATTGCCTTGACAACTAACTAAAACATTACTATAAGTGTAATTATATTTATTAAACTATGAATCTGTCAGTGTTGGGAAAGCTACTCTGAAACTGTAGTTTGACAAGCTACACGCTACTCATAAATTATTGCTTAACTTCAGTCAAGCTACTCTTCTGAACTCTTACAAAATGAAAAAGTAGCTGGCTAAATTGAAACTACTTTGATGCATTTTTTTTTATGACATTGCATATTACTAATAACGGAATAATTGTTAATGATGAATGTTTAAGTGAAAGCTTTCCTGTAGTTCAAACAGTTGAGTGTGGCGCTTGCAACGTCAAGGTCAAAGGTTCGATTCCCAGGGATTGAATGCAATGTGAGTCACTTTGGATAAAAGCGCTGTTTTAGTTTGTAAACTATATCCAAAGACACAATGCTCAGATATAGCTTATACTCATATCTCATACTGACTGTCAAAATTGCTTGAAATGTCAAATCATTGAAACTTGGACACGCAGGAGTAGACAAAAATCCAGGTTAAACTCACAGCACACCCAGTGATGAAGCGTATTGTGCACACAGCCGCTCTGAGACTCGAATCATGTGCTTGCGTGAATATAGTGCACTTCAATCTGAAACCCACGCAACATTTTTAATTAGATTAGCGCTTTTACCGTGTGATAAGCTCACTAAGCTGTATCGCGATTTTGTTTTCTGTTCAATTGATAGTTGCTTTTCTGATGCAAAACACCACGTTTGTAATCTTTCAGGTTCATTCTAAAAATATGGTGAGAGAAATTAAACTATGGTGGGTCACCACTGCAATAAAACTAGAAGCAGACATTTTATATATAGTTCAATTAAATTAATCAATTAAAAATGGTCATTATTTGCCTGTATCCGCTTGAAGTCTTCGACACAGCCATTTTTATTTGTTTGTAAGTGTAACTTAGTCCACCCCTAAATGGCCTTTACATTATCACATGAACTCTTCTCAGTGAATGCTGAAAGATGCGTGATAAAACAATAGATGACAGTAATTCACGATTTTACGTTGTGATCTAACAAGAAGACCCTGAGCTGCTTCCAAAACGCAAATGTAGCTTTTGGTCGCACTACACAATGAGTGTAGCATCCCTCATTTATCGCGGTTAATGTGGACTGGAACCCCCCCCCCCCCCCCCCCCCCCCCGCGATATATGAAAATCTGTGAAGAAGGATCAGCCAATCAGCTCACGGGATACATCCACTCGTGCTCCCATTGCTCGATCTCGCGCCAGGAACCAATCACATGTCTTGTCTGAGTGCCGTGAGTGTGTACAAAGCCTCTGAGAGAGTTTCTCTCGTTGTCTGGCATCCTGGGAAACCGTTTCTTTCGCGCATCACGATAAAACAACGCTGCTTTCCGCAATATGGCTGCGGATATGGCGTATTTTTACATTTTTATTTTTCAATACATATTTTGGAAAATTCTGTGATGCTCTGAGGCCGTGAAACTTGAATTGCGAAATGGCGAGGGATTACTGTACTTACTGGCTACTCTTAACTCCTTTTCTTTACACTTACAATGGAATTAAACACCATTTTTGGTGTATTTAAATCTTATGCTTATAGGTCTGGTTTCACAGACAGGGCTTAGATTAAACCAGGATTTGATCTTAGTTTAATTAGGACATTTAAATAGCTTTAATATAGCACACATAGTTTAAGATATGATAGTGCTTTCAGTTAAAACAACTCAAAGATGCATTTTAGTCTGGAACTAGTCTTAAACTTTGTCTGTGAAACCAGGTGATTTTTATTTGTCAATTAAACTTCTATTTATATGAATTCTTCTGTTAAAACTAAAGTCGTTCTTATATTTTTACAGACATTTTAGGATTTTAGGTGTTACAGTATGTTGTCATTACAAAACAACGTGTATGTAACCTTACACAGAAAACATTGGCATGTGATTTTCTTCTCAAAACAAAATTAATAACTCAAGTTTTGTTTACATCTTGTGAAGTTGTGAGTATTTTAACGTTAACAGTTTTACCCTTTACTTCTATAGGATTTAGCATTTTGCTTCTTTTGTTTTTTAAATCAATAATGCTGTTGATTAAGCTTAACTTGAACTTAATATTGAACCAACCTCAAATATTCCTCTATAGCAGTGAGTTAGTCAGGCAACTTAAAATGATAATGTCTCTAACAGTAGGGTTGCATATAAATCCATCGATTCACGTGACCGGAACGAATGCGTGAAAATCTGAGTTGATTTACATCATGCTTCTTTCTTCTGTGTGCTCCTCTGGAAAGAATGAATTAGCCCAGTGCGTCAGCCAAGCGTTCTCAGAGCTGCGACACAAAGACTTCTCTCTTACCTCACCACATCAATGCGCGTTAACCGCATATTGGCTGAGCAAACTCAACTGGTTGTAGATTTTATTTTAATTGTGCTCTACTGCTAAAAACAAACAGTTATTTATTAGCATTTCACTTTGCGTGCCACCCTCTCTGATAGATGTGCAGCTGGCTTTAGTGAACATTGTCGTGAGGAGTCTTCTGTTCTTATCGATCCTTGTCTCCCGTGAGAGAACCGAGGCAAGCTGAAATGACACATGGTCGTGGTTCTGGTCCACACTCCCCCGATTCTACACTCCCTTGCCGATTAGCGTAATGTTGCACTGCCACCCGCAGGCCAGCATATGTTACAACGTCAAAGGCAGAGCTCAATTAGTGTGGAGTGGAGTGGAGCGAAATACTATATCCAAAAATCATACTTTAGAAAATAAGTTGTCATGGATAGGAACAACAGGGTTTTCTCTTTTTTCCAGTGTGCAGGCTGTGTATTGCTCAATGAGGAATCGACTGTGGGTATTCACGATCGGTTTGCTGCATGCATAATGGCTATGATGATAGGCAGCAGGATTTGCATGCATGAGTGTGCATGAGTGCTGCGTGCAGTGTTATCATGCCCTTGGAAAGAGATGCATTTACATCTTTGAAAATATGGCATAGATTTATGATGCTTATAAAGTCTGAATGTTTAAGGGTTGGCCAGACTTTCTGCTACTTTGGAGGAACGTTATGAGAAGCCGCTACCTAAGCCACACGCACTTTGTAGTTTTCTTAATGCATTTTGCTTCGAAGAAGAGTTTTTGTGCAGTGCCAGATATTTTTGTATAGTGTCATGGATTGATAGAGGCTTTTACCATAGAGTCACATACTCTGTTCCATATTTGCATGTACCAAATTGAAATCTTGGCACAGTAAACAGGGTTCATATGGCATTGTGGTATATACATGCAGTACATTGCATACTTTATTGTATATTGCAGGATATCCAGGAGGGGTATGTGGGTCAGTCAGGCCTCAAAGGAGAGAAGGGAGACCGGGTAAGAAATGTCAATTCCTGAACAATTCTGTTTGTGGGCAAAATTCCACTGTCTGTCCAGGCTTGCTGGGAATAAATTACAGCACTGTTTATTTTGGCATTTTATACAAACGCCTCATTAGGAGCTAGCTTCTGTGCCAGTGATCCAGCTTGGCCGACTACTCAAAACTTTTATTAATACTGGCACCATCTCGTAATATATTAATGTTATTTATGAAGAAAATGAAGATGATATAAAGAGTCATCAGGATGGGGACTGGTACGTGGCGTTTGAAAGCAAGACTGTTGCTGTATATGGGATATTGATCCTTAAATTAATTTTTTCATATAAAATGTCAACAGGGTTTGGACTGTACTGGCGCTGGAGTTCCAGGACGAGTGAGTCAATTTGATTTTTGTATTTGGATCTGACTGGTACCTAGTTGAATAAACTGATATTGATATATATATATATATATATATATATATATATAAAAATTCATGTTAATTAACTAATTTATTTAATTAACACAAACAGACATATATATATATATATATATATATATATATATATATATATATATATATATATATATATATATATATATATATATATATATATATATATATATATATATATATATGCCCCTGTATGAGTTTTTGTTTCATACTTTTTATCATGATATAGTCAAGCACACTACCGCAATATCATATGATTGTTTTGTTCCAAATTATATTAATTTCAAACAACAGTTTATTAAATGAGAAGTTAATATTGTGTTATATTTTAGACACAATATTGTCTAATTTTGCTCAATTTTGCCAACAAAAATATGACCTATATATCCAGAACAGAACTGTGTATCTCGAGCAACACAACAGTGTTTAATTTCTGAATAAATCCGTGTTTTGGGCGAACCAGTCGGATGAACCAATGATTCAATGACCCAGATTAATTTACTTCATGCCTGAATGAATCAACTGTTTGAACACATCAAACATCTAAAGCTACATTTTGTAATGTATATTCAATGATTTTCTAATTTAACACAATAATGACTTTAAATTATCTTTTGGGGGTAATTTCTCTGACAAATTTGATGTGCGATTAATCAAGTGCCACATTGTGTAATTAATTTGAAATAAAAATAGAGAACACTAATATATATGGCCTATATATTAAATAATATAAAATATAATTTATTTAAGATGAGATTATCAGTATAGCAATTTGAGATTAATTTGTTTTAGAATTATTTAATTTTAGTCATATTTCCAGATTTAAAATTTTTTAGATTATCAATCCCAGATTTCCTTTGTGTAAATTAAATTAATTAATTCTGCATGTGTGTTTTTTAGTGCTTAGAAGGTGCTAAAGGTGTGAAAGGAGAGAAGGGAGAGTCGGTAAGTGTGTGCGCCGTCTTCGTCTTTTAGAGAGAGGTTGGCGATCGAATTTTTGTTCAACAGGCTTCACTGAAGCAGAGGGGATATCTTGATACTATTTCTGGCTATTGATTCACCCATTTCTCATTCTCTTATGTTTCAGGGTCTGGCTGCCAACTGGGGGGAAGCTATAGGAGTGAAGGTAAAGGAAGACAGCACCATGCTGGTTTGATCTGTCTGATAGAGCTTGCCACTTACTACTTTCTCCATTTCTGTTTGTTTCTCTCATATAAATATATATATATATATACTCAGGGGGACAAAGGGCAGAAAGGTGAAGTCGGAGCCCCAGGTCTGGCCGGAAGTCCAGGCAAAGATGTAAGTGAAACACAAACATGCTCATAATTATGCTCTACTTTAAATATATTGCAATGCACATGCCTCTAGGCCCCCTCCTTCAGAAACGCTGCTATATTTCAGTGTCTCGCTACAGGAATGTATTCAAAACATCACAAACGATTGTTTAATCTATTACATGCACACTATGTATCTGTGCACATATTTTCTTTTTAAAAGGATGCGAGAGTCTCTTTACTTTTTTATATAGTTTAAAGTGGCTCCATATATTCCGAGCGCTCTGCTCCAAAAGGCATTATGTATTGGACTCTTACCCATACACTCACTGCTGCCTTTTCTTTTCATTAGATAACTCTTTGGCTGTTAAATCTTCTTAATGCTGCATAGATTACATAAGCCAACAAAGAGCCACAAATCAATGCAGCCTCATTGATTCTTTTAAATGGATAGTCGGGTCGTATTATGCTTAATCTTTTCTATTCCCTATACAAAGCATGCTAAGAGGATGGCGAATATGGCCGAGCTGGCTAGTGCATATTGGGAGTTTGCCTTTAAACTGTTTATCTATCTAAGCCTCAACTCATCGGTGAACTGACTTGTTTGATTCCTGTTGGATGGTTGTTATGTAAGCAGTGTGATAGTGCTGAGATGAACTCAAGCTAACAATCTTTTATTGGTCTTGGCTGTCTTAGGGTCGAGCTAATCCTATTTGTGTGGTGGGCCCTAAAGGACAAAAGGTAAAACTGACTGATCCTCTTTATTTCACGGTTTTCACTGGGATACTATAAATGAACTCTAGTTTTGTGTTCTCATTATCTTCATGGCTTGTTATGCACATCTAGCGTTTCTCAGCTCTGATTAATTCACAGGGCGTTCCTGGTGTAGTCGGTCCGGAGGGGCTTGCAGGGGAGCCAGGCCGGCCAGGCCTTCCTGGACTGCCCGGGGTTGGGAAACCAGGGCCACCAGTAGGAATATTTATCATTTAAATAGTCTTTAAAATTCAAATAGAGGTTTTAATACCAAAAAATGTTTTGGGATGTATTCTGTAGTGTCTTGTTTTTGAGTTTGTAAAAATAACATTGCAAAAATAGGAGTGCTGCACCTGCCAAGACACGTTCTTTAACTTTATTTTTAAATGACTTAAATAATACTTTTATTTAGCAAGCATGCATGACATTTTCAGATGTGACAGTAAAAACATTTAGAATGTTTCAAAAGATTTCAGATTTCAAATGTTGTTCTTTTGATCTTTCTGTTTACCAATGAATCTTGAAAAAAATGCATCACAGTTTTCACAAGAACATTCAGCAGCACAAACGTTTTTAACATTAATAACCAAACCAGCATATTAGAACGATTCTGACACTGAAGACTGGAGTAATGCTGCCTGAAAATGTAACTTTACCATCATAGAGTCTGTTACATTTTAAATATATTAAAATAGAAAACAGTTATTTTAAATTGTATTAATATTTCACAATATTACTGTTTCTACTATTATATTTGATCAAATTTAAGTGCAGCTTTGGTGACTATAAGACTTAAATATATTCAAAATAGAAAAAAAATCTTTACTAACCCCAAGCTTTTGAACAGTATTATAGAATTAAACAATTAACATATTATTTGTGAACAGCAGCTTATGATTCGCACACATTTTGTTCATTATGATCTTCACAAATGACAACAACTTTGAATTTTAAAGCGTAACTACAATTGGCAGAAGTCAAAAGCTAAACCGAGGCTCTAAAGATCTACATCCCAGTCGCATGATTTCACTATCGCTAAGCTTCTGACAAATCTTTGGGTCTTTGTTTAGAAGCATTTTCCCTGAAAGTTTGCATTATAATCGTTTGCAAGAGCACGATTTATAAACACAACACACAAGTCTGTGAAAACTCACTAGTGGGTAGATGAGTTTACCAGTTCGGCTGATGACGTTTAATTTTTAATATTCCCAACAACCTCTATAGACTCATTTAGCTGCCTTTTACAAGATTTAGATCACGGTCACAGTCATAAAGTAAAACGTGAAAATATTTTGCGTATTCACCACAGACCTTATTTCAACTATTTAACCAAAAACCCATTGATTTCAGGACGATAGAACCAGAAGTGCTAAAATGCTAATGCTAGGTTTTGGCCTACAAAAACATGTAATTCCTGCACCACTTTAAAGTGTGCTTCACAAACGGAAGGATGCATCCTAATGAGGTTGTGTCCTTACGAAACCAGTCCTTCTAAGGGTTGTAGGCTAGACTTCTCCTCAACAATAAACTCTAGAATGAGAATAAGTTATTAGCATAAGTGCGCATGGCTACGTCACACAGTCGCGACACGAAAATGTTGCTTTGTATTAAAGTTCTTTATATAAACTGGCTTTCTGTTAATATAGTACAGTGAATGACAACCATCTGTGTTCTCCCAGTGGCTTACACTATTGACAGTTTAATGTTAAGTGATTAATTTACGGCAAAATAAAAGAAAACATGTCAAACAATTTTTGTCCTACATTTCATAATGGACAAGCTCAGTGCCGACTTGTTTTCCGTCAGTTACTTTTTGTGAATTGGAATGTGTGCAAAGAACTCTGGGTACATGAAGGACTAAAAGGTCATATTTGATGCATCCGTCAAAATGAACTAAATGAAGGATGCAAAATATAGGCTGCCTACAAAAGATCCTTCGAAACGAGACGACCTTTGGTGGCACGGCGGCCGAGATGTGCAGCCTTCCTTTTGAGAAGCACCCATAGTGTGCAATATACAGTAACCGGTCCCTAAACAGTTGTCTTTTTTTCTCACAGGGGCCCCCTGGTGGACCTGCAGGATCTAAAGGGGAAAAAGTATGTTTACCATTCACTAGTGTATCTGTTGTTACTGCGACTACTGGGATATTTACTTGAAGATGTTAACTTTAAATGTAAACGTACAATTAGCTTGCTCAATGTGTCTCTTATATGTGTTAATGATAACATTTTCTGAACATTTCTAGGGAAATTCTGGGATACCTGGTCAAGATGGAAAGCCTGGAGAACCTGTAAGTGCATGTTTTCTCATTTTGACCTGTAGAGAGATGTCAATGTGAAATGATGATGTGTGCTGAATTCCTAAAATGGAAGATGCTAATTATCCTGATTTTCTACCACTATCTTGATTGTTCTGTCACTGTAAGGGACAAAATGTGTTTGCTATCATCAGCACCATAATTAGTTTTATTACCACTGGAGCTATCAGCACATAATTTGCATTTGCAACTCAATGAGTTTCTGCGGTTCTAATCTTCATGCATACCCAATGACGCTGTTTTGTTTTGCTGACAGGGTCCGAGAGGTCCTTGGGGACCTAAAGGCGAGAAGGTAAGCTGAAGCAGTCTCCATTTCAGATTCTACACGAAAATTGCTATTGCGTATTGAGTCAGCTCAGAATTCACAGAAAGTCACAGTGAATATTCTAGCTTGTCATTGCTTTTTCTATTTAAAAGGACAGTTCACCATAAAATTATTCTCTCCTTTTTTACTCATTCTCATGTTGTTCCAAACCCATATAACGGTAATTTCTTGCATGGGACACAAATAAAATATTTATTTAGTTTTAGCTGGTTGCTCAGGTAGCAGTTTTCATTTGAATGTAATTTAACTTGATGTAAATGACACAAACATTTTTTTTTTATAAAATCTACATAGACATAAACCACAACCAAATTACTAAAGCTTTAACTAAAATGAAAATAAAAATTAAATTTAAGAAAAAAATATGACATTTAATCAGAATAAATGTAAGTAATTTCATAAAAAACTATAATAGTATCACAATGATATTAAAGTATCACTGCCGTATTCTATACTATTATCATAATTATATTTTTATTAATATTTTTAATTTGTTTTTTTTTTTTTTTAATTCTCATTTTAATTCTAAGTAAATTTTAAAAAACATTGTTTGTTGAATTTTTAGTTTTTATTTATATCAATTAGTAATTTTAGTGTTTTAAATTACCTGTAATTTTAATTCAATTTTTGATTTCAGCTTTATCTCAATAAACTAAAATGTTTTAGTAATTAACGATGATAACCCTGAGTCATACAAGTTTGGAACAATAAAAAAGTGGATTAATGATGACATAGTTTTTGTTGTTTTTAGGGAGACCAGTGTGAACCTTGTCAAGTGGTCTCCACAGACTCTGGCAACACTGTGGCCATTCAGAGCAAGCAGGGGCCAAAAGGAGAACCAGGGGCCCCAGGCAAAGGAGAACATGGCCCACCTGTGAGTTTGCCACAACCAGATCAGCATGTTTGATTGCGTCTCATTTTGTAGCATCACAAAACTTTTTTGAATTCTATTACTCAAATCTGTGCCTGGTAGGCACTTTATGCCATTCACCTCAGTGGGCCCGCCATATTTGAGTTTGCCAAGCTGGATGAAATGAGCCAACTATCAGCGAGGTCTTTTTCGCCTGCTGTTGTTATGTTGAATGAGTAATGCTGTCGCCATTCTACTACCCTCTCAATGGGTGAACAGATATTCTATCATAGTTCATTATAGCTTCGGGGACAATCACGTCTCTCTTATCATCCATGAAATCCAATAACTTTTTCCCCCTCAAAGTTTAGACCACTTTCCACGTCAGATTCCATTTTACTCCGTGACTACGGTAAAGGCCCTTCCATTTTTAGCCCATTAAAATTTCTCCATTCTCTTCCTCAGAGTGAGATGGATAAATTCTGACAAAAAAAGTATTCTGTGCGGCATTCCACAAAGCGCTTGTTCGCGTTTCTCGGTAATGATTTCCAATACCATCACGATCTATTCCTCATACCTAGTTATAGGACAGAGAGCGAGAGCGTGGGATGCAGAAGTGACAGGGTGCATATGCGGGACATTTGCAGTGGGGAAGCTGCGGTCAGCTAGGATGACATTAGTGTCATGATTAGGGAGATTGATGCTGATATTTATATGGCTCTCTTTTCATAGGGCCCTCCAGGACTGGATGGCAGAGCAGGAGAGAAGGTGTGTGTTTACGTCTTACTGCAGTATATGAGTAGAACACATGAATATATGCATGATTAGAGGAGGAATATCATAATTCCTATGCTTGCTAAGGCCAGACTCACTAATACTATTGCTCCTACTTACTCTTTGATATTCCAACAAACAATTAAACTTCATTACAATACCTCAAATCATATGCTATTACTTTTGACTTAAAATTGCAGCATCTACATTTTACACCAAAATTAAAAATGACTCTTAAGAATAATACAATTGGGCATTCACAAAGCACCAGCCACTCTCTTTTGTATAAAAACTACTCTAACATCATGAAGGCTATTTTTCCACGGGCAAATGCACTCTCACGTTTAAAAACGTGTGTGTTCGTGTTCTTTTTCAATCATCTTATTTTGTTCCCCTGAGATCCACTTATAGTGTTAATTAAGATTTTTTGCACTAAAACTAGTCATAATTTAGCTTACATTATCATTTTCCACCCTCTCTCTGACCCTTAGAATTAATTGGGCTGTTTTTGCTACTTTACATTTCAGACTTTAGTGTATTAAAACCCTCTTTGCATGAGAAATTCGAAACAACATTTCAGACTATTATTATGTATCCAAATTATCTTATTACTTAATTAGTGGCCAGAACAATCTGTTGTTGATGTGTAATTATTATATCACAAACTATTTTTAACAGCTACTGTCAGAATTTACTGAAGAGACACGTGGTTGGACAAGAGACAAGATTAGCGATGGAAAGTCATGGGGACAGTTATTTTTGTGGCTGACGTTATTGCATATGCATTTATCTAAAATTTGAATTAATTTGAGTGATTTATCGGGGTTTGCGTTAGTCAATAATTTAACATTCAAAAAAGCATGTCTTAACCCACTTAGTGCTTGACTTGATAAGAAGAAGAGAATTATCTCCACTCGTGTTCATTTATTTAGAATGGCACAGGAAGACATTTCCCAAACATATAGTTTGCAAAGCCACGTTATTTTTTATTTGCACTGCTCTTGGTAGATTACTTTGCTCATAACAGAAATTAAACGCCTGCGCCTGTGTCCTTTAATTCACGCATTGTAAGTAGATCACCCAGTGCACTTTTATGGGATTGCGGTCTCAAACTAATTTTCCCTGTTTATTAAATCTGGCCCTTAGATTAAACATGTTTATAAAAAGTTCTGAAGTTTGCACTTTTATGGACATTTTTTACCTTATTTTGGTCTAGGCACTGGAAAATAACTATTAGTTAATTAATTTGGCTTGTTTTAGTCATTTACCAATCCAAAGTCCCCTATATGACCACACACACACAGACAATGAAGTAAGCCGTCAATTTTATTTCAAAAGCTGCTTCCTGTTGGAGAGCTTGTCCTAAAAAGTCAGCTGCTATGCGTTGTGACAGTTCCAGCAGTGTGTATTCCAGACTAAACCAGCCTGTTTTAGTAAATGCTGAATCACTGAAAATGTCATCCAAAGTTTGAGACATTTTTACAAACTATCTTGCTTTTTCACAGGGGGACCCGGGAACCGATGGGGCCAAAGGTGAAAAGGTGTGTCTGCCAGGTGTTCAAGTCTATTCAAGAAAGTTTGTGTTTTACTTGACAGAAAGTAGAAAGTTTTTCCATCTTCGCTCTGTTAGGGTGAACCGTGTTCCGGCTGCCCTACCATTGGAGATATTCCAGCAGGCATTTTGAATGGGGCTCAAAAGGGACAGAAGGGCGATCCAGCTGTTGGGCAGAAAGGAGAGCAGGTGAATGTTGTGGAGCGGTTCCTCGTCGACCGCTACCACACATCATTTAAAAAACCTCCGCATCACATCCTCCCAAAAGTCCTGAAGTGAAGTAAATTGCAATGCAAACAGTTTTTGATATCTACTTCACTGGTTGCGTATCTGTGCTCAGGGATGCACATATTGACACATGCATAATCACAGAACTCAGAAATACGCTTCAGGCAAACAAATGATTTTAAAAATTATTGTAATGACAGATTGGGGAATTAACCAGCCAATGGCTGTCATTTCATGTCTGTTATACAAGGGAATATGTTCTTCGCTTTTCTTATTCTTTCCTTTTGTCTTACTTGATATTCATGTACAGGGAGAACCAGGCCCAAGCGGCTTTGCTGGACTTAAAGGAGAAAAGGTAAACCTAATGAATATTTATTCACTAGGAAGCTGCATTTACTCCATTTCAAGCCTTCTCCCATTTGTATAGATATGTTTACATGTCCTTACAGTGACCCTAAAGAGTATTTGGACACTAAAGACACTGAAATGAATGGATGTCATTATGTTACATAATTCAAACTAAGCATTTCACAAAAATAAGTTTGATGTCAGATTTAGTGGAGCATCTCTATAGTTAATGTGATGAACTACACCTGTGGTTGCTCTCTAGGGCACCTGGGGGGAGAGAAACTGACTTCACACATCCATTTAAAGTGACCTTGGGACCAGATGGTTAAAAGTAACTGTAAAAAAGTTAGCTTTGAGCAAACATCGAGCGTCATTTGTTTTCCGATGCCAATTGCTTTCTTTTTTCTTTTTTTGTCGAGTGCAGTGATATTCATACAGTTAAAAGTTTGGCTTATGAGTTTTTGGAGCCATTGTGCATGACTACAGTGTCCACTTTTAACAATTTTTTTTAAAGTATCACTTATTATTTTCACAAAGATTTCATGGTCCCCAGAATATTTGTTTATATGTATATCTGAACATACTGCTTTTTTGTCAAAGACTACATCCAGATCAAATTCAGAATGATAATCAAAACACAGAGGCATTAGATTGAGTCCATCAACTCCCAAAAGCTTCACAGTCTTATAACTCATCCTGGGTCGACATTTCATTCAGTAACATTAAGCAGTTTTGATGTGCGTGCTGTTTAATGTTGGTGATTTACGTTATTTAATAAATGCATATGATTACATATGAGATCGCTTGGCACTCTGTCCTTATTCGTATGGGTTTTGATCAGTACTCTTTCAGACAATGTGCAATAGCGCCCCCTACCGTATAATAGTGAAAACGAGAAAAGCCGTAAAATTCCATCAATGGTGGCTAAGCGTTGCCTCATAATTGATGGGAAGGTTCTTTATTGGTGTCAAAAGCCACTTTTCCACTGTTGGGCCGAATGGTTCTAAGAACAAAAAGGATTCCAGTTATGTTTTCACTTGAACTTGGTTCAACATGGCATTATAAACTTCTCTTGGCCTGGAGTTCTCAGCACGGCTGGCTAACCCACAATCTAATAATAAAATTAAATGACATTTCTGATCATCTATTTACATCTCATACCATCTGTAAACTATTGCATTAGCAAGGCAATGACCGACTGGTTTGTTTTACATTCCAAAGAGCCTCAGAGTGGAAAATGAAACCATATCTGTATCGGTTGGGTTGGATTGGCATGGAATGGAACCGTTAAGCAATGAGAATGGTTTGATTTTGGTGGAAAAGCTGCTAATGGTTCCATGAGGAACCTTTAACTTCCATAGAAACTTTCCATTGCACAGAAGGTTGGATAGATTCGATTGGATTAAATGGATTCTTTCTGGGAAAGCCCCCAACTGCAAACCTTTATTTTGAAGAGTTTGTTAACTATTGAAGATAAATAGTCTTGAATGTGTGGGCTAATCCATTATAAAATAACCGTCATCATTAATAGAAACAATAAGGTGTGAAAAGTAGTTTTATTTTGTAGTATTTTTATGTTCATCCACTTATACAATTTTGTGAAGTTGATTGTGTTACACTGTTGACACTCTGTTTGGTTACAGGGGAATGCAGGGAGCAGAGGAAATGAGGGGAAAACAGTAAGTAACAATTTTGTATTCATATGTATTCTGTTTTTTCATAAACTTGCTTCTGTGATTTATGACTGACCTCAGCATTAGATTAATATGCAGATGTTAATGCTTTTTAGGGCAAACCTGGTCCAAGAGGGCCAAGTGGGAAAGATGGAAATAAAGGAGCCAAGGTGATTAAGCTCAACTCAGAGTTTGTTACTCGCACACTAATTTCAAAGTGTTTTGATTAGAACCTCACAGCACCAGGAAACAAAAATAGTGAGAGAAACAAATACAATTAAGAAGGAAACTGCTGAATAATTGCTGAAAGACTGTGTAGCTGCCAGGAAGCGTTCATATAAATAATTAAACTAATAATATTTCACAATATTGCTGTTTTCCTGCACTTGTAATCAAATAAATGCATGCTTAGCAAGAGACTTGCTTCTTCTTTCAAAAAAGGTACCGACCCCAACATTTTAAACAGCAGTGTATATAATTAATATACAGTGGGAGTCCAAAATCTGAGAGTGCATTTAAAATATGCATTCATTTGAACCTTGAAATAAACAAAGTTGTAGAGCTTTTACTGAAAGTAAACATCATAAATTATTTTTGTATATATTATATTTCTATAATATTTTTTCAAAGACTTTAATACGCAGAATGCTCTTGTGATCTCATATTACTCAAATCTATGGAATTAGTTCAGCTTTAGTTCCACTGTTATTTTCTAGATGTGAGCATAACAAAAAGCCTTATGCTGTGCATGCATCACGTCTTTTCATTTATTATATGTTGTTATGATTTTATTAATTTAAGTAAACTTGAGTTGAGTACATGAGTTTTAGCAGTGGCTGTTTATAATAAATTGCATTAGTGAGCAGAGAAATCTAGATAAATATATTTCTCTTAAAATGTGCAGTCTTCGCAGTTTGGCTCTAATTATTGATTGTATATGGGTTTTTTTGTCAGAGACCATCTATATTGAGGCGAAATTAATGTATGCCAAAGATTGGTGTGCAAACATTTCGGGTAGGTTAAAAAACAGATGTGGAGAAGCGTTAGAATAATACAACATCAGCAATCACAGACATTCGCAGTCGGACGGGATTATATTTCTCAGAGGACTGCTGAGCTTGCTGATAAATTTGCACTGAAAGTTTTACTGAGGTTGTGTGACGAAAACACAGATTTGGCAGGTTCCGACTTGATTACTCTGAAAAACTAGTCCTCTCCAAACAGGGTTTAAGCCAGGATTAGGCCTTAATTCTGTTAGGACATTTAAGTAGCTTTTATAAAAATACTTTAGAAATAAAACATTACTGTTGTGCATCTTGAGAGTAAACAATGACACACATATTTTAAGACGTCAGTGCAAGTTGCTTTAAGTTAAAACAGCTCAAACATGCATTTTAGTCTGGGATTAGGTTTAAACCTTGTCTGTGGAACCGGGGGAAAGGTTCTAAAATGCATGTTTATTTTTCAATTCAACTTATCACTCAAATTGTTAAACTTAATATAATTATAATGTGTTAAATTGACTCCAAAATAGACCCGTTTTCACTAATGGTGTTTTTTGTAGGGTGATCCTGGCCAACCTGGTCTAGGAACACCTGGTCTAAAAGGAGAAAAAGTAAGTATTTTCTTTATTTAAAGTATTTAAGTATTTGTTTTTATTTTATTATTAATATATATTTTTTTTTAATGGTTGTTTTTTCATGGTACAAAAATTTGTATTAAAGGGAGACTCATGTGGCGTGTGCCAAACCCCTGCCTCTGAGGTGGGAAGTGGCCCACCTATGATAAAGATTGCAGGGGAACGTGGCCCTCCAGGACCTCCAGGCCCACCTGGAGACGGAGTTGAGGGCAAACAGGTAAGCATGACTATTTAAGGATTGCTCTATATAAGAAAAGGTTGTATTAGTGCACTTTTTTCATTTTTTGTTTGAGGAGCCTAAAACACACTGAATTTGCTTTCCACAGGGACCACCAGGTCTTCAAGGTTTCAAAGGAGAGAAAGTAAGTAACTTTTTTTTTAAAGCAGTGCAAATAATAGTGTTTCCACAATAATAATTTGTATGTCTGTAGGGTGATGAGGGTTTACAGGGAGACCCAGGTGTGGCTGGGACACCTGGAGCCCCAGGATCTCAAGGAGAGCCAGGCAGGAACGGACAAAATGGACTAAAAGGAGAAAAGGTCATTGATCATGTGGTCACATATTAATTACATCGCCTTAAATTATGCCCCATCACAGGATATTTGAATAATCATTAATCATGCTGCTTTAACTGATTACACCTTTAGAATTAAGGTGTTATATGACTCATGTATAAGGCAAAAATATCTTGACCATCTGGATTTCTGCTCTCTTGAGACTTGAAAGCTTTCTGTCTTTTCTTATTGCATCTGTGTCTGTATCGCCAGGGAGATGCGTGTGACAGCTGTCCATCACTCCCTGAAGGAAACGGCAATGTTGCTGGCATACCAGGACCCAAGGGAGAGAGAGGAGAGCCAGGTTTGCCAGGCGAGGGCCGAGTAGGGAAACAGGTGCTGGTTTTTCTGTACAAATGCATGCTTTCGTCTAAACTTTAGGGTTAGATGTTATAAACAAACTTCAAAAATTAAAATTAGTGGCACATAGTATGTGCTACATATATTTCAAAGAATGCATCTTGTTGAGGAGAGGTGTGATGATACTTTTGGTCTTGTGATTGGACTTGATTTCTTCGTTCATTTCTTTTATTAATACTCAATACATTTAGCAGATGGAATTAAACAAACATGTAAATATTTAATGTTTAAATACATTGTTTCATTATTGATTTGAGAGTTCTATTAAATAGTCATGTTATTTGAATATATTTTAGTTGCAGTTACCAAAACTGGTTTTGGCACATATACACATAATATCATAATAATGATATATATCTGCTGCAGACCCTATTTTAATCAAATCGTAATCATATTGTGGCATGTTTTGAGGTATCTTCAAATATTGTATCAGTGTCAAACCGTTCCATGATTGAATGCATGATATACTCCCCTAGTGATTAATGGTAAATTCTACATGATGACTCTGCTTCTAGCAAAATCTGGACTCTTTTTTATCGTATCCATTCTTTAGGGTCGACCAGGCCCTCCTGGCATCCAGGGACCTCCTGGGCTCAAAGGAAGTCAGGTAAAGTTACAAGTCTGAATTATGTGGACACATCAGTCACATTTAATGTCACATTTCACATGTGACTGTGAAGTGATGCTTATGTTATTTCATTAGGGTGATGCTGGGCCTGCAGGTATTAGCCTTCCAGGACCGCAGGTGAATGAACAGCTATTGTAATCAGTCGGAAAATTATAGTAATCATAGAAGGATAATTATAGAAATGTACAGGTCTCGGTTGTATTTAAATAATTTCTTGAATGCACCAGCCCTTTGTGATATTTTGATGTTCTCACACAGGGTGAGCAGGGACCTAGAGGTTTTCCCGGAGCTGCTGTAAGTTCACAAAAAAGTATCTTGTTCTTTGGTGTTCACACATGGATTTGACCCAATTGAGTGTGTTGAGTGTTTGGAATTGTGTGTTTGGGGTTGGTAAATGATTATAAAGTATCTTTTGATCACTAAGGTTGAATTGATTTGATCAAAAATACACTAAAACAGCAGTATTGCGAAATAGTATTTTAAATTTTGTATTGTTATATATTTTAAAATGTAATCAAACTGACTTTTCAGCATCATTACTTCAGTGTCACATGATCCTACAGAAATCATTCTAATATGCTGAGTTTATGCTCAAACATTTCTTATTATTATCAAAGTAAATTTATGTTTGTGGATTATTTCTGAATATTTTGATGAATAGAAAGTTCAAAAGAACAACATTTATTTGAAATACAAATCCTGTAACATTATAAACATCTTTATTTTCATTATGGATCGATTAAATGCATCCTTGCTGAATAAAAGTATTATTTTCTTTTTAACCTCTAGACATTTTGACAGTAGTGTTTGTATGCCAAGTAAAACCAAGTGTGAAAACAGTCATGTTTGTCTGACAGGGTCCAGAAGGACGTCAAGGACCCACAGGGCCGATGGGACCAGCGGGACAAAGGGTAGATCACCAATGCAGTGACACAGTACTCTACTGACCAATAGAGACACTGGACACAAGCCTCACCATTATCCTAATTTATTGCTTGATATCAATAGGGTCCAGAAGGAGAGATGGGACCACCAGGGCCACAAGGGCCGATGGGAATTGGACAAATCGGACCTGCAGTAAGAGCATTACATGGACAGAGGGATTTTCCCCAGCCTTTTTTTTTTGTCTGCCTTTCTTACTTGTATCAGTTTGATGTCTGAAGGCCATTATGTATGCACACCAATGGGCCAAAACATTATGACCACCTGCTTAATATGCTGTTGGTCCTCCACATACCACAACTGTGAGGCATTAAAGGCCGCTGAAGACGTCCAGTAGTGTCTGGCACCAAGACAAAGCAGCAGATCCTTTAAAACCTGTAGTTTGCGAGGTGAAGCCACCATTGATTGAACTTGTTGGTCTACCACATCCCACAGATGCTCAGTAGGATTGAGATCTGGGGAATTTGGAGGCCAGGGAAACACCTTGAACTCTTCATGTTCCTCAAATCTTTCTTAAACAATGTGTGCACTGTGGCAGGGTACATTATCCTGCTAAAAGAGGCCACTTCCACCAAAGTACACCATGGTCATGAAGGGGTGTATCTGGTCTGTAACAGTGTTTATGTAGGTGGCACGTGTCAAATTTACATCCACATGAATTGCTGAACCCAGACTTTCCCAGCAGAACATTGCTCAGAGCACCACACTCCCTCCCATCCTGGTGCCATGAGTTCTGCCATCCATGTGATGTAAAAGAAAACCGGACTCATCGGAGGAAGTGACTTTCTTCCACTTCTGCAAGGTCCAGTTCCAATGCTCATATGCCCATTGTAGACGCTTTTGATGGTGGATAGGGATCATCATAGGCACACTGGTCTCCGGCTATGCATCAGAGTGTGATGCACTGTGTACACATTCTTCACATAACCACCCTTCAAATTTTGTGTGACCTATTATTGGCTTGGATGAGACGGGATAGCCTTGGTTGCCCTTGTCCATCGATGAGCCTTGGGTACCCAACACCCTGTCGCCAGTGTGAAGTTTGTCCCTCCTCAGACCACTTTGGGTAAATTCTCACCACTGCTGAATGGGAGCAACCCACAATTCTTGCTTTTTCAGAGATACTTTGACCCAGCCAAGTTGCCGTAACAATTTGTGCCTAGTCAAATCCGCTCAGATCTTTATTCCTGCCCATTTCAACACACTGATTATGAGAACTGATCGTTTGCTTACCATTTAATCTATAGACCTTAATATGTGGCCATGTGATGATCCATGATATTCACTTCACCTCTGACTGGTCATAATGTTTTGGCTCATCAGTAAACATCTGTTTTGCATAATAATGTATAAGATAATTGCATATTTCACATTGATGCTGTTAATACTTGTGTTCACAATGTACTGATTCAATAAAAATAAGGGAAATTGGGAGTCTAGGGATACACAGTCAGTAAATGATTCATATATTGTGCTTCACAGGGTAGGGATGGTACAACAGGATCGCCTGGAATACCAGGGCAGGATGGAAGTCCCGTAAGTTATTCATTCATTCATTCATTAAATTATTCCTCTCTTGCAATCTTTTGATCATCTCCTTCAGCTTATTCCCTAATTGTGACACATGCTCTGTCATTAACAAATTCATGCAACCCCATTGTCCATTGTTCTGGCATCTAGAGACGGCATCAAACGAACATCCATAAACTGCATAGACAAAGGCAGTGAATTTTTGTTGTCTTGCTGGAGCTCGTCTCATTAAAAACAAAAGCAAAGTTAGCATTGTCTGTTCTCACATCAGATGTTAATTACCTGGGGCTTTGTCGCAGAGAGCTTGAGGAGCGAATTGAGAGACAGACTTGGGTCATATCTGACTCTGCCTGGATCCCTAACAGCAACACATTGTCTGCTTGCATCACGTCACTTGTCGCTGCTCCTCCCCGATCCGCACTCATCTCGCTGGCCCTGGGGAATTACTCACAATAGCACTGTCTAACTGAGCTTTTGTGTGTGTGTGTTTCTCCTTGTCTTTCAGGGAGTCATTGGGCCTAAGGGTGACAAGGTAAGTGTCTGGATCAGTGAGCTAGGGAGGCGATTTCGAGGTCCCTCGAAGCAGTGAGAGTGTGTCTGTGTGTGTGTGTGGCGAGAGAACGAGGGATAGGAGTAATGTTTGGAGCGAGCGTCTGTACGCACAATGATTTGTCCACCCTGGAGACACAAACAGACGCATAACTCTGACAGAAGAGTTTGACAGTGCTGAAAAAGTTAAAAATGCCCTTGAGCTAAAACAGGACTATTAATTGGTGAATATAACAGCTGTCATCTGTAATCTGACAACATCACAGAGTATCAAAGAGAAAGGAAGTGAGCGTGAGGGAGTTGAGAAGAGAGACCTCGAAAGCAAAGGCCTGGAAATGCTTCATTCTTTAATGTCCTCTGTTGTCTCCCAGACTAATTTGTCTAAACACAGAGGAAAGTGGCAACTGATATCAAATGATGCATATTACTCCTAAGTGTGATGAAGTGCTCTGTCATTCCTGTCGAGTGCCAGGGTAGAATTCTATAGTGAAAAACTTTTGTAATTCCTAAATCACGTCATGTTGTGACACACTGTAACATGCCTGTGTGAGTGTGTGTGTGTGTGTGCGCGTGCATGTAAAGGCTATAATCAGCTTAAACCAACAGTTTGTCACTGTTATTATTTATATTTATTTTAATACTTATACCAGTTATACTGATAATATATACACCATTGTGCAAAAGTATTAGGCGCATTAGTATTTTCACCACCAAAAAAATGGTTTCAAGCCATTTTTTTATATATATTTTGCTGTAGTGTGTCAGTAGGAAATATCATTTTACATATCCACACATTCATTTTTCCATTAATTGTAATATTCCAGTGTGATTTCTAAATGCACAAGGAGTGACAACAGCCGGTGCTTCACACAGAGATCTGAAAAAAATAAAAAGTAGAAAAATATCAAATAGAAAAAAATAAGACTGATGCAATATCTCCTTTTTGGGTGAAAATAATAACATTCCTAAGACTTTTGCACAATACTGTATGTGTGTATAGATGTTCACAAATATACACAATGCATATTATTTTATTATTAATAATAATATAATGCATACTGTGTTTTGTTGTTATAGTCTAATGATAATGTAGTTATTCTCACAAAGCAAAAATCAAACAATAAAATAGATAGTGGTTATTATACATTAAAACATTCTGTGTCATATTAAAAAGCATGATATATTAATTTTGCAATGCTCACTTTTTGTATATATCAGGTGTTAGCAATACATTAGTGGTGAGTTTGTGCCAATAAGCAAACACCTAGCCTAGCTGTGCCAGTTTACTCAGAGAATGGAGTTGTGATCAAATTGTTTTTCTGTGTCATAGGGTGAACCGGGAGAGTGCAACTGTTTGCATTACATGTTCCCTGGAACTGGCGGACCTGTGAGCTAAAGATTAATTTTATTGCTGTTAATCCGGAGGACATTAGCACACTCTCACACATACACACTCAAAGAACATAGGCTATTAAATATCACATTTTAAAACACTCACTTAGGGTGATCATAAGACCTGATGTCATTCACAGATCTGAACTTGGTTGCTCTTTTCTTGCAGGGGGTTCCAGGTGGTGAGAGCAAGTTTCAGGCGGGTCCTCAGGTACTCTTTATTTCCCTTCTGTTGCTTTAGGGTGAGTTCACACTTGTAGTTCGGTTTGTTTGGTTTGTTTAGTCCTAGTCTGCATTGGCATTTTAACACCAAACCTGAAGGCATTGGGATATGTTTACAACCTGATTGGTGGATTTCGAACTGTAGGGGAATTACAGTTAAGTCCTGAGGACCAGATATGTTGAATGAATCCAGGAGTCAGAAGTGCAGTCAATAGAAGAAATTTTAGTGCAGTTTAGTTTGCAGTTTCATCAGCAGAAGCCAGCTTCAGGTCTCACAAGGAGTTCGTAGGCCGCCCCACATACAATAACATTGTTACAGCAGTTATACTCTAACAGAGGTTACTAACTACGTCATTGATGACGGTTAAATGATTCTGATTGGCTAAAAAAGAAAGATAAACAAAACTAATTTTCCACACAAGAGCAGACAGTCTGAAGCATATCTTTGTTGATCACATGGTTGACGGGTTAGTGACCTTCCACATGGCTTGTCGAGAACAAGTATACAAGCAGCAATGGATTTTCGAATCGTCTCTATCAGAACTTACCGAACATCCAAAACAGTGCTGTGTTCTGGGATAAATACACTCGTTGTATGTGCGTAGCTACATATTATGGTATTTTGACCAGCTGGGAACTCCTGAAGAGCTTATAAAATGTGTAAAGGGGTCCAAACAGTAGCAGGAATCCCTCCATCACACTCAAACGAAGTTCTACAAGGAGAACTGTGATGGACAACATCATTCCTATGATGAGAAAAAACTTATGCATTCTGTCCTTTTCAGTGTTGCATCTTGTGACATCATGTCCTGTTTTTTTGGTTTGTTTACATGCCTTTACTCTGTTGCGTTCATATTTAATTCGAACCTCACCAGAGTTCGTTTGAAAGCCGACGGAGACCAGTCTTTTCAGCGGTCTTTGTCTGCTTGTTTGGCGCTCACACTTATTCAATTGAACCGTACTAACAGAGAAATTGCACCAGGGTTCCAAACATGACAAGTATGAACTCGTCTGTTTTTTGACGTTTGTAAAAGAAAAAGAAAAAATTAGATTAATTAAATTCTATTGGATTTCTGCAGACATAAAAATGAATGTGGGACTGAAGATTACCGTAATGATTGCCCGTTTTCTTACTTGTACTTATTTCAACTCAGGGTCCTCCTGGACCACCAGGCCCTCCAGGCCCCCCAGGGCCCCAGGGCATGATAGGAATCCAAGGCCCACAGGTGAGTATTACACAGATGGCGGCATCATGGTGTACCTCTGCTTTCCCTGTCCGTTCTTCCTCCATCCTGCTGTCTTTGTGGGGCTTCTGTATTGGGAAGGCCTGCATGGATAACTCTGAGCTTCAGCTAAAGCAAATTTAAATGCACCCACAAATGTTTACATATAAAAACAAATGTTACTTTAGCAAATAATGATTAATACTTAAAGCTGCAATTAATGTAATGTAATGTAAATGTTATGTCATGCAACTGTAATGTAGTTTGTAAAAGAGCGCTATGTTAAAACATTGCTATTAAATTTGCACGCTTTAAAGGGGCTTCTGGGGGTTTTGGTTAGTGCCGTGGGATGTGCTTTGTTAAAGGCTGTGCTTTTTAAAAAGTTCTTGTAATGTAAATGTACATATCAATGTAGCTTGTAAATCTAAAGCCTTAATGTTTAGTTAAAATATTGCGCAAAAAATATGTCTTAAATGTAATCTTAATTAATATATGAATTAAATAAGTGGTTAGGGATCATGCTGCTTTTTCTTTTTAAAAACCATGCAGAGCTCACTGTGAGGGTGGTGTATTCAACACGTGTCCATTTTTCATGTGTATTATTCATCAGTTTTGTTTTAAATGTATAATGAGAGATTGGATGGTATTTAAGGCCACTGACGTTAAAATCAAACTGGCAAATTTAACTTCTGTATGATCTCACCGTGAGCACTGAATGGTCTTTAACCTGGTGTTGTGTTGATTTCCCAAGCCTCAGAAGAACTGAACTAATAAAAAAAGAAAAAGAAATAGACAGAGAAAGGCAAGCAAAATGTAAATGTCTACTCCGAGCTGGAACACAAACCAGGAGAGGGTTCAGGGCTTTGGCTACTTTCCCTCTGCCCCGCTGGAGAAGGAGGTGTCCAGATTGTGGCCACAGGCTAAACCAATTCAACCTCAGTTCCTTCTTACAGGGTATCCCTGGCAACGATGGCGTACCAGGGAAACCGGGTCCACCCGGCCAAGCAGTGAGTAACCAGACAGGGGGAGGAGCTAGTGGAGTGCAACAGCATTTCTACAGTATAAAAACACAGATCAAGGAGCCTGGTCGGCCGACTTCTGCGTTAGAAGGGGAGCAGGTTGGGCCTCTTTGAACCGGTGCGGGGAGACAATAACAATGAACCATCTGCTTTTTAGGATACAAAAAAGAAGCATTTGTAAGGGTCCTAACTCAGCACTCTGAGGCATCTCGTTCGCAGTGTGTCCTTTATGGCTGCCGATGGTCCCATTACCCTTTCAGAGTTGACTCACAGCCTCTGAGGTTTTGTGTAATGGTAAACACTGCCATTGTGTTGAGTTATGATTAGGGCAAGCATTACTGTGAGTGATGTGCTGTACAGAAAGAGCCATTAGATCTTTGGTTGAAAGCCTCGTCTCTCCGCACACATATTTTCTCAGCTGGCCGGAGGCCCATCCTGGAATCAGAGCTCTGGGCTTCCAGCCTGCAGCGGAAATTTGGCCGGACTTCTGTCCTGGTCTGCTCTGCTCCACTTCTATCAGCAGAATCCGACCACCGAGTTCTTCCAGAGCACAATCAGATCTAAACCATGTTATATTAACTCGCATTCGCCAACTCGCTTAAAAACAGACCCCACAAACAGCTTAATCTTAAAGCTGGTTTATTAATATTCTAAATTAATTGTCTAATACAGCCAAAAACACTAAATAGTTCAATTAAATCAGTAAGGAATAGCATCAGGAATTCAAATGGTTCTCTTAAAAACTCGTAATTACAGTCGTTTTGGATTAAAAGTAATTGGATCGCATAAGGTGCTATCATACGGAGTGAAACCACTTTACTGAGCTGTGGAGAGCCCAGATCAGCCGGTCGTGAGAGGAGATGCTGTACTTGATGCTCGTAGCACCTTCAAGAGCATCTGAGGGCCACTCTCATTCTCGGTCAAGCTCTCAGGTTCTGTATTTAGAGTAATATTCCAGTCCTTTATAACAAAAAGGGCCATGTGATGAAATATATTTCTTCAAGTTGAATTTGAGCTCCTTAAAAAATATTCTGGGGATTCGTTACATACTCCAAATGAGTTGTAGTTGGAGACATTGTTACATAATGATAGGAATTGTCTGTTTTTTGTCCTTCTGGATATCTTTTGTGCTCTGAAACTAATGCTTCTTATCCATGCTGTAAATGACCTACTAGCATAGTATTTTCAACCATAAGTAAATACATTGTTTATTGATGCAATTACTGTTTTGAAATGACATAATGTATCATTTTAAGTAATTCTCAGATTTGACATTATCATGCAAAATAATTGCTATTAATCATAGATCATGACACAATTGCATTTTTGTCTTAGTTTCATCATAGTCACTTTCTTCTGAACTTCTGATGATAATTGCACATTCAGTTTTTGTGAATTGAAAAAGTGTCACCATATCTGACTCTCTCCTCTATCTCACAGCCTCCTATTCTTCTGCCTCAGGATTCAGCGTCCACAGGCAAGGTAAGCAAACCGTACAGCCTGCATCTCTATTTTAACTGCAATGTCTATAGCATTATTAGTATGCATGTGCAATGAAATACTGGTATTATCCGGTAATGTGTATAGAAATGTACACATTAGTATTTTTTGGTATGGTGTGAATACCAACCTCCATACAGTACACATACGACAGCAGGACATCGCTGACATCGACATTTAGTGCTTCAGTTTCTTTTATGCCAAATACACTTTGTTGGATAGAGAGATGATGCAGGGAAGCTGTCATGCACATTGCACAAAAAAAAATCTCAATTCAAAAATACACTAAAACAGCAATATTGTGAAATATTTCTTATACATCTGAACAAGTTGAATTTTCAGCATCATTATTCCAGTCTCCAGTCTCATCATTGATCCTTCAGAAATCATTATAAAAATGATGATTTGGTGCTCAAGAAACATTTCTTATTATTATCAATGTTGAAAACAATTTAATAGTTTTGTGGAAACCCTGATACTTTAAAAAAAATATATTCTTTGATGATTAGAACATTCAAAAGAACTTTGAAATAGATTTGTAACAATGTCTTTACTGTCGCTTTTAATTAATTTAATGCATCCTTGCTAAATAAAGTATTAATTTCGTTCAAAATAAAATTGAGATTTTTCTCATGTGCAATATGTTGCTTAAAAACCCATGTCTGGTGTTTGAATGACGTTCAGCAGATGCATTTAAGCAGTTTAAGATTTTATTTAGATGTTCATCAAATATGTGTAGAAAAGTTAGACACTTAAAATAGAACATCATCAGAACTCTGTGACTGGTTTAAATCTCATTTCTTTTATAAACCCTATTTTTTGGCTTTGAAACCTTGAGCATTCATTGAGCTGAGGTTTGGATTCTTTAATTCCTGCTCTATTAAACCAGCACGATCTTTACTCTTTGTAAAATATCCTGTGTTTATATATCCTCATCTGTCTGAATCTCATTACTCTTCAACGCCACAATGCTATTCACTTATATTTGCATGTCGATGCCGTTTACTTTTTGTTCATGTGCTCCTTGCAGCGTGAGTACACATGTGTTTCTGCCATGCTTTGCTGTAGGAGGGCTGTGGCGATTGCTCCAAGGGCCTACCAGGCGTGCCCGGCATGGTTGGTTCTAAGGGCGAGAAGGGAGATCAGGGCAAGCCTGGCGCTGCGCCCTTAGAAGGATGTGAACGGGTGAGAGGGATGAATGATGGATGATGTACTTAGTATTAAACATACAAGGGTGTGGGTTTAAGTTCCTAACATTTTTGTTCTCAAATGTTTTGTTTTTTCTGTTTGGCGTTTCTTTTTTTGATTTCCACAATACCTAATGGTTTTCTAATGGTTTTGTAAACCCATCTCTATGATCACCTTTACAGTGTTTTGAGAAGCTGCAGAGAGAGGAAACGCCAAGTGGGCCTGTAAGTTTGTGGATAGCAATATATTTTAAATAATATTAATTAACAATAATATTATAGCCCCTATAACACAGCTTGTTACTTTAACTCAGCTACTTTCAAAATAGTATAGTTTATCTCACACTACTATAGCTTTCCTATATATTTCAACCAGTAGATCATTGGTGTTTACAACGCCAAAGTCATGGGTTCAATCCCAGGGAAAACAAGAACTGATTAAAATGTCAATGTTTTTTCTAGAATGCAATCGAATAAAAGTGTCTGCCAAATGCATAAATGTAAATGCTCCTGAAAATTATAATGTTTTCCATTGTACTGACTGAAAGCAGGTTAGGTTATTATTTTTTGATGTAATCATGTTTGCTCAATGCATGTATGTTTTTAGACGGGTAACAGCGGTCCGTGCGTTGGTTCACCAGGGATGCCCGGAATCCCAGGCTCACCAGGAGTCAAAGGAGAACCGGTAAGAGCTTCAGATAACAGTTTCATCATTACCAGTGCCAATTAGAGCGGAAACAAGAGCTCTGCTGGATCCTAAAAGCAGAATATTCTAATATTATAAGCACAAATATATTAAAAAAAATATATATAGCACCATCAAATTCCATTATTTTGTCCCAGATCTGTATTATCAGAGGATTTGGAATGATCTGAAAAGGTGGGGCGAGGGACACATTTATAAACCTTATCATCTTGACTCATGAATATTAATCAGGTGATGTAATGCTCGCCCAGTCATCCTAAATTATTTACTAGAAGCCAATTATGTGGGCGCTAGGCATAGTAGGATTACTTACCGCCTGCACATTCACTGCTGATGTAACCGGTTGGCAGAGGTTTCTGCTTGGTCTTAGTCATCATTCTATTATTTCCCAAAAAAGGTGTCCCCCCTAGCCCAGTTATAATGATTGCTCCTCCTGTCCCTGTATTCTATAAAACATTATCCTTGTCTGTGTTCACTATAGGGTCATAGAGGTGAGCGAGGACCTCCTGGTCCTGTTGGAGCCCCGGTAAGTTTCCGTTTTAATCGATTGTCTTCTTAAAAGGCTATTTCTGTCAGGATTGTCTTTTTTAAGCCCTCGTTTCTTAGAAACTGAGAAACTGACCCCAGATGGCTTACAGAGTGCAGTCCATATCATAAGAGACAAACCGATGTTTCAGAAGTGCAGCATGCGGTGAACTGTTTTGCATGACTTCATTTAGTCATTAGCATTTAGTCCCACGACGCAGTGTTTGTTTGCAGGATCTATTTTCTCTTAGGTTCAGTGTTTTCAATTAGGAAGGACCAAGAAGGGAAAACAGCATAGTTGCTATTCTTTGCTGTGGGGTTAGAGAGCCCCCTACAGGTTGGGCCCAGAAATGCAGAAGGTTTTCCAAAAGAGTCCCAAACCTGTGCCTAACCTAATTTCGAGATATTTTATTTGGAAATAAAAGTTAAGACTTTGTGCCCGTTTTAACTTGTGTGCACCGGCTGGGGAGGATTCTTATTATAGATCATGAGTCTGAAATAAAAAATTTAAAAAAAAAATGTAATCCCTGCGCAAATTTCCTGAAGCTCAAAAAGTAGAACATGGCGCTTGCAATGCCAAGGTCATGGGTTTGATTCCCATAGAAAGCAAGAACTAAATAGAATGTCAATGTGTTAATTGAATGCATTTTAAGTCGCTTTGGTCTGCCAAATGCATAAATTTAAATGCACACAACGTTTTTTGGTGAATTTTATTTTAAATTACTTGCAGTTCTGGGTAATATAGGGTACCTATATGGTTACATTTAGGTTTATGGTGCATTATTACCCATTTGAATTAATGTAATGCACACATAGTATGTATATGGGGAACAGGACTGTTAAACAAAACAGCAACCCATTTGTTGTTGTTATTGTTGTTTTTAAGCAAATTAATGCTTTATTTCATTTATTCAATCCATTTCATTGATCAAAAGTGTCAGAACAGACATTTACATTTTTACAAAATATTTCTATTTTAAATAAATGCTGTTTTATTCATCAAAGAATCCTGAAAAAAACGTTTTCCACGACTATATTGAGCAGCACAACTGTTTTCAACATTGATAATAATAAGAAATATTTCTTGAGAAGCAAATCAGCATATTAGATAATTTCTGAAGGATCATGTGTCTGGAGTAATGATGCTGAAAATTGTGCTATGCCATCACATGAATAAATGACTTTTAAATATGTATTCAAATTGAAATATATCAAATGTAATATTAATGTAACTCACTGAACGTTTATTGTGATCCACTTAGCGCTGTGCATTGTTTGTTCGTAATTCATGTTTCTAAATGTTGCTCTCTTGTTATCTTTCTTTCATAGGGCAATATTGGTTTCCCTGGTGCTCAAGGACCCCCTGGCCTGGCTGTAAGTTAAAGCACACCAACTCAAACTAACACTTTTAGAAGAGGTTTAATTACCCCAGAAAACCAGCTTAACTTCTCTCCCGCGCCGCAGTCAATGCCATGACATAGAAATCAAACTGTACTGTTGTGGTGCTTATTCCATTATCTCTCCATAGCCACTGCACATGCGATGCTGACAGGTTATTCTGCAAGGCCTTGAACGGCATGTTTTAACAGAAAATTGAGAGAATGCTGATGAATTGAGTCTGAGTCCGAATGGATTTTATTTGAATGTCGCCCAGCTTTATACTTTGTGAGCTTTATCTGACTCTCAATCGAATCTGAAGCAACAAACTCAGCGATGTAGGTTTTTTGGGAGTTTTTTTCTTTCTTTTCCTATTAGCACAGAAAAACAGAAAATAAAGATTTACGGTAGGGCGATGTTTTCCGAATTGAAATTTTCTGTGGAATTGATCCACTAATAGACTGATATGTAACTGAGGAGACTGCAGGATTCAGGAGAATAACAGAAGGAAATTGCACATTAAACAGAAATAGGAAAGGGAGTATTCAACCTAATCTTTAAATAATAAGCGAGAAGAAAAGAGGAAAAATGTCCCTCCATTGGCTGTGTCTGTTGGCGACAATAAGTGAGCCATTATTAAATCCCTGAAGAGTCTAAACATTGGCTCTGTGACAGTTTCACAACTTTGTTTGTTGAAGTGGTCCATGTGACCAGTGGTGTGAATTTGGAACTGATTGATTATGCAATATGATATTCAGCTCAGGTCTACACCATATACATAATGCTTGCAATGGCTGAAAGGCATGTTTTATCCCATGACTATAATAAAAACAATAAAAAGAAAAAGCGGCTGTGTTTCTGGAATACAAATGACATTAATTCATTCCCTTTACTTTCAACCCTTGCTTGTGATGTAAATGCAGAGCAGGTGGGAGATATATACACCTTTTTTTGTATTGTGATTATGATCAAAAAGCTGCAAGACGGTGAGAAACCGTCCAAAAAAAGAAAGAAGAAACCGTGTTTTCTCCAACAGCTTCAAAAAGGTGCTTGATTTTAGTGTGATATTATCATATTCATATTTTTGCCGGCTCTGTCTCTTTTTTGTATCATAGGGTCAACAGGGTCAGAGGGGGACAGATGGGGTTCCAGGACAGAAAGGTGAACAGGTGAGTCAACTTGCATTATATGTCTTGAGTAAATCAATGCCCGTGTACAGTTTTCTGTTTTATTGAGTGGTTTTGTTATTTGATCAAGGGTCCACCAGGAAATCCTGGCTATCCTGGATCTAATGGACCACCTGGACTCCCTGTAAGTGAAATCAACATTTTGGCCAATTGACCAGATGTAGAGGCGGTATAACTGCTAAAAGATTGATCGGTGGGTTGAAATCGTTATCTTTTTTCCAGGGACTCAAAGGAGAGCGTGGCAGCCCGGGCACTGCAGGGCATAAAGGCGAATCGGTAAGAACGCTGTGTTTGAACAATGTGTCCAGATTATTCAGTGATTTTCAATAGGATCTGTTTTTTATGTCAGCTGGGGGCAACCAGAGTTTCAAACAAATCACAAATGTCTTGAAATGTTAGAAACTCTGCTGTTTAAATGTTTATAAACACACTATGTGGGCAGTCGTCGGCCTGACGGACTGGCAACCCAAAGGTTGCGGGTTCCGTTCTCAGTACCGACTGGAAATGACTGAGGTGCCCTTGAGCAAAGCACCAAACCCCCAATCGCTCTCTGGGCGCCACAGAAAAAATGGCCGCCCACTGCTCCGGGTGTGTGTGTAGAAATAAAAAATCTGACTGACCGCAATCTTTGAAAAACATGATATGCACACAAAGAATACCTTTTTATACTTTTCATTCCACCTCAGCCCTTTATTCTCCTTTCATTCTGAATTTCCTTTGGGGAGTTCAAGCCACACAGGAACTCTTATAATGACTTGGTAAACAGTGTTTGAAACTTTGCACTCGTTTTATATAGGGCCCACCGGGATCTCCAGGTTATCAAGGACCAGTTGGCCCAGCGGTGAGTAAACATCCAGTTTTAATGCTGATATTACTTCTGCTTCACATATACTCTGACCCTCGATAGCACTGAACTTCATTGGTTTGTCTTTTTTAACACTGGCTTTTCAAAACAAACCTTTATGTCTTGGATGGCTGATAATCATGACTGTTGATTTATCAGAAGTCAGATTCTCTTTTGTATTCTCTTTGTGAGTAATAACTCTCAGATCAAATAAACAAGCTTCAAACATTTTATTGATTCAACGTGAAACATTGATTTTTTTTTTACAAAGATTCAACATTGTTCTCAAAAACTGTGACAATTTGTTGCGTTAAACAACATTCGTTTTCTTGACTGGCAGGGTCCTAAAGGGGAAGCTGGAACAGCGGGACCCGTGGGACCAAAAGGAGATCAGGTATGAAAGCGTGTCACTGATATATTGGCAAGAAAAAATCTTTCTTTAAATTATGCTTCTATATCTGATATTACCCTTGATATTACATTCTCGTGATACTTTTCTTTTATAAAACAATGCTGTTTGCGTTTTCAAAGTTACAAGCCCAAGATCTGAGAAATGTTTTTTCTCTGGAAAATAAATGTTTATATCGTTGTGGATCCATTCCCAGGTGGATCACCTTCATTTTATTAACAATCTCACATCTTTTGTATACAGGGCTTTCAAGGATCCCAAGGGTTCCCAGGACAACAGGTGGGATTTCAGTCATTAACAGTCATCATTCAGTCACCAATTCCCTTACCTGTCTTATAGAGTCCTCCACTCGCATTCTGGTATGGGATGCCCATGATTTACAATCTAATCATTCCCTAATGGATAAAGTCAAGTTTCGCCCGTTTTTTCATTCAATCTCCTGTTTTGTTCGAAAATAGAATAGAAGTAGAAGAAATACTGATGATATCAGAATTCTGAAATAATCACTAATGGAACAAACCTTCATGTCCTTCATCCAGGGTCCTCCAGGTTTCCCGGGAAAAGCCGGTTCTCCGGGCCCTCCAGGACCACCGGCTGAGAAAGCAAGTGACAGTTCTGTAATGCATGAACATGCATCGATTAATGAAATTCTACCACATAGGTGACATTCCTTGCTCACACTGGAAATAAATCCTTATAAGAGCAAAGCCATTTGATGGATGACTCACCATTTACATTCTGCGTGATCTCTAACGGTCACTTTCACAAACAAGCACTCTGACATCCAGCACTTTAGATGTAAAATAGTGTAATATGTATGCTTCTCTATCAAGCACTCACTTTACTTTATCTACATCACTAGGGCAGTGCTGGAGTTGAAGGATCGCAGGGACCCACGGGTCCCCCAGGATCACGCGGCGCCCCAGGCATGCCTGTGAGTGTCAGAATCCTCTGGATACACAACCATTATAGCAGACATTTAAACATTAAAACTTGAACTAAATAATCATTTTGGCTTACATTTTGTGTAAAGGGACCACCTGGAATGGAAGGACTAGATGGCAAAGATGGAAAACCAGGTTTAAGGGTAAAGTATTTAAAATATTGAACCGCATATATTGTATTTTTACATAAATATTACACACACACATATTATATACATGTATATATATAGTGTGTGTGTGTGTGTGTGTGTGCGTGTTCTGGTAAACCCTCCATTATGGGGACAAAATGCAAGTGCACATTGGACGGTGGACTTTATTTTTGTCCCCATGAGGAACACAGCTTATAGATATAGTTTTTTTGTATATGTAAAAATGCAGAATGTTGGGTAGGGACAGTGTAGGGGGATATAATATACAGTATAATAATGTCTATGGATTTATGTCCCCATAAAACATGGACACCAGGTGTGTGTGTGTTGTTTCTATTTTTCTCCATCTCTGTTTTATTCTCTCAATCACACAGGGTGAACCAGGACCAGCTGGCCCTGCTGGACCCAGGGGAATACCGGTATTAACCTGCCATATTTTCTTTCTTCATTTTCACTTTCCAAGTTCTTTGTGGATTCTATCAGTGACGCATGAATACAAAAATCAACAGTTGTAGCAAAGTCTGGAACAAAGAACAAAGTCAACTTTAATTAAGCATCTCCAAGGAGGAGCTAGACTTGCTTTGACTCGAATTTGCTCTGATTGGAAGAGGCTCACTGTATAACTGTTTCTCATTCCAGGGTTTCAAGGGCATCAAAGGGCACACAGGTCTCCCAGGAATGAAAGTACGAGCCTTTTCTTGAGTTGCATAGCCTTGTTGTTATTTCTATTTGAAAAGTTTAATACATAAATGAATAAAAGATGACTGTTTCCATTGATCCTGTCTTTTAAAGCTGATGTGTGTAATGTTTTTGATGTTCTAAAACTTTCTCTTAATGAGCAGAAACAACCACAAGTAAGCCATATATGAACTGAAAAGTGTTATTATTGCATTTTTTTATGTTGCTTGTCAACAAGCTCAGCCTATGGCTTAAGTTTGGTGTGGCACTATAAGAAAACCATTATTTTTGTAAATCCTTTTGGCACTTCTAATTGCACAAAAAATTACACACAGCTGTTTTTATTTCTGTGCGTTTCTCTGTCTTGATACATATTTCTTTGTCTGTTATGCTGCATCACCCCTCGCTTTTCTTCATTGTTATCTGTAGGGAGATAGAGGACCTCAGGGACCAGCTGGAGTGACAGGAAGGCCTGGTCTAGAGGTAAGCTGTCTTCTATTAGATATTTTGTCACTGCATCTTCAAATGTGCTATAGATTTCAGATAATGAAAGAATGCTCTGAAAATAGATTTCTGCACCCTTAAACCAGAAACACACTCTTAAGCAAGTAAACAGAGATGCAGATGCTTGGCCAATGTATTGCAAGCGTGCAATCCCTTGTACATTCCTAATGTGTGTTGTCATGTTGCTGTGGAAGTAACAAACTCCAGTACTCAAGGGAACGATTGAGTTAGCTCTTTCTTGCCAAGACATTTCACTGTTTTGTTCAAACTGAATGACTATGAAGATATGTACTTAAGTTTATAATAACTGATGTGTTCAGGAATATTCTCTTTAAACAGTTGCTTTATCATGAGAGTAATTAGAGGATAATGTATGCTTATAATGAACATGCATTTATGCATTTGGCAGACGCTTTTATCCAAAGCGACTTACATTGAATCAGTTCTTGCTTTCCCTGGGATCGAACCCATGACCTTGGCGTTGTAAACACCAATGCTCTACTGATTGAGCTACAAAAACAAATGCCAGGAATTACAGCCTGACAGGCATCTAGTTAATTTAAAAACTTATTTTCTGGCATTTCAGGGTGATCATGGTTCTCCTGGACCTCAAGGACCACCTGGAGCTCCAGGACATGCGGTATTTTTTATAATCTATTTTCTTTTGTTTGTACATATGCACTACTGTTCAAAATTCTAAAGTTTTTAAAATTCTAACAAATCTAACAATGATTTGTAATATTATAATTGTCTTATATAATATAGAATATAATAAACTGTTACTTTTGATAAATAATAAAAGTATTAAAAAATAAATCTTACCTCAAACCTTTAAAGGGTAGTGTACAGATAGAAAACCCTTGAGAATGTGATGGCATAATGCTTGTGACCGGCAATTTCTAGGGTGCTGTCGGATCTTCAGGGCCCCCGGGACCAGCTGGGCCACCTGGATTGGTGAGCCAAATTGTCCTCCTAAACAGATAAAGCGTCAATGATGTCCTTAATTCGTTGAATCCTGTAGTGTGTCTTTTTGTTCTTAACTAGGGCATTAAGGGAGAAAAAGGTGAGGCAGGAGAGAGAGGACAGGGTGGATTACCTGGCCCACCAGGGGTCCCAGGTCATCCCGGGCTCATGGTCAGTACCCAAACCTAGTTGCTTTACAATACAATACGTTTTTACAGACTCTAATTAAATCATTCTTTCAAACCTTTTTGTTCTGTAGGGTGAACCAGGAAGTGATGGCGCGGCGGGAAAAGATGTAAGTATATCCCTTGATTTGCATTATTATACAAACTTATAAACACAATATAGAACCTTCTAAACACAATTTAACCAAATGCACATTATTGTTAGCCATCATTCCCAAAAAATGTGAGTTTTTTTTTTTATATATATAATTTTTTGGGTAAAAAAAAAAATGTTTTACCACTCCCCTTTCTAGATAAACCAGACATGAAGAGATGTAATTAATAATCAGTTACAGTAGATTTACATGACAGAGACTTCATATTAACACAGCTGAAAGCCAGCTGTCTTATTCAGAATTTTACACATTTTTAGAAGCTTAATTATATTATCATTACTTCCATTTAACACCAGTAAATGCTAACTGTCTTAGGGTATGTTTATACGACAGCGATGTACAAAAAACGTAAAGGTTTTTCCTTTGTCAAAACCGCCTGTATTATGCATGCCAGACCAGTAGTTGGCGATATCGTGTTAGTTTACACAGACGATAACGGTAACGTTTTCAAAGGTCTGCACTTTCAGGCCCCCAAAACACCATTGTTGTGTAAATGAACAGTCAAAACGCATTAAATGCATTTTCAGTTGCAAACGGTCGTGTAAGTGGTCCCTTATTTGGAGTTCTAGTCATTTTTTCGAAGCTTAATTGGATTATTATTACTTCAGAGTAACACGGATAAACTCCAGCTGTCTTATTCAAAATTCTAGACATTTTCTATAAGCTTAATTGGATTATTAAAATCATGTTCTTGTGCACACAGACACAATGGTTATTACTGCGAAACTCTGTACTACTTGTTCCAGTTTCTCTCCTCTAATTATTTGTAACCGCAGGGAACCCCGGGCCTGCCAGGAGAGCCTGGTCCACAGGGACTGAAGGTAAGGTGCATTGCTTTCACATCTCTGTTATAATGTATTTGCACCATTGAACACTGTCATCTTTTCACATGCATTTGGATACATCTTATTCAGCCATAAGAGAGCGTTTCCCCCTCCCATCGATGTGTGCTGAACACATCCTGTTAGTTTTGCTGCTTTCGTTTGTTCAATGAAGTTGTCAGGTGGCTCCATCTGCAATCACAACAGCCTGTTATCTAACTCCACTTTGCCTTCACTCTTTATTTTATTTTTTTTATTTTTTTTACCTTATCTGCCACAGTAGCCTGTTTGAACACCACTCTCAGCTTACACAGTGACACCGTTATGCTCCGTAATAAAGCCAGACAGGGGCCTCCATCTGTCATTGTGACAGGACAGCATTTTCAGGTTTTTGAAGTTTAGGCTTCAGAATGAGATGAGAGCAGTGATTTTCCCTCGACCCATTAGCAGAGGCCCTTAAATGTGTAAACAAGTGACTCAACTGCTCCATTAGTGTTGGGAATGCTACTTGAAACTGTAGCTTCATAACTACTCATAAATTAAAGCATTCAAAAATTGAATACCCTACCCTAATCTACACTACAAGCCTGTAGCAAAAAGTAGCTATAAAAAAATTAAGGTTGCAATATCTTTTTAAATGTGACTTAACTTGAAATATATTTTAATATAAATAATTATTAGCATTAATCAGCTATTGCAGAGATACGTTAGTACTAAGTGCAGACAATGATCAGTGAGGGTGAGGGTTAATACCATTAACTACCTTAAGTGGTGTGAAAAAGATTTTACCCATTTCCTGATTTTCACACTTAAATGTTTCAGGTCATCAAACAAATTTAAATATTAGTCAAAGGTAACACAAGTAAACTCAAAATGCAGTTTATTTATTATTATGATTATTATTTATAAATGCAGTTTATTTATTATTATATTGTACACTATGTTTACATAAGTAAAGTGGACTTTAGTGAGGAATCAGATGCATACTTATTTTAATGTGAACATATAATAATAAATATTAAATAATATAATAAATAATATTAGTCAAAGATAACACAAGTACACTCAAAATGAAGTTTATTATACTATTTATTATTATATTGTACACTATGTTTACATAAGTAAAGTGTCCTTTTGTGAGAAATCAGGTGCAGACTTATTTTAATGTGAATAAAACTGTGAGGGACAGAAGTAAAGCACACACAATACGTTATTTACGGTAGTGTGTGTGTGTGTGTGTGTGTGGGGGGGGGGGGGGGTCTTTGAAAAAACACATTTTAGAAGCCATTAAAGCTGTCCCTCACTCATCTGCAGTCTACCCTGACTAAGCTACATTGATTAATCAATAGCTAATTTAGAAGAATAATTATATACAAAAAGTATAGTCAGCAAAGTGCTTTTCAGGAAGTAAAAAACTGAATTCACACATTTCAGTGTATGCCACAATTATAGCATTCACTGTATTCACACTTGCCACTCTTTTCATAAAAGACATGGGATGAACCATGAACATTTTATTTTGTGGACTGTTTCTATGGTAAGCCTATTACGTGGGGCAACTGCAGGATCATTGGATAGCATGTGGTCATTGTGAGTCACCTGTGTGGTAAATCACAGCTGCTCCTTTGTTGCTGGCCAGGGTGAAGCAGGGACTGCGGGGCAAAGGGGACCCCCGGGAGAGCGCGGCCGTCCCGGCCCACCAGGCGGAGGCTTTGGTTTAAGCTCCAAAGGACCAGAAGGGATCATAGGACCGGTCGGACCCCGTGGCGAAAAGGGAAGCCCCGGTTCACCTGGACCAGCTGGTACCCCTGGATCACCAGGAATCCCAGGGAACGATGTGAGGCTTATTCAGTGATACTTACCCACCAGAGCTGCTAATATTTCATAAAACGTGTGGAATAATACTTAAGTGTAATCTACCAAGTCTCTTGGTTTATTTTTAAAATTGAATCAAGTATTAGTATTGGATCAGTAGTATTAAATATTAGCACTGTAATTTGTTAACTAAAATTATAATTGTTATTATATGATTTCTCTTAAATACTCAATATTTACAATATTTATCTTACAATAAGTATGTTTCTTATTTTTATTTATAATTGTTATATTTGATTTAGTAGTAGTAATAATAATAATTATTATTATTCCATTATACCATTTATATATATATATATAATTATTAAAAAAAAAAAATTTTTTGTTTTGTGCAGCCCTTGTACATAGACAAAAAATAATAATAGCTGGAAGAGTTTATTAGCTGACAGAAACAGTTTCCCACCTGCCGTATCATATATTATAGTTTCTACTTTGAGAAACAATGGAACAGTATATTTTAACATTGAAAAGTATCTATTTTTTCCAGGCTGTTGTAAACTACGATGACTTGAGATCCTTCATCAGACAGCAAGTCATAAAGATCTTTGACGGTGAGAGAACTTTTGTGACCAGACATATCTGGATGCTGAGAAACCCATTGGAACGTGGTTTATTTCACAGAGAAAGTGTTTTAGGTTTGTTTGTCATAGATTATTTGTTCTCGCAGAGCGCATGGGCTACTACATGTCACGAATGCAGATGCCTGTGGAGATGGTTGCGTCCCCTGGCCGGCCAGGGCCCCCTGGGAAAGATGGAAGTCCAGGCATCCAAGGTCCTCCCGGGATGCCAGGTCGCTCTGGGCAGATTGGCCGTGAAGGAAGGCAGGGACCCATGGGTCCACCTGGTAAGAGGAACTAATTTGCGTTTCCTACAGCGGTCCAATGTTCCATTTGCCCAGTCTTCCACATGGATGCTTTCACATGTGTCCCCAGGTGCTCCTGGTGTAAAAGGAGAGAAAGGAGATAAGGGTATAGGAGAGATGGGAGACACTGGCCCTCCAGGTGCTCCAGGTCTGACTCTAGTCTTCAACAAAAAATACTAATAATTTTGCTGACTTTATCATACTGTAATTTCTTTCTCATTCCTTCCATCCCTTTAAGGTGTTCCTGGTCCTCCTGGTTACGGTAAGATGGGACCACCAGGTACTTCTGGCCAGCAAGGCATCCCCGGGATTCCTGGACCTCCAGGACCTTCTGGACAGAGGGGCAAAGATGGCCGTTGTCACCCGTCAGACTGTATGAGTGCGCCTGTGGAGTATAATCCCAAGGGCCCCGTGCATCCCAAAGGTCCCATGTACTAGAAGAGGGTTTAAGAGAAAGAAAAGATGGAGGATGGTACCCCAAGATTGACATTATCACAATTACCTACCTGTACCTGTTAAGGCTTCTGAGAAGATCCATGGAGAACCAAAGGGTTAATGTGCATTTCTTTTTCACAAAACACTGGCTCACTATGAATGGGGGACATTTGTAAATTATTGCCTGCTGTTGAACCAGTGAAGACATCCCAAGCTTGAGTGCCTTAACCCCTGAAAACTGTCCCAAAATGCCACACTTGCATCATAAAGCGTTTTTTATGCTTTATTATTACTACAGTAAATTGAAGACTTTTAGTTCCCTGGACATATTAGATGTTGAAAGTCATTTGTTGGTGCCCAGATTCATTCATCATTCAACATTTTCTTTTCTTTACTAACCCCCACAAGAGGTTTACTTTTGACACGTTACATCAGTCTTCAAGGCCCTTTATTATCTGTTAAAGCAATATTCTGAATTAAAGTTAAAATCGTCAATGGCATTCTTTTGATTCTGCAGAATTGTTTTGACTCATACCTCAGTTTGTGAAAAACAAATTGCATTTATATGGGGCAAGCATTCAACAATCAGGTATGACTCAAAATGATTTTCTATAGAAATCCACTTGATGTCACAGATGCTTTGTATTGAATCTGGAATATTCCTTTAATAATATTTTTTGTGAGGGGGGGTCATTTTGGCAGCTGCTTATTTTGCTATTTTACTGCTTTGGCAAAAACAACGTGGCATAAATAACCATCCATTTCCAGTGAATTCCTTCCATAGCGTGAGCCATTTAATATAAAATAGATTGAGGTTAACATAAGAGGCAATGATACAGTTGCCTTAATTAATTATGTTAATTATTCAAAATGTACTTCCCCAAGGGCTTGTGTTGTACATATTCATATTTATATGTAATGGCTTTTTGTACTTAAAAAAAAAACATTTACATCAGCATGGCAGCCCTTTTTATTGTCGTCTCAGATATTTTGATAATTTTATAAGCTCTAAACAAATGGATGTTTTGTAAAGGTAGGTTTTTATGCAATTTTGGGTTAGACGGCCGTTTTGTGACAAATTACCAGACAGAAAGAGATTTTATTTTTATAAGAGTATTTCAGCGAGACCTATCTCTCGATGATGAGATCTCCTCCTCCACCACTCTGGACTCTTGAACTTGAATTTACTTTGATATACTGTACCACTTGCAGCTAAACCATCATGTGCTTCTAGAACACTCTCATCTTAAATATGCTTTGCTAGTCGTCCCAAAACACACCAGATCCCCATGCTTTACAGCTCAGTCATCTCTGAAGCAAACTGCATCTCTTATTCTCTACTGCGTCAGCCAGTCTGATGCTTTTACACTCCCTCGGACTGCATGTGTGTGAAGATAGCGAGTAAGAATCTGTCTATTTTGGGAGGATATCTGAAAAGATTTTTAGCAGAGCCATTTACTAATTACAAATGATGCCGTTTTCATGAAGTTATGAGCATGCCAGTTTCGGTTTGGCATTTGAACATTTTATTTATCCCAAGCTTTAAAAAAATCTCCCCCTTCATCATGCAACTCATCATAGTGCTATTTGTAAGTAAAGTCATTTCTGTGCAATTTTTTGTAAAGAAACTTCAGAGAAGCAATAAATGTTTTGAAAGCATACAGCGTACAGACTCATTCACTCGCAGGTCTGTCAATCCCAAATCTGCATGTTTATATATCTATCTTCAGTTTGTATCCATAGCAACAGTTTTGCATTCACAAAGGAGGACTGAGATGTCTTGAAGTACTTGAGCCCAAAGAGTTTTACAGGTCAATTTAACACTTTATATATTCCAGTATATATGATGATGGTGAAGCCATTAATTCGGAAGTAGAATTAAAATTGCTTATACTGAAAAGAGGGTGTTAAGAATATGTGTTACGAGAAACATGAGGTGTATCCCAAATTATGCATTATACACAATGTACTTACACTATGCTTGTTAGCGCAAATATCTAATAACCAATCATATGGCAGCAACTCAATGCATTTAGGCATAAAGATCATCTTCTGAAGTTCAAACTGAGTATCAGAATTTACAAGAAAGGTAATTTAAGTGTCTTTGAACGTGACACGGTTATTTATGTCAGACGGGCTGGTCTAAGTATTTCAGAAACTACAGATATGCTGGAATTTGAGGCTACAATTCACATGGGCTCACCAAAATTGGACAGTAGAAGATTGGAAAAACGTTGCCTGGTCTGATGAGTCTCGATTTCTACTGGATCATTCAGATAGTAGGGTCAGAATATGGTGTAACAAGAAAGCATGGATCAATCCTGCCTTGAATCAATGGTTCAGGCTGGTGGTGGTGGTGTAATGGTGTGGGGGATATTTTCTTGCCACACTTCGGGTCCCTTTGTGCCAAGTGAGTCTCGCTTAAATGAGTATTGTTGCTGACCACGTCCATCCCTTTATGACCAAAGGGGACCCACTACTTACCACTACTACTGCTACTTCCAACAGGATAACACACCATGTCACAAAGCCCAGATAATCTCAAACATGACAACGAGTTCACTAAAAACTCAAGTCACCAGCCCTCAATCTGACAGACCACCTTTGGGATCTGTTGTATCCTTGAGCAAGAGCAATGAAGACCTAATGTTTCTTTAAAAATGACATCAACTCATTATTTCCTCTGCTTAAATTAAAACAGATGTATTTGGATGAATAGATGCAGTAGCATTCGTGTGACTTTAATGCATGCTGTATTTTATCATAAACAAGGCTAGATATTGAAATTAATATATTTTATTACAACAAAAAATGATGTTAGATCCAGAAGAATGAAAGTACTTTTCTTTCTTTTCATTTTTTAAGTTAAAATTGTCCATCTCAGATGTTCACAATACAGAAGAACATTGAGTTTTACAAAACGTTCCTCTTTATTGATTGGGGTAAATCTGAACAACCAGACAAAAAAAAGAAAAAAAAAGAACAATAAATAGCTGTTAATGAAGATAATCAGTTCTTCTCTGGGTACATAACACAGTAACTTAGAAGTGGCATACCAGGTTTGTAATTCAGTTTGAGCAATGTTTGGAGCTTGATCCTGAATGCTGATTAAATTCATTAACTTTGGATCTGTTTTATATTCTAAACCCACCCTGTCCATACAAAATTAATAGACATTTACAAAGATTTACAGCATGGAATCAAGGATAAAGTTAATGGGAGCACGTCACCATCTCACGTAGAAGAACAGATCAAAGACGTTGCTTCATCCTGGAGACGGGCAAAGTACAATGTACACATGGTGCATCAACTCGAGCCGGGGAAGCCGTTTACTGAAGCATAAGGTAAATGAATCTATAAATAAAGTAGCTTTAAATACTTTTTTATTGGTTCAATTAAAGGGGAATTTCCTGGCTTGTAAATTGTTTTGCTACCATTTGGATCAGATGCATAAAACAAAAATAATAGTTACAAAAATAGCACCTTTGTTTGAATGTCATTCTCACAGCTCTTCTTCTAGTCCAGGGCGCATGATGATGATGTCATCGGTGATGTCACTGGCAATGTTCTCACATCTCTTTGTACTGTGATGTGGGACGGAGCAGCAGCGGCTAACATTACCACTTTAAAACTTCCTTTCCGTAGATGTAAAATCAGACATATGCTATCCTAATACATACAAAAAGAATTCACAATGTCAGGCAATAGCTTTTCCCTCCCCTGTGCAATGTGTCCAATGAAGAGAAGGCTTGTGTGCCCTTGTTTCCATGCTTTCCTCCCCGTTTTCGTATGTTTCTAACATTCTTTCTCTTTCTCCAAGATGTTCTTATGCCCCATAAAGGGCTTGATTTAAGTGGACGGGCCCTTCACTGTTCCTGCCTCTTGTAGTCTGGGAGAAGTGTAGGCTGAGGCTGCCAAACACGCAGCTGCTTCACAATATCCAGGAAGACCAGGAGAACCAGCTTTTCCAGGGTGGCCCGCCTCGCCCACTGCACCCTGTGGTCCTCGCTCGCCTGGCCTACCGTCACGTGCCACACCGTCAAGACCTGGAGGACCTGTGAGGAAGAATGGGCTGCTTAGTCCCACTGAAGTGCCATTCATTGTGTGGACGTAATTTCCACTGAAACAGGAAGACAGGGCGGGACATGTCGACCAGATCCTCCCCTTTTTAAAATAGCCAATAGCGTTTAGTTTATATCACAGCTCAGCCAGAGCCGTTGAGCTTAGTAAAGTCACAGTTTCCTCCTAATCTCTTGCCGTTTCTCCTCCATATTGTTTTAAAATATAGCATTCTGAGCAGAATTCAAATGAGTTCGATAAATTTTGTGGTCTGTGCTGACTCGGGCATATGAGCCGCTCTGCTCTATCATGTTTTGTGACACTAACATGAAACCAGACTTCATCCACCCCATTGTTTTGAAGCACACTAGCTTCTAAATTATAGTAAGGCTAACATATTCATATGAAATGCCAAAAACTGCAAACTTTAAAGGTGGGTTGAACTTACCTGGCAGTCCAGGTGGTCCCGGTTGGCCTGGGTGTGGGCGTCCAGGATCTCCTCTCTCTCCCTTTGCACCCCTCTTTCCTGCAAAAAAGAAATAGGGAGAGGTTATATAAAGTTAGTTTGACTGACAGAATTTTCGCAATCAAGATCTACATTTAGAAGGTATTTTGAACCTTTAAGACCAGTGTTTCCTATTTGGCCTGGGGCCCCGATCATGCCAGGAATCCCACGGCCGCCTGTCAGACCATGAGGACCCTGAGGTCCTGGAGGTCCTGGTGGTCCTGGAGGACCTGGAGGTCCCATCACACCTGCTCCGCCAAGCACCGCTCTCTTAGCGCTCACTGCTACCGCTGCCAACTTTTCTGCCAGAAGAATGGAAGAGCATGAAGACGAGTTCATGAGTTCATTTTTAGAATGCGTCATGTGCAGCGGTCAAATCCGTCTATCCAAATTTTCATTGAAAATCAATAGAAGACTGGAATGCAAAAATATGTGATAGAGATTCCCTGCAAATAGTGTTACACCTTCGCTTAGCACGCAATCACATCTCACCCAATGTTGTCCTGCAACATTGAGTAAATATCATTAAGATAACCACCCAGAGGTGGACATTCATCTCTTGACCAGTTCTCAAGGTGTCACAGTGATCAAATCTCCGCATCTAATCAGATTCCCTATGGGGAACGAAAGAGAAATCCTTCCAATCACTTCACGGGATAGTGTGGCTGCATAAGAGAAGATACGTTTGCAATCGCATGCCGAAAGTCTGAGGGATTACATTGTGAAACGGCGGGAACCAACAAGGGTTATCGCGGGCAAGTTCAGGTCATCTCTCTCTTGCAAAATAGAAGGCAAGAGAGCATAGACTGAAAATCCCAGAGAAAACAGAACTGTGTGGAAGTCAATTTAGAGAGGCAGATAAATAGTGTTTGTGGGAAAGCTGTCCCTGAGGAGTGATGAGCTGCACATTAATACATTCCGATGGATGAAAAGTACGGTGTAGATTTAGTGCGATAGATTACAGCTGCCCTCTTTCTGACACACTGATTGCAGGCAATTTGGATTGCAGCCATTTATGGAAAGAACAATGATTGTTTCTCACCTTGAAGCATCTTCAGGACCACGTCAATGATGTGTTGGTCTGTGGCATCACGACCCTGAAAAGCGGAGTCAAAAAAATTATAAAAAGTCACTTGAAGGGATAATTCAACATTTTGGCATCATTTATCCTTATTCCAAACCTGTTTGGCTTTCTTTCTTTTGTGGAACACAAAAGGAGATATTTAAAAAAAACTGTCCCAGCTGCTCTTTTCCATATAATGAAAGTGGAATTATCTGTTCTTTTCCTGTAGCTCAACCAGTAGAGCATTGGTGTTTATGACACAAAGGTCATGGGTTCGATTCCCAGGGGAAGCAAGAACTGGTTAGAATGCCAATGTGTTTCTTGAATGTCGTAAGTCGCTTTGGATAAAAGCGTCTGCCAAATGCTTAAATGTAAAGTGAAAGATGACCGCAGCTTAGGAAGCTAAACCTCTCCTTTTTGGAATTGGACGAACATGATGGATGGTGAGTGAATTATTTCATTTCTGGGTAAACTCTCCTTTCTAAAGTCACAGAATATAAGTTTTGCTGCTCATAGGAGCCGTCTTCTTCACCTCCACAGCCGATGGCACTCAGGCAGAAATCATGTTCATGGATGAGCTAATGTGTTAAAGTTTTATTGACATTATTGTGATATGAAGCAGGGGATTAGCCGAAAGCCTGTTTTATTATGCGTATAAGTCGGACGCTGCTGCTCTTTTTATATTTATTTATTTTCCAATTAAAGTTACATTTAGCATCTGCCTCCTTCCCTGAACTTGAAATTTGTTATAGTTACATCTGATTGAGGGATTGAGGAGGATTGGGGGGTTTTGCAGCGATATTTTACATGGTCAAACCAATCTTATGTTTTAAAAAATGTATTTGAGTGTGTTGAAAGTTGTTCATTACTCTGTGCATTAGCTTGGTGGCTAGCGTGTGACACTTCTTACCATAAGCTAGATCGATATTAGACTATCATATTAATAAAAGCTGGATGACTTGTGTTGCTAAATGGCATGTAGTTCATCTTAAAATAGCTTTAATACAGCGTTTTCTGATTATGCTGTGCCACTTGACAAAATAGTGTTGTCTCTGAGGCATGGTAAAACATGGTACTCATGGTAAATCAACAAAACAAGCGATTCCAACAATAAGACATGTTGAGCCATGTAACAATGATTAGTCTTCTGTCGATAAAAGTATTCAAACAGTTGCTCACCTATCTAATAAAACATTTAATGTATTACAGCATCTTTGTTGTAGGTCGATGGCAACGCTGATATGACGTATTTGACAGGTGATGCAAAAATAGTTGGTTAAATTGCTGATTTCTCTGGATTTAAATGTTGTTGGAAATGGAAGTACACAAGTCAAGCAAATATGTAACATTGTACTAGTGGTTTTTGAATATTTTATTCTAAAAATCTTGAAAAGTTGATCTTCCCCACCTCAAAAGTTCTCATTATTTTCTGTAAGCGTTTCTGTCTGACTTGTGTCTTTGGTTAGTGTCTAGCGCAATACTTTAGCTTTGTAGTTTTGGAGGCAGCTTTTGTTTGTTTGTTGGTTAATGTAGGTTGAGAGAGCTGTGATGGAAATTGTTCTTGAGGTTTTGTTGAACACTCACAGATGTTCCTTGTATTCCTGGCATCCCTGGAACTCCTCTTTCTCCAAACAGGCCACGAGGACCAGGTAAGCCTGCGGGACCCTGGTCTCCTGGTTTACCGGGATCTCCAGTCGGGCCGTTGTACCCTGGATCACCAGTCACTCCTTGCTAATGATAGAGTAATTGAGAAAAGAAAGAAACTAGATGTTCACTATTGATTGTTTTATACTAGGATATTGCTTAAGTTAAATAAAGCATTATCTTAATAGATGAAGTTTGTAATTAATGCACCACTAATGGTACAAAATGAGAGAGAAAAAATAATTGTGACCTTTTCAAGTGCCTTTTTTATGTTCAGTTTTGTAAAATTGGGGGATTAGCACATTTTATTTTAATTCAATATAAAAAAGAATTCATTACAAAGTTAATCTCAATTACAAAACAGATAATAACAATTTAATATTTAACAAGAGTATAATTAATATTTAACAATTTAATAATTTAATTTGCATTTTTACATCTATTACCTGTATTTGTTTTATATCAAGTTATTTAAATTCACTTTTTTTATCAATCTATTTTAAACCAATAACCTCCTTCCATTTATAAAAACAAAAAAATTATTCCCGCCCCTAACTCACGCCATTGGTAAAACTGTGATGGCATGAAGTGTTGCAAAATAAAGGGCTGACACAATTCACCTTTAATATAGTTTGTTATACCCCGCGCTATTGTAAAACAAAGTAGCTGAATCTAACTAAATGATGCATTTCACTTTGCACTATCAGTATTATTTATGCTGTCCTTACCTGTCCCTTAGGGCCAGGCTCCCCAGATTGTCCCTATTAAATAGAGAAAAGCAATTTTGAGATGAACAGAAGTCTTCCGGAAACAATCTATTAAATAAATGCATCAGACTACAGACTTATTTACCTTCTCTCCTTTCTCTCCAGCCAATCCCTCCACACCAGGATCACCCTGTGAAAGAAGCAGGTGAGATCCATCAGTGTCACCTCATGTTGTAATCTTTTGTGATGCATGGTTTCCATTTCACTCCATAAATATGTGAATGTATTAATATGAGGGTGTACTCACAACGTCTCCCTTTGATCCCACTTTGCCTTGAAATCCCTGTAAGGAGATGCAATTGCACATCAGACATCATTCAGTGTCGGCCCTAATGGGTGAGGCCCAGGGAATTTATTGTTGGTAATATCTTATTTTACCGTAAACTCTCAGAGCACACTAAATCAACTGGCTTTTACCGCCAATATTCAATGTATTAAATGGCAAGGATATTTTAGATTAAAGGACAACAAACATTAAAGTGTCCATAAGAGGATATTTCATATTAAATTGAGGGGTATTATTTGGAAACATGGACATGAGTTATCTCAGAGCATAGATGTCCTCTCCTCTATTTGAAAAGAGTCGAATCATAAGTGAAGATTGCCCCCATGTGGTCAGACCTCATCACTGAACCAGTTTAAACAGAACCTCTTGAGTACTGTTCATATGGTCACGAACCTTGTCCCCCTTAGTTCCAGTTAAACCTTGAGCTCCTGGGACGCCCATGGGTCCCCTCTCTCCCTTACTTCCCTGCAAGTAAAACACGCAAGATACGAGAAAATGACTGATCACATACAGACATATATAGGGTTCCCACATGTTATTGTTGCAGTATTTTAGGTACAATTTACTTGAAGCCTTTATATGCATTAATTATGCCTTGTAATGCACCTTATGGTTTCATTAATAATTATAACCACAGTTATAATACATAATACTTACTTGTTCATTGTTACATTTATGCATTTGGCAGATGCTTTTATCCAAAGCGACTTACATTGCATGGGAATCGAACCCATGACGTTGGCGTTGCAAGCGTCACGCTCTACTGTTTGAGCTAAAATAAAGCTAGTTACACACAAATATTATATTTTAACTTTAGCTACAATTATTTATGAAAATATATAATGCTTTACAATGTATACTTTTATAATGTATTGTTTATAAAGGCCTTAGGTACAGTGTCGGATTCCTTTCCAGGTTTTCAATAACCGTGGGAACTCTGATTATGACAGAAAACAATTGTATTAAGATAAATGATTAATGAATGATGAAGAAACTTACAGGAAAGCCAACAACACCAGGAGGCCCAACTGGTCCTCTTTCACCCCGGTCACCCTATTGGACGAGAATTGAAAAGGTATGAACAGAGTGTTTTGTTCAGTTTTATTGAAATGATTTGTCAATGAGGATGGAAACTGACCTTTGGCCCTGGGACTCCCTCCATCCCAGCTTCACCTGGAGGACCAGGCTCTCCCTGAGAGAAAGAAATATCATTAAAAAAAATATAATCTTTTGGATTGTGTAAATAATTCCCAGTCCCGAAGCTCTGGGACCCTTTTTTCCGAAAAGACCCTTCTCTGAATGATATGACATACTTGAGGTCCTGGAGGGCCTTGCGTTCCCATCAAACCTCGAGGTCCCGGCTCACCCTAAACACAAAAAACAACAAATTTATTTTATATTTTATAGAATGAAGCACTAGTGGATTGTCAGTTCTGGGCAGATTACTTACAAAATAATCATATTCAAATCTATATGATACACAAGTTAAGTCAAAAGTAATCAAATAGTCGTCAGATATATCACCTAAAATGTGTCAAATAATGGATTATGTTACGGATTACTATTTGTATCACACTGAAATAGAAAATATATATCATTCAACAAATGAATGCTATATAGGGGTTTGTGTTGATAAAAAGCTAATCATTAAATCATAATTGTAAAATAAAATTGATAAAGTGTGAAATAAAAATAAATGGTTTTAAATGAGCAAGAAAGGAACACTTACTATATATATATATATATATATATATATATATATATATATTATTTGTTTACCTGCATGTCAATGTAAAATTGGGAAAATCAATAAATTATGAATAATTTACTGTGTGGATAATCTGTAATCGTGTAATCAATAAAAAAGTAACTTTAACCTGATTGTTAGCATTTTAAAATTAATATAATCTAACCACATGTATTTATTATTTGGAATCTGTTTACATAATCCAGATTGCATATAATCTGTAACTACCCAGCAATGTGGATCATATAGTACAGTACAGTATATTATATTATAGTATAGTACATTATATCATATCATAGTATAGTATAGTATAGTATAGTATAGTATAGTATGTTAAATTATTATTATATCATATCATATTGTATTATATTATAGAACAGTACAGTATATTATAGTATAGTACATTATATCATATTATAGTATAGTATAGTACTATAGATAACTTTAAAACGTTATATTATTATAATATAATATTATATCATATTATACTATATTACATTATAGTACAGTACAGTACAGTACAGTACAGTATATTATATTATATTATATTATATTATATTATATTATATTATATTATATTATATTATATTATATTATATTATATTATATTATATTATATTATATTATAGTAATAGTATAGTATAGCATTAGTACATTACATTATTACATTATTATAAGGGATTATATAGGGAATTCATAAAATAACTGCATGATCTCACCTTAACTCCCAGTTCACCCTTTGCTCCAGGCATACCAGGCAAACCCTACAAAATATGAAAAATAGCATGCAGGATGAATGCAGTGACCCCTACAGACCTCAATGGAGAGCTTCATGTCTGTCCTCTACTCTGTGCTGATCTCAGAACAAGGCTGCAATAACTCATCCTGTTAGCCTGTATTATGGCTTGCGCAGGTACGTTGTGATGTTTTGTATCATAACCAGCATGCTCCATTACCCCACGTCGCCAGGAGAGTCATGTTCGATGATGATGAATAGTTAATAGCAGGAGCAATTTCAAGGTGGTTTAAGCTCCAAAATAGCGAGGGCAAGAATGTCACTCTGGGACCGTAGGCAGAAAATACACTAAACTTTTACTTTTTATCGGTAATCATCCTCAATTAACAAAGGGAACACAACGGACAAATGTGGGGGAAGATCTAATGCTCACAATTACGGTGTATATGATATGGAAAGGATAATGAAGTATGAAATTCTACTTACAGCATCTCCCTGGTGACCAGGAGCTCCAGGTCTTCCATTTTGTCCTGAAGCACCCTTAAAAAAAGGATAAGAAAGTGCAGCATTCATTGTGTGTGTGTGTGTGTGTGTGTGTGTGTGTGTGTGTGTGTGTGTGTGTGTGTGTGTGTGTGTGTGTGTGTGTGTGTGTGTGTGTGTGTGTGTGTGTGTGTGTGTGTGTGTGTATTAGTTTATTTTAACAATATATCATATTTAATGATGATACAAGACTGGCTCCCTCTGACTGTGCATTATGGATTATCCTTTACATATGTCATGTGTCTCCTTGAACAATGATGGCTGCTGTGAGAATTGATTTAAGAGCTGAAAAGGAGGCGTCCATACCTTTATTCCTGGGATACCCGGAGTGCCATCTTTTCCATCAATTCCTGGAAGACCCTGACAGTGAACATTAATCACAAGATTAAGAGCATCCATTCAGTGGACCTGTTTTAAATTGCATTTAAATTAGCCAGCTTTTTCCTTACATTCTCTCCCTTTTTTCCGACCACTCCCTGAGGCCCTCGAATACCAAGTTCTCCCTACAAGAATTAATAGTTATATTAAGCTTGATAAATGAACATGTAGAATGACAAATTAATGTCTGGATGAAAAGATGTGAATAACATTATTATTACTTACCATATCACCTTTGTCACCTGGCTCTCCAGGTGGTCCTTTGGGTCCCTCTTCACCCTACATAGCACAGTAAGCTTATAATTTCAAAAGTCTTTTTGTCAGGTACTGTATGAGAATAAAATGTATTTACACAAGACTTGCAGACTTACAGGGCGTCCGGGGATGCCGATTGGTCCTGAAATACCTTTGTAACCGCGCGGTCCCTGTCACAGAAGTTTACACATTGTTAAACAGAGTTATAACAATTGAGTCTAAATTGCAGATGTGCAATGTTTGTTTAAGTTCCATGGGGTTTTTTCAGACTATAATAAACCCCATGTATGCAAATCAAAATGATGTACGGTATATTATATTATATTATATTACATTACATTACAGTATAGTATAGTATAGTACAGTATAGTGGTACCTCGAGATACGAAATTAATCCGTTCCGAGGCGGCCTTTGTATAATTAGTTTTTCGTATCTTGGAACACATTTTACATGTAAAATGGCTAATCCGTTCCAAGCCCTCCAAAAACACCCCATTAAATTTCATAATAAAGCTAAATTGACCTATAAACAATGAAATAACGTAAAATGTCGAAGCTTACCTTTCGAGTGAGGCTATCTCCGAAAGTGGCGGCAGAGGAGGAGGAGGACAAACGGCAGAGAATGTACGTACACTTAACTTTACGAAAACACATAAAATATGTAAAGTTTCGGGTGCGGAGTGGCTGAGCTAAAGCACGCCAGCACGTACGTATAGAAGATGCATGATGAGAGGGATGCTGTCCAATTAGAGAGAAGGATCTCATGGCTTGGCTAGCATCAGGAACCAATGGGAGAGCAGGAGGATGTCTACTATAACTAAGATGGCGGCGTGCGGCACGAGTTTCAAAATTGTTATGGGGCGAATCTCGGACTTTCAGAAACCTTTCGTATCTTGAAAACTTTTCGTATGTAGAGCAGTAAAAATTTTCGTCTTTGCTTTCGTAACTTGGATTTTTCGTAAGTTGAGCCTTTCGTATCTTGAGGTACTACTGTATATTAAATTATATTATATTATAATATAATGTAATTGTCACAGTCTTGTCACGTCTCTCACATTCCGGGTCCTTCTGTGTCTTCTAGATTGTTCCACACCTGTCTCGTTAATCACTGCCCAAGTCCCGTCAGCTGTGTGTAGTTTCCTCGTCTGTATAAATACCCTCCTGTGTCCCTTTGTGTTTGTCGGTGTTCGTCACAGTTCCTCGGTCTTTCATGTGCGTGTGGATGTTCCCCAGTGTTTCCATGAGGTTAGCGTTGTTTGCACCATCGAGTGCGTTTATGTTTTGTATTTAAAGTGTTTTCAGTTTCTCCATTTGCTAATAAACCTGAGTTTCGTTTGCATCACACGCCCCCGTTGTATGACAGAAATATACTATACTATTCCAGTGGGGAAGCTGAAATTCACAAGTTATCAGCTCTTGATTATGATAATATCTACTTGTCTCATCTCACACAAAAAGAGAAAAAAATGTGATTAAAATTAACCACATATTCGATGGATCAAAACCGCCCACCCTCAGTTATGGATAGGCTGAATTCGTATGATTTTTAGTCATTTTGTTTGTATTATTTAAATAAAATCACTGCATTTATTAACCTTTTGACCTTTTTAGTTATCTTTTGTTATGTGCTTTTATTTTTTATTAGCTTTCTAATTAGCTATTGGTTCATTAGATATTTCTATTTAGTTTGCTATTTATTTTTATTTCAGTTGCCAAGTTACAAATCAGCTAATATTTGTATTTGGTTATAATTTATTCCAGTTTGTATGAAAGCTTGTTTCTGCCACTGTATTATAAAAACAAAAAAGGTAATTGCAACTTTTTATCTTCTGATATTTTGTCTTCTGACATTTCATTGCATGTTTCGGAGAGAAAAAAAAAGTCAGGCCTTTTTCCCCTTCAGAATTGGACTTTATAACTCACAATTGCAAGTTTGTATTTCACAATTCTGAGAAAAATATAGAATTGCATGATATAAATTCATGATATAAAATTTTTTCTTGCAATTACGAGTTTATAAAGTCTCAATTGCGAGGGAAAATAAAGTCGGAATTGTGAGATAAAACAAGCTTCCATAATCTTTAGTTCTATTAACAAAAAACAAAACAAAAAAAAGGTGTAGTTTTAGTTAACAATAACAGCACTGATGGAGTCATCTGCTATTTACCCTTTTGTCTCTTCAGACCGGTCAAAATCATATTTAATGTAGACATGCGAATAACACAGATAACAAGTGATATTTCGGGAACTGTGACTCACTGTCTCGCCTTTGGGTCCCACCATTCCTGGATATCCTCTCAGACCCTGTGGGCCCTAAAGTGATTGTGGAAGAGAGGAGCAGACATTTTATTTCACAGCTGATCTTAGGACCTTCATAATAATGCTAAAATGACTCGCCATGATGAAACAGCAGCAGAGATTTAAATGATATGAAATAACCAGAACAGAAATAAATACATTACTGGAGGGCCTGGAATTCCCTGTTCACCGGAGATGCCGACATCCCCCCTCGTACCCTAAGGATGGAGAATACAAGGATGAAACACTTACATTTGAAAGAAAAAAATCCTTTTATATAGGGATTTTATTTGGCTTTGAAATGCTTTGAAATTGTTGATAAGGTTATTGAGTTAATATACACGACTAATTAGCATTTCAGTAGATCTTAAAATCACCATGAAGTCAACATGGAAAATTATTTTTCTTTTCTTTTCTTTTTAACAGAATGTTGTAGTCTTTATTATAATTAATTTATCATTATTTCTTCTTTTTTTTCATACATATGTAATTGTTAACTAGCTACCGACGGCCAACTTGCAACGATCCAATCAATTCCCGAAGTCAAAACTTTTTTCTCTCTCCAGAAGCTATTTCACTCCTAAATACATCAAAATAGGGAAGAAAAAACTATTGCAACTTTCATTGTTTCATTCCAACTTTATATTCAACACTTCCCGAAGACAGTCGTGCTCTGAATTAAGGGCAAATCTACTATCTACTCTCTCTCCCTGTAGTCCATTCTAATGTCCTTGTGGGGCTCATTAAGTCTGATTAATTCACAGGCAAGTAGCTTCTCAGTACCTGCCGGTCCCCTCTTTCCTTTCATCTGGGTCAATGTGTTCTGTCTGTGAGTCACACCCAGATTAGAGGCGGTTATATGCCTAGAGGGGCTTCATTAGCACATAATCCTGCTCTGCTTCTGGACCATGTGTATTTGGGAAGAGACTGTGCATGATCTGGATGCTTAACAAAAAACATTGCTTATTTAACTCAACCAACCAATCAGTTTTTTTAGTTCTACGTTGTGTGATCGGAGGTTGAAGAAGAATGAAGTTGAAAAGGGGATGTCCCATTTGTCTTTCTTTTATCTTTTTTTATCAAGTGGGTGCGCACATGCGCCCATCAATGGCAAAACAATGTACCTTTTCATATAAATATATTGAAATATTTATTTGTATTATTATTAGTAATATTAGCATTGTTGTAAATATAAAAATACAATTGTTATAAAATAATATTTTATATTGTAAAATTTTATATTGTAACTATATGATTACATTTTTATGTTTAAAATAATTACATAATATTTTTATAATTTTATAATTTCAAATATTAAAATGTTAAAATATTAAAACATTAAGTTCTACATTATTTATAATTACAAATACATATATAATTACATATATAAGTATTATAATTAAAAACATTGAACTTATTAAATTATATAGTTCTTTATATATGTAATATATACTTATAATAATTATCATTATAATTATCTAGAAATCATTATAATTATAATAACAAGGATACCAATTTTGTTAAAAAAAAAAAAAAACATACCATTTTTCCGATGCTTCCTGGATCTCCCAATACGCCAGCACGACCTTTATGTCCCTGTGAAGAAAATATTTTTATGTGCAGTCATTAAATTCTATCGCTTTGTAAAATGTCTTAGTTTACAAATAGTTCCGTTCCCAAATGCTGATTGGTCAATAAATCATTCTATGCACAGATAAAGCTATGATGCAAATCACCTGCGCGGTCCTAGCAGAAGGATGACACTTAGTGATGACACGTTCATCGGAATTGTAATTCAAGCATGTGTAATTCTGTGAATATGGTCATAGGGAACTTGATCCATGTCTTTATTCACAGAATAGAATTGTGAGAAACTTCTAACTTACTAACCTTCACTCCATGAAGTCCCTGAGGACCCTTCGGCCCAGGTGGACAATTGGTCGGACACTAGAACACACAGTGGCAACATTGGATTAAAAAGAACAACACTAAATCACACAAGAATCACTGTCAGATCTGTTTAACTCAAGCCATCACAGCTGAGTGAAAAAGGGCAGGAAGGGCTTGGATATTTTTTCTAGATCTCAGACCACCAGCCCTCTAATTACAGTAAATGGATGATAAGGATTGATCCAGACAGTTACAGGGCACCAGCTGGGCGCTAGGCCGGAGGAGAAGCAGTCAACCAGTCTGTAACGTGATCCCCCCAGAGCAGAGCTGACTCCTGGCAGGCTGGCTGCAGATCACAGCCCTGGGACCCACGCGCGGCTTCTTGATCCAGATAGGTGCTAATGGGCAGAAGCCTTTGATGGCACCCGTTTAATGAAGCTCGTTAGAAAAATCTATGAACACTGAGATCAATAAGGGGTGCGTAACGTATAACACGGCGAACTCGGAGAGAAACTAAATACAGGACAGGACAAAAATAAGAAAGCCAAAAAGAAAGGTGCATTTAAGGTATAAATAAGAGAAGTATGAACAGGTAGGATTATGTATATTGATCTTGCCATGTGAGGCATGACGAGAAAAGAGTATCAAATCGTAATACAGGTTTAATTGTGCACTCTGCAACCATGTTCTCAACAATAGCTTTTGTATGTTTTAATATTTTGTGCAAACTTTTTACATATATGCATTTGGCAGGAGACTTACATTGCACAGGAGATACACATTGACATTCAAATCAGTTCTTGCTTTCCCTGGGAATCCAACCCATGACCTTAGCGTTGCAAGCGCCACACTATACTGTTTGAGCTACAGGAAAGCCTATTATGTATTGTATGCATAAAAAGCTTTCTTTTTCTGAATTTCCAGAAAAAATGTAAATACTGTATATGATAAAAACAATATATAATGATATTATCGTCCCTTCTTCATAAATAAATGCATCTTTAATTTTATTATTTAAAGGATTTTAAGAACTTTTTACTTGAAAAACAAGTCAAAAAGACTGCAGTATGTAGTTATGTACCACGGTGTATTCAGTAATTTATATTGTACAATATCATTTCGTTTCAATTTGATTATATGATTATTTATTCCCCTAAAACCTTGCACCTCAGATTTCACACATGCTTTTTTACACTGAGTCAACTATTGTGATGCACATTTTCAATTGTGATGCTGACAGGTTTTGTTTGAGGCTTAAAGCCACTTAATTACTGTTTTTTAATGACTTTAGAAATAATGAATGAGAATATACTCTGGGTTCTAAAGACTAAGAATATATTGCAGACTTACCTGAAAGTCAGCGCTGCCTTCCTCTATACCCAAAAACTTTCCTGGTGGACCCTGAAAAAGACAATGACATAAAGAAATTGAGAAAAAGTATATCAATGCAGGTGACTTGGAAAAAAAGAAATATTAGAGAGTTTATTTATCGTGAAGTGAAAAGGTTCTGAAGCAGTTCCCAAATGGATGCCTTCAAGAAATGAAATGAAACAGCGTAGAAAATGAAATAAAATATACACCCAGAAATGCAGTATGAGATGAGATGTCATTTTACACTGTTCTGACACTGATTTATTATCAGCCTTACAGCTTTATACACAGAATTAGATTGTGTGGTTTCACTTGAGAAGACTGCATTTCAAAGTGAAGTAAATGAAACATTACTGTGACTTACAGGCTTGCCTGGAGGTCCGGGTAATCCTGGAGGTCCAGGACTTCCCATGACACCCTGTGATGAGAGATTTCAGTGCAAGTAGCCATCAGTTCAGTGATCTGTTTAATTAAATGTGGTTTTGCCACTAATACGGTTATCTTAGCTCATAACTAATGGCTAAGTATGAACAGCATTCTTAACCGGCAAAGATTTGTGTACTGTCATGTTATTATTAAGATATATTCGAGTGAGTACCACCTTTGGCCCAGTAGATCCAATTTGCCCAGGAAGTCCAATCGGGCCTGATGCTCCCTGTAATGAGATAACGAACAGTGAAATTAGACACTTGTTTATTAATCTAATACATTAATAAGGGTGTGCTGTCGAATCTAAGCACAGAAGAAAGATCTGTGTGTTAAGATTGGACTAAACCAGGATTTAGCCTTAGTTTAATTAGGACATTTAAATAGCTTTTTATAAACATTCTTAAGAGAAAACAAAAAACAAAAAAACCCATAAACAATAGCACTGACATATTTTAAGACATGTCAGTGCAATTTTCTTTCAGTTAAAACAGTGCAAATATGCATTTAGGCTAGAGCCATGTCTGTGAAACCAGCGATTTGACATGGAAACGTCAAAATAAGGAAGTAAAATGGGTTATGAACTGGTTTGCTTACAGGAAGTCCAGGCAGACCGGGTCCCTGAAGGTAAAAACAACAACAAAAAAACATTATTAGCATTAATTGTAGTTCATTAGCACACAAAAACAACAAAAACAACATCAAAATAGTCCCTTAACACTGGAATACAGCACAATGGATCTGTAGAAATACTCAAAAACAATAATTCATTGTTTTGCGTGAGCTGTTGAATAGTTGGTGGTCTTGCAGCATTACTTTCATTAAAATTCATTAAAAAAATGTTTTTATATATATACTTACAGGTCGTCCCGGTGGTCCTCCAGGTCCTGGCTGACCCTTTGAAAATCAATCAAATATAATGTGGAATTTATATATGTTCCATTAGAATAACAATGACTGATAACAATAAAAGATTATATGTCATTCATAATTCATTTATATTATTCATTATCTTCTTTTCAGTTGTTGTCCTCTATTATCACCTTTTCGACTTTTAAAGATATGTTGTGTGTGTGTGTTTATATTGTGTGTCGGTTGGCCAAATGAATGCCGGCTAGAATAGAGTATATTATGTGCATCAATGAAGAGAAATAAATGATTATTTCCTCACCTTTGGTCCAGGATTACCACGAGGGCCCCTCTCGCCTTTAGCGCCAATCAAACCCTGGAGAGATTACAGAGGAAAACAAGCCTTCAGAATAATACTCAGGCAGTAATTATTTATTTTCATAATCATTCCATTGTGTCAACAGCTCTAAGACCATTTGAAGTGTTAAGCAGGTGATTCAGTTCATATTCAGTAATATGCACTGACACTATCAAATGAGAACTGAACTGACATCACTGCTTTATTTCAACACTGAACTGACTTTACAGCAGAATTGAATTCTGTTTGCAACATTGATTATTATTTTCCCATTAATCACTGTAAAGATGCTTTGAATCAATCTGCATTGTTTAAAGCGCTATATGACTTTTTCATAAGCAGAAGAACATTCAATAATACGTAAAAATCCATGTGCATATTCTCATTCAATGCAGTCAGTACATATGCATTTACACACATAAATATATATACACCCCCCCCCACACACACACACTATATATATATATATATATATATATATACACACACATATATTGTTATATTTCTATATACGTATACATATCTCTATATGCAAATATGTGTGTGTGTCTATATATATATATATATATATATATATATATATATAAATATATGGCTAGTTTTAAAGATACTTTTATACATAGACCTCTTACTCGGATAAACAATCCAACGAGAGGAAAGGGACTTGCATTCCAGAACAGATTAAGATTAAATCCAATAAGGAATGTTTGCTTCTTAGCATGTGACTGAGAAAGGCTCGCTCATTAGGACCAACATCTCTTTTCTCAGTCTCATGCCAACATTTCAGAGCGTAGGTGTGAATAACCTTCACCAGAACATGATTTCAAACGCCAATTGTCATTATGAATCAAATGTATTGATTGAAAATGAGATTTAGCTAAAAACTACAAACTGCCTATTTGTTTTGTTTTTTATTCCTGACTTAATTATAGATAAGTTATATATAAGAAACTCCTGGCACTCACGTCAATGCCATCCTCCCCTGGAGCTCCATCAGGACCGGGTTCACCTGCCTCTCCCTTTTGACCCTGTAAAGTGGTATAAAAAATTGTAATACCATTAAACACTCCTTGACTTTGGCATAACATAATATATGCATTTATTTTTATTAGATAATTATATATAAGATATTGTTCATATTCACTACCATTGAAAAATTTGGGATCAGTAAGACTTTTTTTATATGCATTTATATATGCAATTTATATATGCATAAAATTAATCAAAAAAGACTTTTACATTGTTCTATTTCAAATTAATGCTGTTCGTTTGAAATTTCTATTCATCAAAGAATCATGGGGAAAAAACATCATGGTTTCTGCAAAATATATTGAACAACACAGTTGTTTTCAACATTGATAATAGAGAGAAATGTTTCTCAAGCAGCGAATCATCATATTAGAATGATTTCTGAAGGATCATGTGACACTGAAGACAATGATGTAGTAATGATGCTGAAAACTCAGATTTGATCACAGGAATAAATCGCATTTTAAAATATATGAAAATAGAAAACAGATATTTCATTTTTCTTTTGAATGGTTGTGTAAATATGTATGCACATTTGTAACTGTGGTAGTTACGTACTAGTGGCCCGGGAGGTCCAGGAGGACCCTTCTCCCCCTGTAAAAGGGAATACAGCATTAGCAAAGATGCACCGGAAGAGTGTGATGAAGAAAACAGTACAATAAAATATATCATAACTTCACATAAACACCACTTAATCTGAAATGTTCAACCTCAATTCTCACTGCCTCTACAAACGCTAACATGTTAGGCCTTTACACTATTAAAATTTCAAAGAAATGTATTAATAAACAAAGTATACCGAATGCACGTGTAACTCCGACCACAAACAACCTCCTCCTCCATTATACAATAACCACTATAAGAATGTGTTGATGGATTTCAGAGTTTATATGATCCTTAATGCATGTATCACTATTTATGACTATAATATCTAAATATCCTACAGTAATTGTAGAAGTCCAGGGAAGAATGTTGGGATCCTGTTTCTGTTTTCTCTATCAGTCGGACTCATTGTTTATCCTGCTGAGTGTCTTTATACTGAACCCCATCTAGGCCATAACTGTATCAAATAACCGACATCTACAAGCTCTCTCTCTCTCGCTCTCTCTCTCAATATGGGAAAGAGGCAACCCTCTAACAGAACCCTTTTGTGTGATTATTTTTATTTTGGACGCCCTCCATTGGCAAGATTTTGTTAGTGCAGATGAACACGGGGCCCGAACTGAAACAAGGTGCACAATGACGGTCTTTGTACCAGCTCAACCTGAGGTGCAAGCAGGCGGCTCCAATACTCACATCAATGCCATCGGCACCGGGAGTTCCAGGGGGACCACGGGAACCAGGAGGGCCTTGGGATCCGGGTGGACCGGTCTAAAATTAAACACAGTTTCATCATTAATGAAGCCTCTGCATAAACAGTCGCTTCATAAACAACTTTCTATATCTAACTTCCATAAACCTAGCAATTTATTATAAGATTTTGTGCTTACAACAATTAAATGAGATGTTTGTCTAACTTTCAAAAATTATAAAAAAAATAAAAATAAACACCTAATTTAGAAAATTTGTGGAATCTCTCTTGTGTGCAAGCCTAGTTTTGGATGATAATCAAACAAATAATGCCTATAATGTTCTGTAATTGTGACCTCAGACAAGTTATTCATATATTATTACAGTATATATCAATATTTTTAATTAGCTTTTTTTTAAATTTCCAAATGTTTTAGTGATTTTTTTTGTGTGCTTTTAACATTTATATATACATTTTTTTCAATAGTTCTATTTGTCTTTAATTTATTTGTATTTTATGTTTTTTTAAGTGTATGTTTTACCGCAAATTGTATTCCAGATTTAATGAAATGGTGTATTAATGGTTTTATTTTTAGTTAACGCTACAAACATTGCCACAGACATGTTTCCAGGTACTTTCATTTGATAGACAAGGACCAGGTTTGTGATGAAAAGCAAATGAAAGGCTGAGTTGGATGATATCCGGGGTGGGAAAAGAGAGGCTGGGAATATTTACCCAGACCCTCCCCCGTTCAGCATCAAAGATAGAGCTATTTTTCAATGCATGACTTTATGAGACTCAATATTCATTGCATTTTATGCACAAAAGCTGCATGCATGTGTTTTTTGAGGAGGTCCATCTGAATGTAGCAAGTATGTGTTGCTCTGCTGAGAGCAGTTTCAGGTTCTGTCTGTTTGAATAGCAGCTTCTGTGTATTTTCAATGGGCTCTTTGTAATCTCTCCTTTTCTACATTCTCCTCTCTCTCTCTCTGTTTATTTACTTTTTGCTTCATATTTTATTCAGCAGGTATCCATTTATTTCTTTTCAGTTCCTAGAACTGAATTGTTTACGCTTTCAGAAGATAGTATATTGCTCAATACCAGGCCTGCATGCTGTAGAAACCACTTTTAGAAGATCAAAAATACCTCAAAAGTCTGAACTCTTCCAACTTTGAAGACCAAACATTTCACATATGAGGACCTACACCAAACTAGTTAACTATTGCATCTAAATGAACTTTATCCATTGGCATTTTGACTCACAATCCAGTCCCATCCACAGTAAATCACATCTCAATGTTCTCCAAGATGCATGATCTCATTCTTTGACAGCAAAATCAAGATTATCCAGCACAAAGCAAAACTAGATAAGCTCAGCCAAACTCACCACTTGCGATAAGGCTAAGCAGAGCGCCTGCAACAGGATCAAGCTTCTGAAGATCATGAAGAATCTAGCCATGGTGAAGAATCGTTATCGTTCCAGCGGTTCCTCCAAACCTCGCCACCCTCTCTCCTGGCTTCTCAGCCCAGGATGGTAGATCCAGGGAAAAGAAAGGTGCGTGTGTGAGTGTGTGCGCTGCTCAGGACAGGGAAGAAAAATGCAGTGGCAGGGATGTGAGGGGAGGATTGATTGAGAGAGGTGTAACCCAGCCCTACAGCCAGCCCCTGAGAACTCAGGGAGCTCAGTGAACCCAACACACTGAGGACCGGACAGACCTGAGAAGCCATCGAGGCGGAGACTTCTGCTGATTGTCCATGCAACCAACAGAGCTCTAGAAAACTAACTGGACGCAGCTGCGTTTACGTGCTTCTCACGCCTCCATTACTGAATACCTCAATGGATTGTTGAATATGTACATCATGATTTAGTTGGTTTAGTGGGCGGTCTGTGGAGCTTCAGGACAGAGGAACGTTTGTTTTTGAGGCAAAATAAACAGACACTTGTGACTCCTTTTTGTAGGAGGATTGGACATTGTAATGTAGCCCCAAAATGTACAACACCATTAGCTTTTTGTCACAGAGACGAACTCCGTGATTCCCTCCTCAGGCCATCGGAGGGAGCCATCGCCCGAATACTAACACACACACACACGCGCAAATACTACATTTCCCAAAATCCCGTACCTTGGACTAATCACCACCCCAGATGTTACCCATCACCCGGACTATAAAAGACTCTATCATTCACACTCTCATTGCAAAGTCTTGTTTTGCTGTTGCTAACATTTCTGAGCGTTATTATCCTTGCCTGTTTCTCACTTACCGATTCTACTGCTATCCTGTTGTTGATCCTGCCTGCCTGCCTGCCTTTTGACCCTTGCCTGGTATATCGTCTGTGTTGTTCTCTGCCTGTCTTGACTATCCGCCTGCACGACTATTCTTATTAAAAACATGCAATTGGATCCCAGCCTGAGTGTCGATTCGTTACACTTTTCTTGGGCATTTTGCATTGACGATTAGCCAACTGGTCTCGAGGTGATTTATAAAGGATGTGTGTGAGCAGGTCTCCTTAAGTTCACACTGGTGTACTGGCAACCGTAAACCACAGTTCATTAACTATGAACATTTAATGAAGACTAAAACAAAATAAAAAAGTCACAATTTCGTAATTTGTAAACAGTAGAGAAGATCTAGTGGAAGACCTTTTTAATACAGTAAATATTGCTCAGTGTTGGTTTATTTGCACACAACACCTCTCAACAAGAGAAAAAACAAGAGAGCTCTTAGTCAAAAAATGGAAAACTAAGTAACTTTCGTAATCCGTATACTTATGCGTTACTTTCTGTGTGTTCTAAGAATGAAACATTCTAAGAATGTTTTAAACTAGTGATCTGATTACGTAACTCGAGTTACTTGTAGCGTGTTACCCCTTTGTAACATTGGTTACAAAGATACAGATACATCTTTCCTGTGTGATGCATGAACAGGTCATGACAGGTCAACGGTCAACAGACATAGGCCTACTATTGACAACCCGAAGCTGCCCTGCAGAGTTTGACAAAGAAGTGAGGGCTTCTCCATTATTTATATTTCTAGTCAATGCTATATACCTTCTCTATACCTCAAATGTAGCTTTCCCATAGCTCAAAAAGTAGAGTGTGGCGCTTGCAACACCAAAGTCGTGGGTTCAATTCCCAGGGCAAGCAAGAACTGATTAGAATGTCTGTGTTTCTTGAATGCAATGTAAGCCGCTTTGGGTCTGTCTGTTAAATGCATACAAATGTAAAAGAAAACATACTTCTTCAAACTGATAATCTCTTACTTGGTAGTTCTAAAAAATAGAAAATACAATTAATGTCACACAATAATCAACAATGTCAATAAACAAATTATAATCATGGATAAGAATAAAAAGAAAACATTATTTCATACAATTCCATCACAATTCCCCCCTTTTTATCATTCATTGATAACTAATTGTTGGTGGGATGTGTGCAGTACCTCCTTTCCCCGCAGGGGGGCGCAGTTTCCCGTTCTCTAGAAATGACACAAAGAGGTTATAATCACATCATTGAACAGCGAACATCACGACAGCACTTGTTCATCTGATGCTGGGTTTAGTTTATATATTTTAGCTAGTGAATGTTTTAAACAGCACGTGTCTGATGCGATAGAGGCAGTGCGGCGACTGAGATGAGTAGCGCTTGATGCGATTCTGCGGGGGGAAAGTTGGGTGTCAAGACCAGCGAATGTACTGAGGGAACATGGTGTAGTTTTATTATTCTCTGTGGTTCACAGCTTTTTCCTCTTCCTGTGAAGATTAGCGGAAGCCAGCAGTACAGTAGTGTTTCTCTCTCTCTTCATCCGCCGGTTGTGACTGTCAGCGATCCGCTTCCCGGCGTTTCTTTAACGGACAAACATCTGAACATCTTCTCAGCGGCTTTGGACTATTTCAGAGCTGGTTGTCAGTGAGATACTGATTTCTGAAGATGACGGGTAAATCAGTCAAAGACATTGACCGCTATCAGGCTGTTCTCACATCTCTTCTCGCGTCTGAGGAAAACAAGTTTTGCGCTGATTGTCACGCCAAAGGTAAGGTTCATATTTCACAAGAGCTTTGTACTGAACGGTATTTACTACGGTTGCTTATTTCTGCAGTTAGGAGTTGAGTTTATTAGGTTGGTATGTTCAGTGTTTGTGTGTAAGGTTTTGGATTAGGCCCTGTGTGTTTTACATCAGTTTGGTTGGTGTGTTGATGTCCGATTCGTGAGCGAATCATTTTATTGAATCGAATCTGTTTGATGAATCGATTGAACCGTTCAGGGTTGCGCGTTTCAAAATGATTCGTAACTAAGTACAGTATGTAGAAGCCGGTTTATGTTTACGATTTTAGGAAACAGACTACAAAAAAGAAAAAGAAAATATAAACCGATTGTATTTATCAACAAGCATACGAAACGAGTTGGTTTAGTATTTCATTAAAGCATACTTTAAATAAAATTTAACTTTTATTAACGAAACTCATAACAAGGAATGTGTCTTTATTAAACATACTGGCCTTGATAAAATGGCCTTGATAAAATGTTTTATAGCGTAATAAGGACCACATGATGGCGTAATCAAGTCCACACATAAAATAATTGCTGAATCGTTTTCAAACTAGTTATTTGAAAAAAATTGTTTAAAAGAACCGATTCGCGTTAATGAATCGAACTTCCTTTAATCATGTGTTAATGTGAAACGAATGCAGGTGTTTCAGGTGCATAAACAACTGGACAAAATACAGTTATTATCCTCTGTTAAACCCTTTGTGTCTGCAAATCTAATGAGAGAAAACAGAAAGCATCTGTTGTGTTTGCTACAAAAACAACAAAGTAGATCTGTCATGAATCCTCTCATTTTGTCAAACAGTGGGCTTTTATCAAGCTAATGCTATAGAAAACTCATGAGAAAACATTAGCATAAAGCAGTGAGAGCTGAACAACAGATTTAGCTTTTTTTGTATTGTCAATTCTTCAAGGCTGCCTTTAACTCCACTTTCAGACCATAGACTATTGAAAAAAGAGGTGCATCTTCACTTCCTGCCACTGTAGAAAAATGAAGCTGAAATATTTCAGGAATTGTTGTGGCTGATTGTCATTTTGAGTCTGTGCAGAAGTGATCCTGTCAAAAGTGCACATCAAGGGTGCTCGTGAACCTAAAACCACAAATGGGACGCCGTACATGGACTTAACAGACACTATAAGACCGTAAGTGCATATGAAGTGTGCCATTCGGGACCGGGCCTTAGACATATTCTCGCAATGCTCTATAAGCACTTCCTCTCAAGAGAATCACCTCCGCCATTTTGACGGACCCTTGACCTCTTGATTTTGACAGATGGAGTGAGTCTACTCATATGTACACTTCAGGCAGGTCCATAGACCACAATGCAACATGATTGTGACGTCACAACAGCAACTCCTAAAGCAGATTTCAAGTGCTCAAAGGCTTAGGGTGTTACATTTTGAACCTATTGCAAGGATTCGTCCAGTAGTGGGCACTCGTGCGACTTAAGCAATGGCGTACATCCCAGTGAACGAGACAGAGGGAAGTTAGTAAGGGAAGAACATTAACACAGCTAAAGTTTTCACTAAAAAGAAGTTGAGATGCACTATATATCCGAGTGAAACAGCTTCTTGAACTAAAAAGAAAAGAAAACTAGGGCGGGGCTTGATTTTATCCATTGGGAATTGATTGGATGGTGAGGTGACAGGTGGTCCTGTCCTCACGCCATTAAACGCATCATCAGAAAAGAGATGTTGTTGCATATGAGAGGGAAAGTTATTTTGATTAAAGATTAAAAGGGACATTAATTAAGATAAAAAATACTGCAATATTCCATAAATATTCCTTCTGTGATTCTACTTGTCAATCCCTTTATGTTGGCTGACTTCCCCATTTGACCTCCTACCCATACGGGACACAGATCTGTCCTTCTCCTTATTCTGGAGGCCGACTGCTATTGGTTATTCAGTTACAGAGCTGTGTCAAAATTAAGATGAGAACTAGCTGTATTTGCAGAAACAATAAGGTGAACGATTGCTCGCAGTGGTCAAGCAAGACTTGCAGATTAGTTCAGGGGTTTTCAAAGTGTGGGGCGCGCCTCCCCTGGGGGGTGCCAGAGCATGCCAGGGGAGGCGCGGAGAGTTGTAAAAAATGATAGTCTAATAACTAGAGTTGAGCCGGATACTCGGCTGAAACGAGAATCCGGTACGGATAACGCACTTTTGCCGAGTACGAGTATCATACGAGTAATACGAGTCATTATCTGTGCTCGGATTACATAAAAATCCTCATTGGGTATCTGACTGTGTCTGCGTTCTGCGATAGGCGTGCGCCTCCCCTACACATGCAGATTTAATTCGTCTCGCGCGGCTCCGCCCTGCTCATTCACGCGCAGAACGCGGAGACGAGAACAGGTGTCTTTCCCTCTCAGTCACTCAGGTTCGCGGGTCTTCCGTTAACGTTTAGGGTTTCTTCAGCTTCAGGTTTGTTTTTTATTTCGGTTTGTTTGTAGTACTTATTAACCAGTATAGTTCTGGTAAACGTGGGGTTTGTTCAGACGTGATGCTTGATAGAAAGCGACTAGCGTTGCGCCTGCCTGTCAGAGGTTTTATTTTTTTTAACCGTCTTCTGCTCTATTCAGTTGTTTAACTTCGCGCACTGAGTGTCTGACGCTTTCTTGCTGTGTTTCATACAAAATAAAGGAATGCAGATCTTAAAAACAGCGTCAGACTATGTGATCCGTAAAACACACAGTCCCCCCTCTCTCTCTCTCTGTCTCTCTCTCACTCACACACGTGTGGAAATAAATAAATGATCATAAAAAAAATAAAAGTAAAAAAAAGAGAGTTATGTTTAAATGAAAACTCTTGTTCATTACAGTTTTCTTCATAATTTCAACCGCATGAGCTGGATTGATTGTTGCAAAACTTGTTCTCTATATAGTTCGTTTGTGATCAAAACCATTGATCTGAAGCTCAATGCTGATGTTGTCATGTAAATAGTTTTCTAATCAGCAATAAATATAACAATTTCTGATCAACCCATATCAATTGCATGATTAAAAATAACATACTGGCTAAAGCCCTGCCCACTTCATTGGGTGGGTTGTGTCAAAAGGGAGGCCCACTGTCTCAGACTTTGAAAACCTCTGGATTAGTTAATTCATGTGACAAGCCGTTTCCACAGAAATGTGTACTTTGCTCACACTGAAAAATCAACAACATGTGGCAGAAATTGTTTAATGGCCAACTGGCACACGAGTTAGTCATTACAAAGGGTTACAGTATTCATATGATGAACTTATTACTGCATTTCTGTTTAGCACTTTGGCTTTGTGACGCTAGTGTGTGAAACCCTGAATGGGGAAGTTTTACTCAACCCTATATTGTGCTAAACTTGTGCTATTTCCTCTTTCCACTAGCGTGTGAGTGTTTGCTTTCTGGCTGTTTGTGCATAATAGGGAAGAGTGTTCTTATTGTTAAAGAGAGTCACGTGATAGACGGGGTATTGTGTATTGTAATGCCCTTCTATCTGTTTTGAACTCAGGGTCCAACTTTTTTTTTTTGCCACACCTGCCAGTGACGGATGAATTGAGAAACTTGTAGTTCTTATGGGTATGACGGTGTATTGTTTGCATTATTTCTTTTATTTAAATGCATCTTTGGTCCATGACAATTGTTCAGTATGTCTTCTTTTAGTTCAGTAAGTGAACTTTCATGTCTACTTGCACCAAAATGGACAAATTCACACAGACTTCTTTCAAAATATCAGCCGTTGTGAGTATCCAAGTAAACATAGTCGGTTATGGCTTATGCGAACTGTAAAGAAAGAACGCATGTGTATCGGTATATTGGATCCATGCATCAGCTCTTAAAGTGACAGCAGCCTAATATTCCTGCAGCTGACTGTACAAAAGACATAGAAATCACTCACTGCTGAATAACTTTTTGTATCTTCAAAAAGGATTATCCTTTATTTAATTTGTAGGGGAATTTACAGTTAAGACCCGAGGACCAGATATGTTGAATGAAGACCAGGAGTCAGAAGTGCAGTCAATAGAAGAAATTTTAGTGAAGTTTAGTTTGCAGTTTCATCAGCAGAAGCCAGCTTCAGGTCTCACAAGGAGTTCGTAGGCCGCCCCAAATACAATAACATTGTTACAGCAATTATACTCTAACAGAGGGTGCTAACTACGTCAATGATGACGTTTAAATGATTCTGATTGGTTAAGAAAGAAAGAAAGAAAAACAAAACTAGTAATTTTCCACACAAGAGCAGACAGTCTGAAGCATATCTTCGTTGATCACGTGGTTGACGGGTTCGTGACGTGGCTTGTCGAGAACAACAAGTTTTCTGGTGCCAGTTAATCACCTCACCAATACTGACCATATTAACACACACATACAGCTTCTCCAAGGCTGAACTCGGCTCAGGCTCCAACTATAAACCAAAACATTCTGATAACATTCTCTATCTGTTGAGAAGTGCTGACAATATTCATCCTTACTCGATGGAAAAACACAGAAGAGTAAAGAAAGGTTTTAATTAATAAAAATCCCTAACTTGATTATAAATCACTCTTTACAAATCATTCAAATAAGAAAGGGAAAAGAACATATGAAAAATAAGACAAAGAAACATATGAAAATTAAGACAAAGAAAAGAATATAGGTACAAATAAGAAAAATGAAAGAATATATATATACAAGCGGCAATGGATTTCCGAATAGTATCCTTCAAATTTGTACAGTGACGATTATTTGCATTTATTTTGCTTTCACTTACTTTTCAGTTTTTGTACCTGGAAAAACCTTAAAATTGAAATCGAGAACTGATAAATTTCATTGATATGTAAAGTTTTTGGTGTCATAATCTTATTTATTACAATACAAAAGGATACATGGGCCAAATAACAAAAACAATAACTATTTTATTAATTAATAACTTTTTTTGTGATGAGGCCAGTGAAAATGTAACAAATGAATTCATTGAATCTGATCGAATTGAGACCTTTCAAAAGAACCAATGAGGTTCGTTCTCGTGTTACGCAGCACATTTGAGCTTCAGCAAGCAGCTTAAAATCATTAAGTCAACTACTAATCAAGTTTACTAAATCAATGGCGTACAGTCAACTTAGTAGGTTAAAGTTGTTGGTAATTTTGTCATTTCTAGCTAGTTTTCCAGACCGCTTTACTGTTATTTACCTACTTAAGTTGAACAATGACTTTCTTCTAGAGCTGCTGTACAGCTAAAACAATCTTTGTTGCTTTAACTTCATACTATCACTGTAAAGCTGCTTTGAAACAATCTGTATTGTAAAAAGCACAATATAAATTAAGTTGACTTGACTTTTTTGGCTTTTGTTGAGTGATAAATGTTGGCTCCTGGTTGAATGTGTTTGCTAAATACGTTGATCAGATTTTAGAGGTAGACAACTGTAAGCACACGTAGGTAATTAGCCCAGATATTGTGCTGTTAAGACAGGAAACCACAATAACTAAGAAACCTTTTTAGTATAGATTTCCTTTGATGGTTTCCTTCAAGTGTGGCTCCTTGGCAACTTTGCCTGATGGTAGCTACCTGTTTCTTCCTGTTTTGGCTGAAGCTCACTTTCAGTAGTCTGTAATTTAGAGTTGAGCTGCAATCATGGAGCTATAATAATCTCTGGAGTTCAACTGATGCTGTCTTTTAACAATCCATTCATTAAGCTGCTGGAACAGTGCATGCCCTATTAAAGGGCTGTTTCTTATTTTTATGTCTGTCGTGGCTCACACTTATCTGTTTCTCTTTGTGTGTCGCCATTGTGCTTCCCTTTTTTATTTTTTACTAGTTGCAGTTTGATTGTGAGGAATGGGTTGTGTTGGAAATGGAAATCAGAGAACGGAAATGGCTTTCCGTGTGACCTTTTCTTCCAGAACACCTTGGTATGAGGCTCATTTGCATTCTCTTGTTCTGTGGTTGTCATGGAGATCACCGTGGAGGCTGGAGTGGACTGAGGATGTGATGCGGGAGCACACGAGGACCGTCCCTTATAGACACTCTCGGTCTCTTACCAACGAGTCAATGCACTTCTGTGCCGCTCATTGGGGAAAAACGTGTGAGTGGCGGGATTTCTACAAAATATTACGTTGCTTCTTGTAGGTTGTGTGACACTTTCAAAGTGAAATGCTCAGTGAATGTCACTTAAAACACGTTCATTATCGCACATTGCTTGTATATAGTTTGGACAATGAAAGAAAATAAGAAGGTTAACAAAGTTTTGTCAAGGTTCTGACAAAATGTTAATTGCTATACAAACAAGCAAAAAATGGTTTGAGTGAAGTACTGATTCAATGAATGATTCAATGACTCGCTCATAAATATGTCACTTGTTTCATTACTGGATGATTCAGCGTGTTTGAAACAATCTCTTAAATGATTCAATGACAAATATAATTATTTGTCATTGAATCATTCGAGAGATTCTTTCAAAAGCCTAGAGCTGGTTATGTAATGCATACGACAGAATGCATTTCTTTACAAATCATGCACAATGATAAACGTTTTTTGAGGTCACGTGCGAAGATATGTTTATCCATTGATAATCTGCCCTGTAATCATAATTTATGTGAAACGGAATAAAAGCTGCTTTTTGACTGTCACTAGTGTTCATTTCAGCTGGAGATTGCCGTGAATTCGCTTTAGGTTTTGGATCAAGAAACATTTTTCCAATGAGCCTATGTTGTTCTGTTCTCAACTGCGCGGTGCTCCTCAGCAAATCAACTCTGAATAAATAAAGTAAATGCTAGATATGGTCTATGAGAATGAGAACGGGCGAAAAATGGTGTCTAACAAATCTAATAAACAAAATCATGCAAATAAAAACAAAGGCATCATTTTAATATATTTACAAAGACTCTTCTGTGTGGGTCCTGATAATTTTTTAATAGGCTGTCCCAGATGTTGTTCCTGTCTCTCAGCTGTGCTGGAAGCATCCCTCTCCCGTTGTAATTGTTGTTTGTGTTACCCAGTAGTTATATTTAGAATATTTAATAGTTCAAGGATTTAATGAAAGGATTTTATTCACATGGCTGCCACATGATACTCTTCACTCAATTTAGATGCTGTTTTATAATGATGATGAACCAAAAACTGGGCCAAGCTAAGAATGGCTAAACAGTAAGCTTTTAATTGTGTTAATCACAAATGATTGGTCAATAAATTAGCTAAATTTAAGTAAATGCACTACTTGGAAATCCATTACCGTATTTTCCCGCATATAACCTGCAGAAAATCCGCACCCTAATATAGTCTGCGGGTTTTGTGTAAAAAATCAGTGGTATAACCCACACCTTCATATAACCCGCACCCATAGATTGATTAACTTTTTTGTGCACGTTCACATTTTGAATGTTGCTCGCATGACGTCAATTATCCATAACTGTTCAGGCTCGGCACACAGTGCTTGTGCGTGAAATTCAAACAATAAGAAAACAAACACAAGTCAGAATCAGAACAAAAAGAAAAAGTAGTTTCTCCCACTGTGTTGATCATCGGATGAGATGAGAAGAGCCCGTCCTCATGGCAGCACAGCCAATCACGTCTTCTTGCATGATTGACAGGTCAGACAGCCTATCAGCGCCAGCTGTCAAGAGTGACAGTACAAGCGCCAGAGACAACAACCCTCACAAGAACGAAAAACAGAAAGAAAATGCTGCCAAAAAAAAACCCTTACGTCCTTAGGGACGTAACCAATATATTGAAATTTTACACGTAATAATAAGTTTGTGATATAGCCCGCACCCCCCCTAGGTTACACCAGGTTTGTAAAATCTGGTATAACCTGCAGGTTATATGTGGAAAAATAAGGTAATTTTACGTATACAAGGGGCGATTATCCTCAACCCCTACCACTGTTCGGCCTCCACTTGGATGATGCGACGACAGCCATATTGAACAGAACGTCCACCACACACCAGCTTATTGCTGGATAGTAGACAAAGCGATAAAGCCAATTAGTATATCAGATGATTAGGGCGCCATGATGGACCGAGGCCAATGGACAAATTTGGTGAGGATGTCAGGGTTCTTTTTTTCAAAGAACATCCTGGGATTTTTTATTTTATGACCACAGAGAGTCAGGACCATGGTTTAACATCTCATCTGATGAACGGTGCTTTTTGATTGTATAGTATCAGTGTTCCCATCACTGTACTGGGACATTATGGTCCAGACAGACCGCAGGATGAGAAATATAATAATAAATGCATCTCAACAGCAATGAAGCATGGAGGAAGAAGTGCCATTGTGTGGGGATCCTGGTATTGTGAGCTGCTTCACTGTAAAGCCATTTAATGCTTTGAAGTATTGCAGAATAACTTGCTTCGCACAATTGAAAAGTTATCTAAAGAGGAAAGATCAGATGTTATCAGGCTCATGTTTTGGCCTGGTCAGATGTCAGATTTGAACCCTCACTTAAACTCAAATGAACTGGGAGACAATTTTACTCTTGAAATTTTTGACGAACATTAAATCTTCTGTTGGTAAAAAGCTGTCTGGACTTTTAAAGAATACAGAGAGGAAGGCTATTCCTTGCGAAGTTGCTTTATCTACTGTATTTGTGCAATTCTTGCTAATTTCCTGACAAACAACATCTCATTTTTACTTGTCATTCAAATTGGAAGTGTCCGTGTTTGTCTTCCTCCACCTGTTGAGACTTTTGTGACTTGTATTGAGCTTTTGGTTATTTGGTACAAAGGCGAACTGAAATTAAGATTTGAATTTCAGAGACTGTATTTTATGAAACACTATTGTAATGTCTGAAAATGTGAATGTTACACATTCCCAGGGTCTGACCTGTGTGGGCTCTACTTTGGCAAAGTTGCAAAACGACTGCATTACAGACTTACTGGGTTAAAACTTGATTTGAAAGGCTACTAAAGATCATTGCTGTTAATAATGCAGTGCAAGGCATTGTAGACGTGCAGAGCTACAACCAAGGTCCCGGTTCTTCAGGTGCGTGTCGGCTTTGGAGATTAGCATGAAAGTCAAACTGAAGTCCTAATGTTGCCGCTCACAGACATGAGATAATGATAATGTGATAATGGCGTGACAGCAGAGAGTTCATGTCTGTATAATTAAGTACACGGCCTGCCTTTATGAATTTCAATCCTGAATAAACCAAAAAGTCCATCTGCTCTGAGGAGTGCCAGAGTCATTTCATGTCCTCTGGATATTTTGGGATGGGAGAAGCCCTGTAGTTTTTAGAAAAAAAAAACCCTGCTAGCCTGACAGGCCAAGAATCCCTCAACCTAGTTGGAGAAACTGACGTTGCGTCCGAAATCGACTACCTCCCTATGTGGAGAACAGTACACCAATAAAGTAGTATGTCCGAATACTTAGCACCCATATGACCTACTACTTCCAGCGAGATTCTGACGGACACTTTATTATGGCCACAGGAGAGGATTTATGAATGGCGGTGAAAGCTATGCAACTGGTAGATCATGTGACAGTAATAACGTGCTGGATGTAGTATGTGCAAACTTCATTATTACTAGCCATATATTCATACTAGAAGTATACCAGAGTATGCTTTTCTGTAGCTCAAACAGTAGATTGTGGCGCTTGCAACGCCAAGGTCATGGGTTCGACTCCTAGGGAAAGCAAGAACTGATTAGAATGTCAATGTGTGTCTTGATTGCAATGGAAGTGGCTTTGGATAAAAGCATCTGGCAAATGCGTAAATGTGCTTTCGGACACGGCATGAGTTTATAACTCGTATTGCAATTCATTTTGATCCAACTTGAGATGTTGATACATGTGGCTTAATGCGAGAAGGAAATTTGAAATCAGTTGATACTGAACAACTACATGCTGCACTTTTTTCAGTTTCTATGTACTTAATGTGTTTGTGCATCTGTGTGTTTGTGTGTGTGAGGTCCAGTGTTTGTTCAGTGCGCGTCCTCTCACAGCAGGTCCAACCAAAGTCCATGTTTCTCTTCTGAGTTGGTCTTTCTTGTTGTTTGATTCAGGTACGCTCTCAGCTCCCTTTTGGCAGACGCGAATGCTGTCTGTCAGAGGAACGCGTTGTAGATCACAGTATGTTAATGGAGCTTTAACAGCAACTTTACGACAGCTTTGCAGTCTTGTAAATGTCCACACAGAGACGGTAAACAAGGCTTCTGTCGAGCCGGAGGGGAAGTAGTTCACTCTTTTGTATATATCAACAGTTGTCTGGAGTGAGCCAAGGAAGTGCTTTTTATCGGAAGTGAGAGTAAAACTTTCATATTGTTGCAAAAAATATAAAACTTGGAAAAAATCTCAACTGTTTTCAACCTTAATAATAAGAAATGTTTCCTGAACACCAAATCAAGATATTAGGATGATTTCTGAAAGATCAACGGCAGTAAGTCTCTTTGGATAAAAGCATCTGTCAAATGCATAAATGTAAAAACCGTAAGCCTAATTGTAATAATAACACACATCTCATGTATTAATCTGCCTGTTCTGTGTCCTTCGCATGAACGGGAGCTCCCCACTGGGTTCAAATGCCAAACCCTAAGTATGGTGATGTTTGGCTTAGCAAGTACCACTAATGAACAGGTGGCTCGGCATGTGTCCTTTCTCCGGCTCGTCCCGGTGCTTCTCTCTAATAGGCTGATAAGTGTGAACTGCATGTGTGAATCTCTCCGTTCAGTTCTGCGTCTCTTGCAGTGATTCACTCTGAAGCCTGTCTGACTCCACATGGCTGTTTATCACATGTTCTTCGGTCTGTCCTCCATCCCACACGCTCCCTGTGCCTGAGATGACGTCCTCCAGTAATACCGCACAAGCTGATTACTCCTTAGCCATGCAGGTGGCTAGAGATGGAGGGGGAGAGGAGGAAAGGGGAGATAGAGAGAGAGAGAAGCTATGCAGGTGGCTAGAGAGGGGGAGAGAGAGAGAGAGAGAGAGGAGGGCTATTTGTAGGTGGGGATGAATAGGTAATCTAAAGAGGCCTGCGGCACAGTAGAGCTCATGAAAATTGTGTTTTATACAGCTGCAGCGAACCAATGTGCATCCCGTTGGGAATATCCCTTTCCTCTGGCACAGCGCCAGCTCGCATTAGAGCCCATGCCAAATCTCAGATGTGAGTGTGACCGTGTGCATAGTGCAGATGTAAAGCAAAGCCCCGGTGCTCCATTAAACGCTAAATCAACACATGTATAGCAGCAAAAATATTAGATCTCAGACTGAACATGATTGAATTTTGGGCTTTTTTGATGCAGAGAAATATTAAAAACAAACAAGGTTAGATGGTCTGGTCTAGCCTGTCCATTGATTTCCAGAGTAGAGTCTGGTCCACTTTTGTCCACTTACACAGGAAAGGACGTTTAAAGCACCCAACCATTGTTTATTTGCCGTTTGGGGGTGAGTCTGAAATCGCTCGGATAATAATAGCACAGTAATTGACCAGAGCAAAAATGTCCTTTTAAAAAAAAAATATATATAGTCTAGATTAAGTACTAATTATTTAACTGATTTAACTTATCAGAAATGTATTGTACAGAACTGTATATTTTACAATTCTGTTGATTTAAGTTTAATTGGTACTACGATTCTTTTGAGTGAATCATTTTCGAGTCTTGAACGAACGACTCTGAGTTGATTCTTTTTAGTGAATCGAGCTCATATCTACAACATATGTTACATAGTTACAACAACATAACTAACAATGTGTAGATAAAAATAATGCATCATGGATAAAATGTTACCAAAGTTTTGGGTCTGTAATTTTTATTTTATTTTCTCTAATTCTCACCTGCATTTTGAAGATAATTTATTCCTGTGATGGAAAGCAGAATTTTCAGTGATTTTTTTTTTTTTTTTTCAGAATATCATGATTTCTTATTATCAATATTGAAAAAGTTGATTTAGATTCTTTGGAAGTTAAAAAGAGCAATTTATTTGCAATTTAATGCTGAATAAAAATCTTGATGATGATGTCATCCTATGGCAATGGATGTCTTTCAAACTAGGCAACTAGTTTGAAAACGATTCAATGCAAGGCAACTTTATCAAATCCAGTAATTGTTATTTCCTCCCGAGCCTCGCCGTCTGATTGGAGCTTTGTTATTTTTTACAAGTTTGCGTGAGACGATCAGCGATTGGCCTGTGGGCGGCCCGTGGGAGTGCCATCTGATGCTTGCTCAAGGTTAGAGGCAAATTGTCTATTTTGTGTCTAATTAGATTGGCTCAGATGAATATAACCACAGCAGGTGCACTGTGTAAACAGCAGTTATCACCGTCCCAGAATGCTGTGCACTCGTTCCAGAGAACCCGAAGCAATTAAGAGGAAATGTTGCCACAACAGTCATCTGTGACATCACATCAGGAGACCGAGCAGAGCTATGACTTAGTGTGGTGCTGCCACCTATTGGCCAAAACCCATACTTGTGGTCAGAGACGGTGTTTGGCATGGTGTCTCGGCAGAGTACGGTTACATAATGTGTTTGAGGTTGAAACGAGTACACATGCTGATATCTTCAGGCGTGTGCTTCTGATTCAGAAGGCTTTGTTGCAGGTGGTGTGATGTCAGAGCTCTGGAAGGACTCCAGATGCTGCGGGCGCTGGTGTGGGTGTGTGTGTGTGTGTGTGTGTGTTATCAGAGTTGTGCCAGCGGGTCCACATGACTGCCCAAACTGGATTAGTGATTGCGGCGTGTGAAGCTCGTTATTTTCTCTTCTAATGCCAAGCAAGAGAATGTAAATATCACTCCTCAGCAGGCGCCCTGTATCGCTCGCTCCCTTCCGTCTGTGTTTTTCTGTCCATTCTCTCCTTCACTGACTCATTAAATTGCTTTCGCCGGGGTTGGGATGAATTCTGATTTTAAGAACTGCCTTCATTTCAGTTCCATGGGGATTTGAATTGAATTGTCTACCCCCCACGGGAAGTTGAGTTGTAATGACAGGAAGAGGAATTAGTAGCATTTTAACACATTTAATTTTGGAACTTTGTAAAAAATGAATATTAGTGCCTATTTCAATCTGATTTCAATCTTTGTGCATGATATTCCTATTTCAATCAGTAATAACTTATTATATACTATGTAAAAATATGATTATAGTTACTCAGTATATAAACAAAGATTTGTGCTCTGTTCATCAAAGTTATTTGATCAAAATTGTTATTTGATCAAATTTGGTCATATTGTGATACATTTTTATGAATTCCTTGCGTCAAAGCTGAATTTTCAGCATCATTACTTCAGATGTCACTTCACAAATATTCTAATATGATGATTTATGTCTTGAACTTTCTTCTCCTCCTCCTCCTCTTCATCATCATCATCATCATCATCAACATTGAAAACAGTTGTGATGCTTAATATTTTTGTGGAAATGATGAATCATTTTTTTCAGGATTTCTTTTTTGATTAATGGAAAGTTAAAAAATTTGCATTTAAAAAAAAAATCTTTTGTAACATTTATAAATGTCTTTACTGTCGCTTTAGATCAATTAATGCTCTCCTGCTGAATAAAAGTTTTGATTTCTTTCCAAAAAGCTTACTGAATTCTATAATATTTAGAAAAAATTTTTATTTATCTTAGCAGATTCTGGGAAACTAATTGCTCCTCCACCATCATTTACTTACTAATATATATATATATATATATATATATATATTAAATGAATATAACAATATTATATATATTTCTGTAATGAAATTTATATAAATTAGATATGTTGCAATTTCAGCATTAATTATCTAGAAATAAAACATGCGGATAAATCTGTGGTCCTAATTAAACATCTAATTTCTGTAATGTCTTCATTTTTGTTTTTTTTCCCATCAGGTCCCAGATGGGCATCCTGGAATCTTGGAATCTTCATTTGTATCCGCTGTGCGGGAATCCATCGTAATCTTGGCGTGCACATATCCCGAGTTAAATCTGTCAACCTGGACCAGTGGACGCATGAGCAGATACAGGTGAGCTTTCTGGATCATGGTTTCCAGTAGAAATGATGGCATTGTTTGTGATTGAGTCATGATCTATGTGTGATGTTTCTGCATATGTTTTGTATGTGCTCAGTCTGTTCAGGAGATGGGGAACGCCAAAGCCCGCCGACTATACGAGGCCTTTTTACCAGAGTGCTTCCAGCGGCCAGAAACAGACCAGTATCCTTCAGCACGCATGTTTAACATTACTCTCCTCTCACGCTAAAGCTTTCCTTAAGCATTGCGACACAGAACTGCTGAGATTTTCATCCGTGACAAATATGATAAGAAGAAATATATGGATAAATGCATTGACATCCAGACCTTTAGGGTGAGGCCAAAGATTTTGGAATGAAAAATTCTCTTTTGAATTGTATTGTTACTTTTGATTTTGTAAAAGAATAAAGTTCATTTTCTTTCCGTTTTCAGAAAGAAAAGAGTGAGACGGTAACAAAAGAGGCTCCTGTTGTTTTCGAGAAGATGAAGTTGGTGAGTTTCTGCATTTGTGCAATGGAGCCGTTCAGTTTAAAACGATGGTTCTCAACCTTTTTAACTTGAAAGCCCCAGTTGTCCAAAAACGGCTCTAGTTATGACAAAATTGCTTTTAAAACTTAAATATTTTCTATTATTTTTATTTCATTATTTATTAATTTCATTATAATTTAAATAAGAAATAAAGCTTTTGTTGGTTTTATTTGTTTATAGCATTTTCATTTTACATTCATTAATACTATTTTGAGTGACTACTTAAGTGTAGTCCCAGACTAAAATCCTTATTTAAGCTGTCTTAACTGAAAGCAACTCGCACTATCAGATCTAAAATTATGTCAGTGCCATTGTTTTGTCTCAAAATGCACACCAGTATAAAAACTATTTAAATGTTCTAATTGAACTAAGGCCAAATCCTGGCTTAATCTAAGCTTAACCCTGTCTGTGAAACCTCATATTGTGTTCAAAAACTGAAAACATTTTCATTATAAAGACATTAGATGGAGCAGAGGTTTTCAAAGTCTGTGACAGTGGGCCTCCCTTTTGACACAACCCACCCAACAACGCCCCCCCACCCCTGTATCTGTACTCGCACTGGGCGGGGCATAACCCGGAAGTGGGTGGATTTTAACCCGGAAGTGGGCGGGACTTTAGCCAGTATGTTATTTTTAACCATGCAATTGATACGGGTCGATCAGAAATTGTTATATTTATTGCTGATTAGAAAACTATTTACATGACAACATCAGCATTGAGCTTCAGATCAATGGTTTTGATCACAAACGAACTATATAGAGAACAAGTTTTGCAACAATTAATCAAACTCATGCGGTTGCAATTATGAAGAAAACTGTAATGAACAAGAGTTTTCATTTAAACATAACTCTCTTTTTTTAACTTTTAATTTTTTTATGATCAGTGTAATTTTTATTTATTTATTTCCACACCAGGTATGCGTGTGTGTGAGTGAGTGAGAGACACAGAGAGAGAGAGAGAGAGAGAGAGAGAGAGAGAGAGAGGGGGGGGGGGGGGACTGTGTGTTCTATGGATCAAATAGTCTGACGCTGTTTTTAAGATCTGCATTCCTTTATTTTGTATGAAAAACAGCAAGAAAGCGTCAGACACTCAGTGCGCGAAGTTAAACAACTGAATAGAAGAGCAGTAAAAATCTCCGACAGGCAGAGACGCAACGCTAGTCGGATTCTATCAAGAACCACGTCTGAACAAAAACCCCACGTTTACCAGAACTATACTGGTTAATAAGTACTACAAACAAACCGAAATAAAAAACAAACCTGAAGCTGAAGAAACCCTAAACGTTAACGGAAGACGCGCGAACCTGAGTGATAGAGAAAGACACCGACTCAGTGTTCTGCGCGTGAGCAGGGTGGAGCCGCGCGAGACGAATTAAATCTGCATGTGTAAGGGAGGCAAGCTGTGACTAGCCTATCACAGAACACAGACACAGTCAGCTACCCAATGAGGATTTCTATTCAATCCAAGCACAGATAATGACTCTTATTACTCGTATGATACTCGTACTCGGCAAAAGTGCTTTATCCGTATCCGGCTCAACTCTAGTTATTAGACTATCATTTTTTACAACTCTCCGCGCCTCCCCTGGCATGCTCTGGCGCCCCCCAGGGGAGGCGCGCCCCACACTTTGAAAACCCCTGAGATGGAGGAATGTCTTAATAATTGATGGCATGACATCATCAACAACTGTATTAAAAGGGACCTATTATGCACTTTTCCATAAGGATTTAGTTTTTCGGGTCTACTGGAATAAGCTTTCATGCTTGATTATTTTATTGCATCACCTTGTTTCCCAGTCTGTTCGTTACGCTCGGTTTAGTTCATCCAAGAAAGCACAATGTGCTCTGATTGGTCAGCTGGACCAGTGTCTTGTGATTGGTCAACAGCTTTGAGTGTGTTTCGGAAATGTCAAGCCCCTTACCTGCAAGTTTCAACACACTACTAACACAGCTCAACCAGACCACAGAATTGTTTAACTGAGAAATACTGTGACGAGTGCGTTCCCTGAAGAAAACTCAATGCTACATTCAAGACGTTCAGAAACCGTGCTCGCTGATTTAGAGGAGAACTCCTTTTGGAGGGACCTTTTTCATGCTCAAACGCAACATTACACATTAAAGAAAGTCAAACAATTTAAAAAGCATAACAATCAGTTTTATCATTTTACGCATTAGTAAATCTATGCTTGTTTGTCTTGCAGAAAAAAGACGAGGCACAGCAGTACAAAAACAGTCCAAAGAAGCAGTCGCAGTCTGTTAATGACTTACTAGGGCTAGGTAACGTGCTAAAATACACATCATGCATATCAGTTCAAGCACAACATGGACATCTGATGTTGAAACTCGTTTCCAGATTCGCTAGCTCCTCTAGCTCCTCAAGCTCCCGTGTCCAATGGCAAACCGAGCACTGAAATTAGTCCTGGCCTTGACCTCTTCACCTCTCTGCCTGCTGCCGTCAGCAGCTCAAACTCCGCCAGGAGCACGGTAAGGATCTTCACACTTGGCAATAAATAATGTAATTACGCAAGTAGCTGAAACAGGAACACCAGGGTAAAGCTTTCACTTTCGGTCCTACCGTTGTTTGACTGTTTTGAATCCCTCTTTAGAGTGATTTAATGCATGTAAACCAAGTAGTCGGAGTGTCTTGTTTTTCTCTAGCCTAGCTCAGGATCCATGCCCACTGGACGGGTAGCAGCATCAGTGCCCGAAAACCTCAGCCTGTTCCTGGATCTCCCCACCAAAAGCGAGGACAGTGGAAAGAAGATGTCAAAGGACTCGATCTTGTCCCTGTACAGCAGTACGGCATCGCAAACAAACATGGCCGCTCATGGTGAGATTAGTTTCAGGATGAAGGCACATTTGAAATGGACTCAAAATATGGTTCTTTGTGCATGTTTATCTGTTTCTGTTTTAGCTGGCATGTACATGGGGGCACCCCAGATGGGCTATGTCCCTGCTGCAGGCTATGGCCAATACCAGGCCCTGGCTGCCCAGCAGGGCATGATGGGACCTATGATGGCTCCACAGATGAACATACTGGGACAAGCAGGTGTCGTGCCGCAAACTGGAGCGGCAGCTGCTTCTCCGTACATGGCAGGGGTGCAGGGGGGCGTAATAGGAATGCAGAATGGGATGATGGGAAGCATGGCAGCAGTTCCTCAGCAGGCATATGGAGCACAGCAGGCCCAACAGATGCAGTGGAACATCAGCCAGGTAACAAGCGCTGGAATCACCATTACCATGCTGACTGGAAACAGAGCAAATAGTTTAAGCCTTTTTCACACTGATAGCCCAAAACATTCAACTCAAATCCATTTTTAATTGTATGCATTTGGCAGATGCTTTTATCCAAAGCGACTTACATTGGATTCAAGGCCCATATTGACATTCCAATCAGTTCTTGCTTTCCCATGGGATTGAACCCATGACCGTGGCGTTGCAAACAGTCACGCTCTACTGTTTAAGCTACAGGAAAGCCAATTTTTTTTGTTTGTTTTGGGTCTGTCATCATTTACTCTCCCTCATGATGTTCCAAAGCTGTATGACTTACTTTCTTCTGCAGAACACAAATGAATATGTATTTTTTAAATGTTCTGATTGTTTTTAACCATGCAGATACCATGATTAGACTGAAGCTTTCATGTTTCAAAAAACAATAAATACAAATAAATAATAAATACAAAAAATATATACATAAAAATATCCATTTAAGCCTTCTAATTTCAGATGATACATTTTGGTTTGTTTCTCACACACTAGTTATTCATGGATAATGTTGTTCCAGTGAGGTGTTAATTGCAGGGATCGGGTCAGTGAGTTGAATTACAGATCAATCACATTTGAGAGCAGTTTTGTGAAGCCGATCAAAGATCTCACTCAAAAGAACAACTCGTTCACAAATTAGGTGTAGCAACACTGCATTTTTAAAAAGAAATTAATACTTTTATTCAGCAAGGATGCCTTAAAGTGACAAAACATGACAGGAAAGGCATTTATAATGTCACAAAAAAATTCTGTTTCTAATAAATGCTTTTTTTGAACTGTTTATTCATCAAAGAATTAAAAAAAAATTCTATAAATTGTGATACTATTTCATAAAATGACTGTTTTCACTGTATTTCGTACCAAATGAATGACTTATTTCAAAAATATTTCTGTCCCCAAAATTTCACACAGCATGGAAAACCTTAAACTTGGAAAATGCTTAATGCAGAATAAAAGACTTGGTCTATGAGTTATGGGTTTCTTTGTTGTTCATTGAATATGGCTAATATTTTTATTTTCTCAACTAAAACTTTAAAATAGATCTAATATTGTTTGCTATGACAGACACTGATTTTATAGTTAAGTAATGGCCATAAACTGTACATCTTTTCAATACTAATGGAGAGAGCAATTTATTACATTGTCTTTTATTCCTGCCATAGTATAATTGACAATGTCGTGGAAAATGATCAATAAAAAAGAGTGGGGTTCTTCTCTGCAGTCAATAGTGACTTAAATTCCATCTGTTCCTCACACAAAGATGTCATTTAGCTTCTGAAAATGCACACAACTTGTATACGCTACCTTTATGAAACTTTTTTGCAGTCTTTTTGAAGCTTGAAAGCTTCAATGCCCGTTAATTGCAAACATGTTGACAAAAATAACCAGTATAAAGTTTCTCCTTTTGTCTTCCACTGAAAAAAGAAAAAAAAAGCTCACGGTTTTGGAAGGACATGAGGGAGAACAGATGAAATCAACAAATGTAAGTGTCATCGTTACTTTCTTTTAATTGCCTGTAATAACAGTTCCTGCTGTCTCTCTCACAGATGACTCAACACATGGCAGGAATGAACTTCTACAGTGCCAATAACGTGATGGGATTCGGTCAGTCCATGGGCGGGGCGGCATCTCCTGGTTCAAATCAAATGCTCGGGTCACACGTGTGGAAGTGATGACACCGTAAAGAGAGGGAGTGGGACAGCGTGTCTTGAGTTTGGTGGGCTGGGTTGGCGCCACGACTGACTGACAGCAGAAGGGGAACAGATTGTAGCGCAAACGCATTGGGGAGAGTCGGTTAGATGATCGCAAACTCTACCTCCCTCATTCTCAGAGCCAGATTTTCATGCTTGCCTTCAAACAATCACATACTCAGAGATAGAATAAAGGTTTTTTGCAAGGTATGGTGCGTATGTGGCTGTGACTCCTCACAGCAGAATGTTATGTTCCTAAATTACGTGTTTTTGCTACATCTGCTTGAGGATTTGGTTTTCTATTCTCTCTGTTATTGGTCACTGTGATTTTTGCCAAGCTAGACGTGTTCCTGGATAAACATGTTCAGTTGATTCTTGTACAACATTCCTGTTGAAAATCGAATTTGTTCACACTTATAGTTCGGTTCTTTTGGTCTGGACCAAAAAAAACCCCCAAAACGGTACATTTAGCTCTGGTTCACTTAGCATTCACAATGTCATTTTTAGCTTAACACATCATTTGTCGAACTTTCTAAACAGTGCTGGGTTAAATGTGTTTGTGAAGTGTTGAGAACTCACAAGGAGCTTATAAAATGTATAAAAGTGTCAAATATAACACGCATACAAATTAAGATCTGCTTTGAGGAGACGCTGTTTTGATGGCTGTACCAAATTTGACTTTGACGAGAGAAAACAGGTATGCTTGATCATTCGTCCTTTTTAGGGTCCCATCTTGTGACGTCATGTCTTGTTTTTGGTTTGTTACATCCATGTTCATATATCCGTTGAACTGCATTACAGTTCGTTTGGAAGCGGATTGTGATCAGTCTTATTTGTGGTCTCAGGCCGATTGTTTGGCGTGCACCAGGGTTCGGATGGCGGCGTTCACTCTTGTTCAAATGAACGGTGCAATTGCACCAGGGTTCATTTTAAACAAATCAAACATGTCAAGTGTGAACACACCCTTAGTTCTAACCCTATCCCTACCTAAGCTTACCCATGTGTTCTTCCTAAAATCAGACGGAAATGATGGCGATGTAGAAGCATCTAACCCTGGTTATAAGCCTAAACTTCACAAAAACGGTAAACTTCCTCAAATCTGATCGGAATGTTGTTTCAGGATCAACAAAGATGGTTTTCCAGGAATATGTACTTGGAGAAAGTCATATTTACAATTGTTGCAGACAAAATCCAGTCGATCCACGTTATTTTGTGTGAGGGTGAGCGTTTTCCCCATGCATATATTGCAATGATTTTGAGTTGGTTGAGTGAATTTGCCATGTTTACCAAGAGAAACCTGCAAGAGACCTTTTTGCCCTTGAAAATTGGCAGAAATTCTGTTAATGTGTTTCAATTAACAATGGTTGTTCAATTTCAGACACTCTTGCATTCATAAACGAACGGCTGGAGACCATTTTTGTTAGTAAGGGTCTTAAACTTTACTACTGAAGAAAATGTCTGTTTTATGTCTCTGCTATCAGGTTCTGCAAACCTACGAATGATACTCTTGTATTGTCGTCTTTCTAACGCACAGGGTACAACTAAGCCACTTTGACTTTGGTTTCCGTCTCACTCGCTCTCAACTCAGGAGAATTAAAGGCTTGGGAGGATGAGGGTTCTCACATCCATCTCATAGCAGGACATTTACATTCAGCCAAAGATTTATTAACGCTTCGTAGTCGGCACAGATCTTTCAAATGACATGGATCCATGCATTGTTTCAGAGTTTGACCTCAAGAGTTTAATGGCACCATTGATTGTATTGTGCACTGCTTCCCCCTCCCACATTACTGAGTACGGGGTCACCGCTGGCAGAGAGAACGACATTTTGGGACACTCAGGCTGCAGTTTGGACCGAGACCAAATTAATGTTTCACTCTGGCTGCTCCCTGAATAGCTGAATTTGCCATGTCCACTGTGTGAAGTTCATTCAAAGCAGTCAGCTTGGGGTTTATTGACTTTGCTCACTATTTGTTTGAACGTCTCCTTTTAAAGGAACCAAATGTGACGAGGTTCACTCTTGATTCACTTCCTTGGTGAACAAACAGCTTAAGCTGGTTTGCTGGTCTGGTTTACTGGTTTCAGACAGGTTTTAAGCATTTAGTAAGGCTGAAATACCAACAAGATAAGCTAGGTCAGCTTGAACAAGACCAGAAATCCATCTTAAACTGGTTTAAGATGTTGTTTTATTTAAGTTTGTTCAGGGTGAAGCAGTTTTTCTTGTATTGAATGCATGTGATTTTGCGTTTATTTTCAGGTTCTGTTTTTTTTTTTACTTTCATAGCCATAGAGACTGAAAATGTTCTGAGTTACAATATTTGGTTGCTGTGTTTTTCATTGTAGCCCTGAATGTGACGAATTGTTTGCTAATATTATTACTTGCGCTGTTTATACCTTGGTGAGCATCTGGTCTGAACTGACAATTTTATCGTGGTCTTGCACATCACTGCTCCACTGCTCTCTATTGGCCAATCAGTGATCGTTTCATCACATGTCTTTTTTTATTGTGCAAAAACATTTAATTTGAATCTGCACTGCATTCTTTAGGTTTTGGATGCGTGTTTGCTTTATTCTGATTCATTGGGACTATTATTTTCTCACGATGAGGCACATGTGAAGCTGTAAATACCATGTTTGTGATTTGAGACTTATAACTCTCCATGTAAGGTCCAAGGTTTTATCTTTAATTTAAAAGTATTGTTATAATAGCACTTTACAGTAGAAGCTTGTATGCATGACTCGATCATTGAGAAAGTTTGATTCGACGACATTTAATTCCTCGTGTGCATGCTAGACGCTCCAAAAACGGCAATCATTGGATGTTCAAACTGATGTCAAATCGGTGGGTTGAAAAATGTTGCTGCTGATTTGATTCATCTCACCAGGTGGATCTGCTTTTAAACTTGCACTTGAATGTATTTGTCTGGGTTTTTTATCAATTGCTAACAAACCTTGTTCAATACCGAAGCCACTTTTTCAAAACTCTTCATATGGTATATACAGTCTAGATTACCAACATGTAATCTCACCTTCAAAACTCATTCAGATCAACAACACATTTCACGTATGTATCAAAATTAGCTTGTTCCACCATAACCATCAACAACATGTGTAGTATAATGACGTGTGTGCAGTGTCTATTGATCCCGGTCTTTCTGTGTGGAGTTTGTATCTTCTCCCTGTGTTGATGTTGGTTTAATCTGGATTTACTCCACAATCTGAAGACATACAGGACCAGTGAATTGGAGAGTTTGCCTGTAGGTGTAAGGGGTGTTTTCCTGCCTATGATCCGAGATGCTGGGAAAGGCTCCAGCCTCCCCACCACCCTACTTTGGATGCGTGCTTTGGAAAATGTATGGATGGAGAGCCGTGAGGGTTCTGGCACTCCTCCTGCCACTCTTCTTTCCCCATGTGTATTCCTTGTTCCATGTTTCCAAACTCGATACAGTAGAAACCCGACTTACGAAAATAATCCGTTCCAAGGTTGGCTTCGTAAGTCGATCTTTTCATAAGTCGGTCAGGCTTTTACATGTAAATTGCCTAATCCGTTCCAAGGCCTACGAAAACACCACATTTAATTTTATAATAAAGCTATGCTTGTTCAGTATGGTATGACAAGCACATCCCAGCTTCATATTGCTCAATTATCTCCCTTTTCGTCTCCATGGAGAGCATCCTCTTCTTCCCTTTCACTTTCATTTTCATCGTGAAATGAAATGGGAGAGGAACGCCACTATGCAGAGGCTGGTAGGAGCGATGCTGACCAATAGGAGAGCAGGATGCTGCAGCGAAAGCTAGCGTCAGAGCCAGGAGCAATGTTGCCAAATTGGGTGCGTTCCCGGTGGATTTTAAGCTGTAGTTGGGCTGGAAATCTTCAAAACTGGCCGGGAGACAGCCAATGGGAGAGCAGGACGATTGGTGCGAGTTTCCGGGTCAGTGGCGTGCGAATTTCAAAACAAAACTCGGAAATCGTCGCCTCGGCCGAGATTTCGTTTTAAGCATCTCTATCATTTTATCGTTACTCGGGCGAAGAAAACCCGGAAATCTTTATCGTATGTTGAACTTTTCGTACGTAGAGCGTTTCATAAAGTGGGGTTCTACTGTATATTGGGAATGCTTCAGAATTATTTAAAGATCATCATCCATCGAAAAACATTTAAAAAAGACTAAAAACAGGACACTTGGGTCGGCTTTCAGAACTTTCAAGAATAACTTTTCAGAATAACTATTCTTGAATTTCATTGTAAATATTACGATTTTATTTTTCAAGATCAATTTGAAAGCAGAGTTAAAAATGTAGTTTTTTTGTAGATGAAGTATAACAGAATGTGTTTATGGAAAATGTGGTCATTGGATGCATTTTGTGTGAAAGCAACGAAGAACGATTCACAGTTTGAACCGAACAGACCGTTTCACTGCCCGTGTGAAGAGTTTTGAACACATGGCTTCAGTTTTGACCGATGCTTGTTAGCAATTGAAAAATACTGTGATTTGGTTGCATTAAAATGCTTAGTCTAGATTTACAAGTTAGTCATGTATTTTTTTTTTCTTCTATAAGAGTGGTCATAAATCTTACATAATGCATAGATTGTTCTAATTTGAAAGAAACATTAAGACCTTTTCTTTGATACATTTCTGCATTTGGCGGACGCTTTTATCCAAAGCGACTTGCAATGCATTCAAGACACACATTGACATTCTAATCAGTTCTTGCTTTCCCTGGGAATCGAACCCATGACCTTGCCGTTGCAAGCACCACGCTCTACCATTAGTAAAGTAAACTCAGAATTGCGAGTTTATATCTAACAATTTTGAACTTTTTAATTCACATTTGCAAGTTTACAGACCTCATTCACAGCAGCTGCAGCTTTTTATGAGAATGAAAGCGGGGCTGTGAGGAACAGACGGGGGTGGATCTGAAAAAAATCTAAGAAATTTCATCAGACAAAAAACTATAAGAGATAGTTATAATTCTAAGAGATCTAGGAGCTTTTTACAGCGTATGCCTTTGAAAACACTGCATGTCTATCCCTCAAAGCCTCACTTTCATACCTGTCATAGCGATGCTCTGAATAAGGTCTTTCTTAAAAATTATTATTGCGTTTTTTTTTTAATTGCGTGAAACAAGTCCGAATTGTGAGGTATATTTAAATAAAAGCTAACTATGACTTTTCCCCCCTCAGAATTGTTAGTTTATATCTCACAGTTCTGAGAAACATGTCAGAACTGTGAGATATAAACTCAATTTTGTTAGGTTAGGCTAGTTCAGTATTAACATAGTGGTTAATGCAACCGCCACAGGTCATTTAAAGAAAATATGGTAGTGCTCTATGTAAAGCAAAATGGGTCCCATTTACAGTAATACTTTGGCAAATGATTAAGCCGTAGAGAAGCAATCATTGTGTAATCTTTAGAGGTTTAATACTAAATGCAACTGCTACGTATACAATGCGCGTTTTATAGCACACATATAATAAATGCTTTTGTGCTAGCAGTAAATGTCAACCTCTATTGCTGTTTTCTCTGTATGCATAAATTCTGTTCCTTGATGGAAAATGGAGGGCTCGTTTCCACTCGCGCTTGCAGTCTCTGGGAAGAGAATACACACAAGTAAATGACTCCGACAGCTGTGTAATGGTTTTCATCGCCCCCTTTGGTGAAACGGTGCTAACACATCATTGCCCACATTACGTTGTGGAGGTCTTGAGCATTCTTGCTGTGAACCCTCATGCGAGAGATGATGTCATGTAAGTGTCTGTCATCATTTTGTCATCAGAATGTGTACTTTATGTGGGTTACTTGCAAAGTTTGTATTCGAGTTGCTCGATCTTGTTTGCTTCCCTTTCAGGATATCTATTTCAAGTGTATTTCAAAGGTTTGAATGTGAAATAGGATGAGAAATAAAGAAATAAACTGCAATTAAGTGTTGCTTTCTTATTTTTTCAGTGAAAAGTGTTCCTCATGTTCCGATGATAAAACCACTTTAAAAGGATAATTCATGCAAAAATGAAATTGTTCTTTCTTAAATTAATCGATTGAATTTAGGCTTTTATTCATGTATAAACATTCAACTCACAGCAGTTGTGAGAGAACCAATGAGGTTTGTTCTCGCGTTACGCATCATGAATGAGCTTCAGCGAGAGCCAATGATGTTCGTTCTCGCGTTACGCTGCACGTTTGAGCTTCAGCGAGAGCCAATGAGGTCCGTTATCGCGTTACGGGGCACGTTTGAGCTGAAACAACAAGAGGGTGAGCAATTAATGACAGCATTTTCATTAAAGGTAACAATCCCTTTAACTGTTTGTTTTCACCTTTCACTAAGGTGCTGTTTTTAAACTTGAAAGAAATACCGATTTAACATGTATTGCGATCCTTTTTATCCATAAATAACACTAAACCTGAACGTATTAACAATAGTATCAATAGTTCCTGCCACTTCCACAACAGCCACTAGGGGGCAGGTCACAATCTTCTGGTTGAAAATCTGTCACGGTGGGTGTTTATCGTTCATTTGTTTCACATTTAAAAGTTTGAATCACTTTCCAAAGGATCTCAGTAAGTTTTAGAGAACGTAATAATATAACAATAAAAGATCATATTAATTCTAAATACTATTTTTACTACTAAACTATTACTAATATCATTTTACTTTAGTTGTTTTATGATTAATAGCCTAATAATAATGAAAAATTATTATATGGTTTATTAAGGATAATTTTATAATACACGTTTTACCCAATGTCATAATATCCTCTTCAAACAGTACTTTAAATTCTAAGCATATCTAGAGTTTTTGTGAAGTGTGCCTTTAAAACCACGAGGTGGCAGTAAAGAACAACAGAATTGACTGGGGAGGCATGGAAGAATAATTCTTTAGGTGTATTTCTACAATGTTTTAGAGAATTAAAGGTTCTTTCTTTTTGCGGTCTTTGCTTTCACACAAATTAACTGAGGCTAAACGTTTGCAAAGTTTTGTAATTGCAAATGGAAATGTGTTATCCACACTATAGGCGTACATCTTTCAGTGATTTTCCTTTAAAAGTATTGAATGTATGAGGGTTTATGAAAAGCTGCTCAGCTGTAATATGAAAACAGACAGTGTGTTAGGTAACACAAAGATTATTTCACGTTTTTGTTGCCCAGTCTTTGTGAATGTGAATGGAATAGACTCAATTTGGCTCTGTTTCAAATCAGGCTAATCGGCTTTTGGGGCAAAATTCATTCTCGTTAATCTCAACCTCGCCACTGTCCTCACTGAAGTGCATAAAAAGGTAAAACTGTCATTAAGAAAATCACATTAAGGAGCAGCAAACCACATGTAATCCCATGTTTTCTCTCCTTCTTATTTGTGTTGCTATTGTATCATTCAATGCTATTTTCATGTAACATAATCCTCTATTCAAACACCTCTGGTCTAGCATACTAGCATGAAATCAGTGCTTAGAAGTATTTGCATTAATTATTTGTATTACAAGCTTTAAAAAGGCCAGTCGGGACCAAACTGCAAGACTAGTTGATGCTAGTTAGTGCTGTTGATTAGCAAAGCTAGGCTAAAGCTGCATTAACAAAGAAAATGTTGCTCGTTAAGAAAGTTAAAGAGAATTTCAGAGATGCTAGCTTCAAAAGCATAAGACCGTCTCCAAAACACATGATCACGTACAGCCAGAGACGGCGTTAAATTACCTTATGCCTCAAAGCACATAACATTACAATAATAATGAATGTAAAGAGCGTTGACTTGTACAATCTGACTACTGCAGATTCATATCGGTGTTGATAGCATCGCCATAGAAGGTAAGCGGTTGCCATCTCTTTATTACTGTAGTTATGGTGTGAACGCAGCATAAACATGTTGTATGTGACACCTGGGGCCTCATGTACGAAGACTTGCGTTGAATTCATACTGACACATTACGTACGGACAAAGCTGTGAATGTGCGAACGCACCAAAAAATCCAGATGTATCAATCTCTGCGTTCGAAGGATCCCGCGCATATTCTCTTTGTACATCCCGATTAACGTGAAATTGAGCGCACATGCACGAGCACAACACTCCACCCAGTCTCCTCCCTTAAATAAACTGATTTAAATATGGTAATGAGTCCACTTGGGCAAAAGAAAGCAGTAAGAAAATGGCTAAAGCAAGCGGCAAGAAAACGAAACTTTACAGAAAGTGAATTGGAGGTGCTACTATCGGAGGTAGAAATTAGAAGAAAAAAAAATTGGAACTTTGTCCTCCGGAATTAATAACAAACGGAAAAAATATGAGTGGGGGAGTTTGGCTGACTCCGTCAATGCGTTTTGAATCTGAAAGTCGCACTGTAAATTATCTTAAAAATAAATGGTTTGATAATTGTCTTTAGTGGATAACCGCGGTCTCCTGAAGGGTTGTTTTATAATTAAATGCAAATAAATAAAAATAAAAAGTGCTATTAGATAGAACCATAACTTTAAATTCATCACTCACCAAGAAGCCCAGTCATCCTGGGCCAGAAAATCCTTTTGGTCCCTAAAAACTCGTTCTCTTCGGATTCTGCCATTAGCAATGTCCTCTAATTTTGCCAAAACTGCCATTGCCAGACTAAGGGTTGCGTCAATTTGCACGTGCTTTTATATGTTCTTACATAATTGCATGTAGGAGTCGCCAACGGACAAAACTATGAGAAATGAACTTACGCCAGCCATGAACTTGCCGTGGAGAAACGCACATTGTCACGTTAGTTTCACTGTTAGTACATCCGACCGTGAGCGTGAAAGCTGGCGAACGCAATGTTTTTGTGCGTAAGTAGTGTTGATACATGAGGCCCCTGGTGACTATCCGTGTGTCTACAACTCTGCTTAGCTGCATACCTGTGCATAGCAGTAAAACACTTTTTTTTCTCTCTTTTTTTATTTATAAAGATTGCCTACACTACCTTTAACCCTATAAAGCTTGAATTGAAATAGAAAAAGTATATTTTTAATGGAACAGTTAATGGAGCCTTTAGACAACCTACATGAAAAAAGTTGTATGTTTTGCATCATATTTGATACATCTGGCTTTTATGGCCCATATAGTATGATATAGGTGGAATATGGAGCTCACGCTCAGAGTAAATAAAACATTTTATTGTTTGAATGGTGCAGGTATGATGTCAGAACCTGGAAGACTAATTCATTGCTGGTTCCTTTGAGATTTTCCTATGCGGTTTTTCCATTAATCTTTAAATAAAAGCCTGTGGTAAACATAACTTGACTATACTTTAATGTACCTTCAAGGTAAATTACACACACCCATAGCAAAACAGTTATGTTCATTACTTTAAAACATATGTAGATAAGACAGCTTAGGGTGTATGTTGTGGAATAAAACATCAATTTATTCTCAAGTTATGTTTACCACAGGCTTTATTTTACTGTAAAACCCCATAGGAAAATTTTAAAGGAACCAGCAGTTAGTAATTATTAGTCTTTCGGGTTCTGACGTCACTCCTGCACCACCCTCTGAGAGGACCAGGTTTTAACACGTGGTTCACGAGTTCACACTTACATATATTGAGTAAAGGTTTTTGCCATGCTGCCCTAGGGGAAGGGCTCCGAGTTCAGAATTTGGCCCAAACCGAGAGCACTCCCTCCTTCCCAGGTTTGGATAGGAATAGTTAGAAGTGAGAAGATGTGGAGGGATGCTGGAAAACTGCCGTGGGACAGAGGTAAGACTGCTTTATATATACCCTTCACATGGGTTTGAGTTGATTATCTGAACAAGCTCCTCCCAGAACTTTAATAAAACATCATGAATTAGCATCCAAAATACAACATATTCAGAAGGAACCCACTTATTAACTCGCCAACCCTAATATGTCGACGTTTTTGAAGTGGAACCGCCAAACTCCCTGTTTTTCTTAGCGTTTTCTTATCGGTTATGTCGATTCTTTTATGTCGCCGAACCCTAATATCTCGATCACAAAAGAGGGATAAAGTCTTGATTAAATGACTTTGTTATGAGTGAATGCGTTTATGTGTGTTGTTACTGTGTTTGCAGCGAAATTGTGTTTGCAATGTTGGAGAATATAATTAAAGGTTTGTCTCGAGAATCGAAGGTGGTTTTTATCGTATACTGGTTAATCTTGTAACGGCTGTCAGAGTGGTTGACGACTGCCCAGATGTTAAATGGAAATGAAAGCAAACTCGAGGCGATTAAACTGGTCACACAAGCCTTTATAGAAGCACACTCTTCTCAAACATGTAAAGAGCGCAAGTACAAACCAGGAAAAAGAAAACACTCTGACAAACATCACAAATAAAAGAAGGAAAATAGAAACCCTAGATTTTGCCATATAACAGTCAGCGGTAGAGCGGCCATCTCTCTCCTCACTCAAAAACACTCTCCTCCCCGCGCGCGCGCAGAACTACATACATCTTAAAGGTATATTCCCAACATAAAAATAAAGTAGCCGTTACAATCTCTGCTGTTAGTTGGTGCACATTTGTCTTTTGTTGTTAGCAAACATATACAGTGTATGTACATTTTTATAGCATGCCGATCGCTTCATCAAACAAATCACCATATTGACTTTTGGTTCTCGATCCTCGGTTATCTCGACGCTTTTTTGTAACCCCGAGACCGTCGACATAACCGGGTTCCACTGTAATGTTTTGGTAGATACAGTATGAAAATAAAAACCCCATTACTTGTCGATATATGTAAGTGTATTAGTAGCATACAAAATTACATATTACACAAATTCAAGCTTATGGTTGTTGTCCAGTGACCAAATATGTCGCTATTGTCTGACATTGACGAACTGCTGAAATGCAGTCTCCTGTGGAGTGCAGCCATTCAAACCCATGGACAGCCTTGACAATCTCAGATTCAGAGTCAGTGCGTCCCACGGGTGCACTGTCAGGCCTGGCCGCACTGATCTCGCGGCAGTGTCACCAGTCCTGTTACAGTATGCATGTCAGCCTCTGGCATCCGCTGGGAAAGCCTATTGTTTCCCTTCCGTTTGCAATCGGTTGCATTGAATGGTACAATGATCAAGCAAAATAATCAACTGGCCTTTGTTTTAGACAGCCCGTCTCAATAGGAGAAAATAAACGAATGGTAATGAAGCCTTATCGTGGGCAATTCAGATGTGAGAGTGATGGTCTTTGTGTGCCAGTCAAGCAGAATCATCCAACACAAGCCCCACTATTGCAATGAGATGCTGACAGCCAAGTGTCTGAGCTCCAGAGGATCCAAATGCTTCAAACATCCCGAAATCCACCTCCCTTTCTCTGAACATCACTGCTTTAATTTAGGAACATTGCTTTAGTCATATAGGACTAAATAAGCTCATTATTGACATATCATACGGTTCAACAGTTATACCTGGTCCTCAAATCTCCATGAGTGCTGATATTACAGTCCGACGGCACTGGCATTTTTCCCTGTATGAATCACTCAGGCTGTCGGTCTGTTCATTAGTGACAGGATTTTGTTGGTGACTGTTTCTGCAGTACTGCTATGCTACTGCGTGAGCTGTTGAATCATTCATTCACTTGACTCATTCAAAACTGTTGATCCATTCAGGATCATTCGTTGTGTTCAACTTGAAGCGGTGCTGCACAGATCGATCTGTGTATGACAAAAAGCACTATTAGAGAGATTCGAAAGCATCTTCTAGTGAGGAAAATGCTCTCACTGTACAGTAGTACCTTGAGATACGAGCATAATCAATTCAAATTGCTTGTATCTTAAATATTTTTCCCCCATAAGAAATAACAGAAAATAAAATAATAATAATTAAAATTAATCCAACACACATAGCTCCCAGCTTAATACTCATGAATCACTCGTCGCCCCCGGTAACCACCGCTGTAAACCCAAGGTGGCCCTCTAGTGGAGATCATATGCAATTACTCCATAAATGTATATAACACACACCACAGGAAGACTCGCGGGAGATGCTTAGGGAAGTTAAAGAACGAGTGAGGCACGTGGGCTGCTCCAAGTGCTGGAACACCTAGCGCCCGGGTCTCTCAGCTGCTCGTATCTCAAATATTTACTTGTATTTAAAATACAAATTGTAAAATACAATACTCCTATCTCAAGGTATTACAGTTTTTTGATGTCATACACAGATCGGTCTGCACAGCGCCACTTCAAGTCGAATAAACCTACTTTATTTAGCGAGTCGTTGAATCTTTCACTAGTAAAAAAAAAAGAAAAAAAGTAGCTGGCAATATCGAGTCTAAAATGTAAGTGTCAAGTTCTCAGGAGCTTGTTTATCAAGATGTTTCATAAAAGCAATATCGCACTTGCAATCTTACTGTTGTAAGCACAACATTCTTACTTGTCCTATTGTATAAGGAATAGCTATCCCAAAAATGTAAATTCTGTTATCATTTACTCACCCTCAAGCTGCTCCAAACCTGCATGAATCTCTTTCTTCTGCAGAACATGAGAGAAGATTTTACGAGAAATGCCCCAGTGATTGTTTTTACCCGTATAGCGGAAGTCAATGGCCATTAAAAGTTTGGTTTACAACATTCTTCAAAGAAAGATGGAAGACAATGAGGGTGAGTACATTTGTTTGGGAACTATCCCTATGTTTGGTGAGAGAGGGTGTTATTGTTCTACATGTTTGTGGTTTTCATGACGGAAATCAATGCAAAGGCTTGATTTAGATGGAATAAGAGCTCCAAGCTTTAATTGATTGGTGGACTATGGATACTTTGCTAAATGAAGTGATTTGTGCTAGTACATAATGCAAAGCCTTTGAGAATACCCATTTAGGAAACTTTAATAACCCATTTGAGGCACAAGTGAATGTGCTTTTTAGTAAAATGCTTACTATGACTTTCTGAGGTGATAACTAGAACAAGAACTACATGCTGTGATTTTATTTAAAGTGATTGCGTTAAATGGAGTTTAAAAGAGTCCCAGAATGTTCCTTTTCTCACAACAAATTCCTCCTTTCCTCAAGCTCAACTCAAGCTTTTCAGTTTGAATCTCGTTGTTTCATAGACCCGTGACATGACCAAATCTGATATATATCTTTACACTTGTATTTTACACACATATTTTTACATTTGGCAGACACTTTTTTCCAAAGCGACTTGCATTGCATTCAAGGAACACATTGGTATTCTAATCAGTTCCTCCTTTCCCTCGGAATCAAACCCATGACCTTGGCGTTGCAAGCGCCACTCTCTACTGTTTGAGCTACAGGAAAGCTTTTTTCAAAAAGAATGTATTAAAATGATAAGTGACAGTAAAACATTACAAAAGATTTCAAAAGAATCAGTGCTGTTCTTCCGAACTTTCTGGTCAAAAAATATCCAAGTCACCACAAAAATATTGAGCTGATTTATAATTGATAACCATAATTTCATATTAGAATGATTTGTGAAGGATCACGTGACACTGCTTGGAATAAATGACATTGTAAAGTATTAAAATAGAAAACTTTTATTTTAAATTGCAATAATATTGTATAAGATTATTAAATGATACTGTTTTTTTAATCAAATAAATGTTTCAATGTGCTTAGTTTCCTTAAGGGCCAGTCACACAGCCGATCACGCACGAATCACTCACAAATCACGCACAGATTGGGTTTGTGTGTGCTTGTGCGTCGAGAAATTGACCAAAGTATTCCACGAACATTCGACGCACGTCCGACGCATGAATCACTGACGGAGCGCGTCCAAACAACGAACAAGCACTTTCAGAATCCACATTGTCAGTGGAATGAACGTGATACGTGCGCGGTTCATGCGTGATATGAAGGTGGGGCGTCAGTGGATGTGCGCGGTTTCGAACCAGTTCCGACGCATAAGCATTGACAGCCGACGCGTGTCCCGCGCATAGTCACGCATACTCGACGCATAAACTACGCATGCCGACTCATGAATGACGGAAAAATTTTTAACCGTTCAAAACTCAAAATCACGCACAAACCGCCTTCGACGCACATCCACTTACAATCACTGATGGTCCATCTTCGTTCCACCGACGAAATACGCATACGATGCACGCTCCGCGCAGATGTGCGTAATTCGTGCGTGATTCATGCGTTTTCGCTGTGTGACTGGCCCTTTATCCACCGCTCAGTCATGTCAGAAGTCCTACTAATTTGAACACCTTACTTGCCCCCCTCTTGCTATCTGCACCTGGATCAGTTAAGAGCACCTCAGTAGAGCCGTCACACTCCTGCTAATTCCTTGATAAATCGGAGCAATTGTGGACTTTTACGGCCGCTGGAATGAGCTCTGTGCGCGGGCAGGACAGGAGGGGGCGACCAACCACTCATAAACAAGCCTCTCTCTGACAGATCAGCCAATTCACTCAATCGCAGCGGCACCATTAACGGCTCTTGTAAAACCACTGGTGACCTTTAAATACATATCCATGCCAAAGACACGGCCTCCATCTTCGGACGGTCATTATAGATGGGACAGGAGTCTGCTTTGTGCTGCTTTTACTTAAGTTCTGCTGTTTTGGACCGAGGTGAATGCTGCTGTATGATATGATAAATGGAAAATATTTGATCCTGGACATTGTGGATGGAGCATTTGGTTTTATCCATAATGTTTTGGGGATTGGACAAGGTTTGACAGCATAGATCACTGGCTTATCCTTATATAACAATGGCAGCTCCACTGTTATTAAGTTCCTCGCTCAGTGGCTAACATGGTTGCACCTATAGACTTTCTTTGGCTGTTTATTGAAATAGTATGACAAGTGTAAATGGATGTTGTAGGGGAGTCAGTCTCCTAGGAAATGAGCAGAATACCGCAGCGCTCTCACTTCATCCATAAACGCAGTGTGCTTTGTGCCTTTACTGCATAGCAGGAGGTTTGAATCACCCTCAGCGTTTCTGCTCTCTGTTACACTTTACCAGAGCCCATAAAATCAAACACAAAGAGACACAGAAGCAGCACTTCTGTCTCCTCGTATCACCAAACTGGCAAATCACAGTGACAGAGTTGGAGAGAAAGCAGGATAAGCCAATTACAGGTGGCTGGGCTGGCAAACCCACCGCAGAGCGCGCTGGGAGATTAAAGAAAAAGTTGCTTTCTGTCATTTTCTTATCTGCCGTTTTCAGTTTGCTTGAAAACACCCCGGATAACAAAATTATCTAAGATGATTTGGAAGGAGGTGCCTTCAATGACGGCAACCCTCTTTCGGGTTATCCATCAAATCCAGAGGCTTTTGGGGGGATGTGGACCCTCTTCCCTTTAGGAGCCAATCAGGCGGTTTATTTTTAGCCAGCACTAACACAGCAGCCTTCTAAGTGGCAGATGGTATTTGGGGGGGAGTGGGGTTCAATTTACAGTAAACAGATTCTTTATCCTTGGCAGGTCATGGGGAGCGTTAGAACACCACGGCCATTTAATAATGAAGCATTCCTGCAAATATAGGCCTGGGGAGTCTTGGGAGACTTTCGACATCTCACCGTTCATATTGTCCACAATTGTGAGCATAATGCATTTTCGTGTAGGTGGAACATGTTCGCCAATGAGCCAGTTAGCAACACATGCTGCCATAAGCGTCGCCCTCAAACCCCCACTGGTTGCAACGTTATTTAACTATACAATGCCATTCATGTTAGATTTTTTTTTTTTAAGTAGCCATGGAATCAATATTTTATTGAATATTGCAGTATTTATTATACATTTTCAGTAACACTTTAGTTTAGGGTCCAATTCTCACTATTAACTAGTTGCTTAGAATGCATATTACTAGGATATTGGCTGTTTATTAGTACTTATGAAGCACATATTAATGCATTATTCTGCATGATCATATTCTACATTCCTAATCCTACCTCAAACTAACTATTAATAAGCAGTATATAATGAATAATTGGGAGTTTATAGATTCAAAAGTCGTAGTTAATAATTATTTAATAGTAATAATTGGATCCTAACCTAAAGTATTACCATATTTTCTATCTGTGCACATAATTAAAAAAAATACAATCACGTGACCTCTTAAATCAAAATATCTTCCCCCTCCCTCTTGCAACGTCTTCTCATCTCTTCTAAACTTCTGGTCCATGCTGACTTTTTTTTCTTTTAAGCTCACCAAGGCTGGATTTACTTGATAAAAAATACAGTAAAAAATAAATAAAATTATGACCTGCCAAAACTGAATTTTCAGCAGCCAGTATACCAGATTCTTCCAAAATCAAATGCTGATATGTGGAAATAGAAATATAATTTTACAGTAATCCTAAGGGCCTTTCACATTGCGGAACGTTCTTTATTATCATTTCCATAATGGGATCTGAATAGCTCATTTGCTCTTTAGAGCGGTCAATCATGACATCATAACTCCTGCCATTCCGAATGACGACAATGTGTTCATTTCCTCGTTTGCACATTAAGAACCGAGAGAAACGTTTCTACAGATGCCATATGAAGCCAAATAAACATATGATTATATATTTATCTGTATGCTCGGGTAGTTTTATAACAATAAATAATGAGAAATTCTAAAATGAGAAATGCTTATCAGGTGTATTTTAAGTCATTATTTTCAGTTTATTTTAAATCACTACAAACCAATCAAAATCCACTTTAGATCGCAGTCAAACTTATTTTGTAAGCACCATACTTTATCTTAATTTACTGTTGTATGTTGTGCAGTGGGCAAAGTAAAAGCCAAATGGGAAAACCAACAAGAAGGAAATGCAAGGAAAAATGCATTCTCGGTCAGCGCCACCTATCGTGCAGGCGTGAGTTTGCGGAAGGCAATCAATCGTTTTGCGTTCAGTGTGAAATCTTGGTTGGTGATTCGCTTTATCATGCCGCGCTCAGTGTGATTGGGCCTTTCGATGTATCTGAAAATATTTTCAAATAAATGAAAATCTTTTATTTATTCCACAGCAAGTGATAGTTAACTTTGACAGCCATCCCAAAAACGTTACACAAACACCTTAAAGGCATGGCTGCCACGTGCACACATTATATGCATGCCACCTGAATGCTACTATCCAGTTCTTACACTCTTGAAATTACTGTCACAATGATATTGAAATCAGGCTATGATATTGTCACTACATGCTTCCCCGAGTAGTGATGCTCTCCTCACAGCTTAATGGATGACGAGGAGGGAGAACTTGAGAGGCACGAAGCTTAATGTTACGTCGTATGCGGCACAGATGCAGAATGCATTAGATGTGGCATTTGCAGCACATTGTGAGCTCAGCAGGATAGCATCTCTGCATCAAGCGAGCGCCTCTCAGCTTAAAGATAAGCAGCGGCACACAGCCTCAGTTTGTTACTCAGTGATTTGCTTGTTTCGACTGACTAACATTGTATTTTGCATAAAATAAATTAGCAACTCAAATCAAGCTTTAAAACCAGACTAAATATAATTTACATTTTACATTCATTCAAGAAACACATTGAATAAGTTCTTGCTTTCCCTGGGATTGAACCCATGACCTTGGCGTTGTAAGCACCAATGCTCTACTAATTGAGCTACAGGAAAGCTATATAATAAGAAATAATATATTAATAATAATATTACTGATGCATATGCATTAAGAATAACTATCCTTAAAAGATCACATTTCATCATCCATAATTTATTCAGTACTTATTTGCAATACAAAACAGATCAATCATCGTGACACAACATGCAACTATAGCTACTTCTAGATTGATAGATACTGCCTAGCCAAAAAAAAAGAAAAAAAAAGTCATTTAAACAGTCAGATGCTTCAGAGTCTATTTGAGGTAGAGCGTAGCGCTTGCAACGCCAAGGTCATGGGTTTCGATTCCCAGGGAAAGCAAGAACTGGTTAGAATGTCAGTGTGTTCCTTGAATGTAATGCAAGTCGCTTTGGATAAAAGTGTCTGCCAAATGCAGAAATGTAAATGTTAATTATTTTCAGGAGAGCAAGCAAAATTATTATAATTTGAAGGCAACATGAAGTCTTGATAATTGCTTATCTAGCATATATAATAGCTCTCACAATAACGACATTTGCCTCTATTGCTTAAAAAATTAACGGTATTTCAAGGAAAAAAAAATCTTATTCAAATGGCAGCGTATGGCATTATGCAAAATGCTGATTCAAATACATTGTGTAATACATAATATGTTCTGATTAAAATGCATACCTCACAACAGTTTCAACCTGTACTCCGGTCCTTCTTTTATTTAAGATTGAACAGTAAATTCAGTTTTGCGTATCAAGGAGTCAGGAGTTCATACATGTTATCCTGTAAACGGTGAGTACTGTCATAAGAGAGAATGCATTTGAGATCAACAATCTGTAAAGACAGCGCAGAGGACAGGGAGGGGACCAGGGAGTTATAGGAAGCCATGCTGGGTCCATCTAAATTACACAGTCCATAAAACTGTAATAGGAAGACGATCAGTAGCTTATATCAGTAAGACTTTGCAGGGTATTTACCTTTTTATACGGGCGTAAATTTTACAGGGACCAAGGACAGCGGAAACCTTGCCACCTTGACTGCGGACCTTGCAAGTGATTCAGAAAAAGAGCCAGGGTAACGACTGGAAATACAGCGATAGAGGTACAACGCTGTTATTTAATAATCCTTGCAGATGTTCTTTTGTTAAAATCACTGTCTGAACCGTTACCATATCATGGGATTCAAAGGAGGGCCGTGCTCGAGACGAATGTGTTGGACTGATCACAAAATAAACTCTAAATTAATCGTCTTGTAGTTTATTTTACTATAATGACTGACATACTGCACTTTATCTTGTTTATTATATAGCTACTTACCAAATGCGGTTAAACAAATCAATGGACATTAAATGCTGAAATGAGCTAACTTTATTTTAATAAATAAGAAAGAGACTTTGGTAAGACGAGGCATGGAACTTAGAATTTGAGTCATTTAGAATTTGGGACAACGGTCAAATGTAGCGTTTAGCATCATTATTCATATAAGAAAACTTCATGGATGACCTCGTTCATCTGTGAGGGCAATATGCCATTGATAGTATGCAATATTCTATAGAAGTTGTCATTAAAGGAATTAGAAATCACATTTGCAACATTTGTGGTGATGTCAGAGATGACATCATCAATTACTTCATTAATGACCTCACAAATGATTGCCATCTCCATCGTGACCACAAAAATAATTTTTGACTGGAAACAGTTTTTTTTTAATTCATCGGAATGGTACGAAACACACACACACACTAAATTATGGTTTTGAAAAAGTTAAATGGTTCTGAAAAAAATAGATCACAATTTATTTAGATGATTAAAAACCAAAAAAAAAAAGATATTTTATTTTCTTGCCACAAAAATTGTTTTTTGGAAAATATATATTTCTTATAAAAACAGTAAATGTAATTTTCTATAACTTTCTATAAAAAGAGAACAAACTGTTGAGTCTGTGTTCCAAAGCATTGAAGATTTACCAGCGTTTAAGTTTTAACATTTTATTTTCCGGTCTATGCTCAAAAACCTAATACATGGATTATAACTACTGCATAAATGCCATTTAGTACCCTAAAATCCCCTTAAAACACAACATATTTAATAAAAACCATTATCAAACTAAAATATAGTATTTTTAATTAAAATAATAATTATTAAAAAAAGGTCTTTTTTTTTTTATCAGCACCAGAAATGCTAAAAACAAAATGTATTACAATTTCCACAAAAAAACAACAACACTGAATTAGAATGATTTCTGAAGGAACGACTGGAATAATGACAGCTTTGACCACAGGAATAAATTAAATTTTAAAATTTATTTAAATTAAGAGCTATTGTAAATTGTAATAATATTTAATAATATTTCAATTTGTATTTTGATCACAAAAATGCAGTCTTGGTGAACAAAAGACAAATAAATCGTACTGAACGCTGATATGATAAAGCAGTTTTGAATGTAATGACCACCGGTGTCATAGATGAAAGGATCTGGGATATTTTCATTCCTTTCCTCCCCATCAGGTCAGAAGCCAACAACACCCGCAGGAAACTCATCTGCACTGTAAACAGGCACATCGCCAAAGATGAAAGAAGGAAAAGTTTACTTTCTTTGGCCTATGTAACTATTAATGAGTGTGCTGGTGACAGTGTGGAGGTGATGCAAACTGTGAAAAAGGACAGAAAATGGCATTTTTTTTTATCTGTAAAGAAGAAAATATAGGAAAATATGTCTAATGATATTAAAATAAGGTTAAAATTGATTTTGAAGGTGACGATATTACAGTGCAAATACACAAATAAGCACTTAATGGCATTAATTAAATTGTACATACTAAGGGTTTCGGTTAGTTGCTTCTAATTATGGATTATTTACTGTTATGAGGTGATGTAGTTACACAAGTAACATTTTCTTACAATAGAAGTGCATTACACTTGTGCAACTGTGTCATAATAATAAATAATGTTTGAAGTACAACTTTCGCTTTGCACCTACATGTCTATTAACTCTCATTAGAGTGTTAGCAGAGTATTAGTAGACTGGTAGGTTTAGAATAAGTTGGTTGAGGACCATTATAATAAATAGTCAGTAGATATTAAGCAGACAGTCAACTAATACTTTAATGAGAGTTAGTTGACATGTAGTTTCAACACTATTTATAGGTCAACAGAATGTCTAAAGTGGACCATCAACATAAAGCGTTACCAAACATTAGTATAAAAAATGTTTTTAAAAATCAATATTAAAAAAATCAATTGAATGTTAAGTTAAGTATCTTGACTAAAGAGTAGAACCTTAAATGTGCCTTTAACTCTTTCCCGCTTTCTGTGTCTTCACTATTGTACCATAGGGGGCGCTATTGTTGATACACTTCTTTTCTCAAGCAGAGGTTGTTCTTTCTTACGATATTTTGCATGTTTACATATTCATGTAACAACATATTCTGGGGGCCATGAAGTTTTTGTGAAAACACTGACAACTTGAAGGGAAAGAGTTAAACTGAGTTAAAAACATAGACCAAGCGAAATTGCGTTTACAAGTGGGAAACTCGGAATACTATTATACTAGAGTCTCAACATCGTAAGGGGTGCGTCGATGTGAAACATGAATGGATACGCTGATCTATAATATAGATAATATGACATATCAATAATCTACATGGGCATCAGCGAGCGCAAAGCAAGTCTAGTGAATGGAAATGATTTAGCAAATGATTTTTCCTTGCTGTATTTCAACCATTTTAAAGGCGAGATACACTCAACTTTTGAGTTTGCTTTTTGAAAACGAAATATTGTGTAATCGAAGTGAATCATTTTCCTCTTTTTGAGGTTAGATGTAGGTGTGATTGGGATTGTTTACAATATGATTCTTTACATCTATGTACTGTAATAACAAAAGCCCGACTTGGAGTCCCACGATTTCCAGGCAGGATAATTCAGCACTGATATAACACGTTTTTCTTACAAGGCAACTGAAGGACCTGAACCTCAATAAACCTTAAGGAACAGAAAATCCCATTTTACACTGTCATCTTCAACACAGTATTTCCCACAGTCAGTTTTAAACTAGAGTTATTAACATGTCTAACTGCAGTGTGTCAGGAACCCTTTTAAGACCCCCCTCTCCTAATGACTACGTGTGGAACGAGGTGTTGAGAGGTAGAGATTAGCACCCTGTGAACGTTGCCTCCGAATAGAGTACTCTCTGAGTACATTAAGGACTGGAAAATGACTATGTCACAGCACTACACAGTCTGGAAAAGGTCATCCACACGGCGCTCAGATACCAAGGTGATGTTATTTAAAGCATTATTAGGAGCAATTAAAACCCAGGGACAAGGAGCGAGAGCAACTGTGGATATTCAGAGCTTTGATCGAAATGTCGCGTTGCCTCGTAAGTGAATCTTTAGTGTCTTAATTCCCTCGGCAGACAGCAGAAACATTAGAAGCAGACAGACTGAAACTGATTTGGCAGAGAAAGGGAAGTGGAAGCTGTCAGAGCACAGATCGGCGTGACTACGGAATATGGAAACTTTGTTAGCGTGTATACGACTTTAGAGAAGTCCTGCCATCGAAATGACTGGAACCTTCTTGGCTTTCTCGAGATATTATAGACCTCTTTACTTCAGACTATCATCATCACCATGATGACCTCCGCTGGAATTCATACTGCCATTGCGTAATCAAGCGGTCATCACGCTCTTAGACATGATGGTTTTTGAGTTCTCATGGATAAAAAGCATGCTTGCTGAGCAAAGCTCTCGAACACCGAACATGAAGCCACCTCTTTATTATGCGGAGGTTGTAATCAGGTTGTGGAAGGGGGCATCTTGAACGAGAAGACCACTCTGACACAAGCACACCCGCTGCCATTATTACAACCCTAATGACACACTCCGCATGCTGAGAGCTCAGCTTCAGGGGGTCCATCGCAAACGACTGAAGGAACCAGCGACGTGTCGTCAATGTGCATCAATAGGCGGTGCAACACACAATCCTTCCTCTTCAAGAAAAAAGAAAGAAACAGAACCCTTTAGATAATGTCTTTCATGGTTCAGTGGCCTTACAGGGGTTCCTCCTGCACGGCCCTGAAATGGGCAAATTAATAGTTGCTTTGGAACAAATTGGAATTACACCCCTCGATGCATTAATGTCAGAATGCAAGCCAGAATCCTTGACAGGCTGAGAGGAGGAGAAGCTTTGTGAGGCAATGAGATGCTAAGATAAAATGGCATTAACGCTCTTCTTTTGCCCCTGTGGTGTGAGGGAATGGTTAAATGACATGTGCACTGTGAGTAAGACACGACAGAGCTGGATGAAGACAATTTTCTGTTGGTTTGCCCACCGGCAAGCATCAATGAACCCTTAAGAAACATCTTTGAACTCGTACATCATCGGAGTGATAAAAGTAATGCTTTCATTATCAAAGCATTACACTTCAGGATATTTAATAAGATCTGAACACTTTCCACAAAAATGGATGCCCAATTACTTACTTTAAAGCATTTCAGGCACCAATTCCTTTTGTTGATTTTTGTGTGAGAACTGATAGATTAGTTATTATATTCAATTATCTAGTTATAAATTAATCTAGCATTTAAAACAGCCAGATTTAAATACATGAAATGTCTATATTCTCATCAAAACTACTGGCCTGTTTCACATGTGAAGTCAAATCTTCTCGGCTGTATCCCACAATAAAAAAAATGAAGGGAACATTAAATCAAACATTGGATCAATTTGTTACAGTTACAGGCTGATCCAACTTGCATGACGTTCCTCATAACGTAAGGAAACTATTGGCTAGAACGTGGAGATCTATGTGATCATTCCTCCCCAGACCATTACTGACCCACCACCAAACCTGTCACGCTGGATGATGTTCCACAGCATCTCCAGGCTCTTTTACATCTGTCACATGTGCTCAGTGTGAACCTGCTCTCATCCATGAAGCACCAGTGATGTTCCCTGGCAAATGCCAATCGGATGTCCACATTCATGAAGTCGGTTTCTGACAGTTTGGTCAGAAACATGCACACCAGAATTCATTTTGTAGGGCTCCTCCAGCTCTTCCTCGCACAAAAGAGCAGATGCTCTTCTACATACCTGTTCAGCTCTCCTTGTGCAATGGCCTGTCTCCCGGTATCTCCTCCATTCTTTTGAAACACCAAACCTCCCTGCGACGGCACATATGGATGTGCCATACTGGAGGAGCAGGACTGCCTGTACAACCTGATCGGGTTGCAGATACTGCCTCATGCTTCAGACAGTGACAAGGATCCCTAACAAAACACAAAACTAAAGACAAATCCATCAGGAAGAATAAGGAGAGAACGATTGTCTATGTCCACCACCAGCAAAATCATTCCCTTTTAATGGGTTGTCTTAGTGTTGCATCTCCTGTTGTCACGTTCATTTGCACCAAAACAGGTGAAACTGATTCACAATCACTTATCAATATTTTCATAATCATAATTTTTTATATGTAAAAAAGGAAAAACTTGGAGTTTCACATGCTGTTTTGTGGAAAGTGCACTTCTGTCTCTGAAAATGACTTTTTCTTTGAATGCTCTATATCTTGATAGAATCAAAATACGTATGGCCCTGTCGCAATAGTATTATTAATAATAATAATATAATCACAAGTAATGTTTTTTATTTTTATTTTAAGTACCCAAATACAGACTTGCCTGGAACTCAAGCATTGAGGCAGATGAATTGTCCTGATTTTCTTCTCTTTTTGTACACTGAAACAACGTTTAAAACAGACAATTGCCTCAAACCTGAGCATGGACAATAACACTGTCAATGATAAAAGATGTTCTGGAATATACTGTAGGTATAAAAATGAGATTTGTAAAAAATAATAAAATAGACTTTGCTCTTACCACCAGGAAGTAATTAATTATTTATATAACACAAACCACTAACTGTCAGTCTCAATGCAATGTCAATGCAAGTTCATTATTACACTATAATGCATCAGTGTTTTCAAAAATATGACATGAAACAAAAAGAAAAGAAACAAAGAGGTGTTTACAGAAGAGAATTGCTTGGACACACGACACCAGTATGATGTTCACATCCATGAGTCATGGAACATGTTATTTAGTGTCTGAAAAATAGCCTTTAAAAAAACAGGCTTTGACTGGACATATTCAAGGTAGAAATCATGATCACCTGCATTGCCATTAGATGCTGCTGTTCTTTCAGCAGTCCAAATATTCCCTGGGTTGAGTTCTGATCTGAAATTCATTCATGACGGTGGACTTGAACATACACTGACTCTGTATTTGAAAAATATATATATAGAGAGATCAAAGCGTTGACAATTTTTTAAGCTGGCAATTGTGGTCATTTTGACCAATTCCTGTCTGGTGAAGCAGTGGCAGTTCTTGACTGTTGATTTAATTTGTGAAAGCTATTTTGCATCCCACCTTTCAGCAGGAAATGAGGTGATGGTGCTGAGTGTGTAGGCAAGACGATTACTTCACGTGAGGTAACGAGAGTTTTTCAGTCTGGGATCTCTTGCTCTTCCTCTTTCACAGATTCTTCCTCGGCCTCTTGTGGTTCTTCCTCCTGAAAAGTAAATTCAAAAAGTATCTTAGTCCCTGCCTTTTTCTGGCAATACATGTTTTCACTATTATACGGTAGGGGGCGCTGTTCCTGAATCCAATTCGGACAATTTTCTCAGTTGTTTGTTCAAGTTGTTGCTTTTTTAATGAAACTTAGTGTTATTATATTGTCAGACTCAAGCTCCATTAGCAGACATTCAACATTATTACATATAAATGTTATATAATAACTGTTTCAGATAGAATTATGCAAACAGCAAAGGGTCCAGCTTTATATTAGATGTCTTTAACTACTATGTACAAACATTTAAATGAATCATGATACAAAGCACTTGTTCACAAGTTTTTACATTGTACAGCAATTACAGCTTTAACTATTTTTTTTAATTACATCAATTATTACATTGTCGATACTTCCATACCACCAAACTAAATACAATACGTACATTGTAACTACATAGTAGTTAAAAACACCTAATATATAAAGTGTGAACAAAAAACAAGATGAATTTAAAGACACCTATGAAAATTTATTTTCTAATTTGAATGAACATTTGTAGAAATTCACAAGCAAAATCCCAGTTTTAAACTATTCCCAACATGCTATGCTTAACTCTGAATAATGGTAATTTTAGCACCTCTACGGCAGTGAACAAAGAGCAAACGTCATGCCAGAGTCACTTACACAACCCGCAAATTTAGAGGAGACGACAAACAGGAAATGACGGGCATCTCAGCTTTTAAGTGAGTCTGACAGATGCAATTATCCCCTCCTACGAAGGTTAATAAACACATCTACGCACAGCCATGTGTGATGACAGAGCCCTGACCACACACACTACTCTCAAAGCAGCTGAGAAGCACATGATGACTCATGGCTTTACTTACAGAAACCATCAAGAGCACACATCTCATTAAAATCAGCTTTTGTTCCTTAGAGCTATCGATAAAATTACAGAAGCAAATCCAATGAATATAGTAATTATATAGTAATGACCTACTATTAACCTTATAATGAAGTACGGCCACAATATATGGGAAATGACTCCAGGTCATAGCTTTGAGACATCTTATTAAAAGCATCTATTGATCCTTAGAGCAATTATAGCATTTATGGAAGCAAATTAAAGTGAATGTAATAACCACTTAATTACACAGTAATAACATTGTAATAAAGATTTGTCATACGTATACAAAAAACTACTATAGCCCAGCTTAATTTTCAGACATATAAACATCAGAATTGTGATACGCGCCCAAAATACGGCTTCAGCAGTTACTCTGGACAGACAGCTTTGCTTTATTCAGCAATGTCTCTCCCATATGGGTCTTGTCTCTGTCTGAGGATGACTTTTGATATGCAGCCAGGCCTTATGAAAAATGAGTTACTTTTTCCTGAACTCTGGGTACTTTGCCTTTGCCGGGCCGTGCGGAGGTATAAATCTCACGGTGGGACGACACCTCATGAACCTTGCTGGCGGATCAGCCCGTGCCATCCACCAAATCTCTCTGACAAGCCTGCCAATTTTCCAATTACTTCTGGTGCCATACGTTATCATCAGGCCAGTCAGCACTTAAAAAGGATACAAGAGGGGAGGGTGGTCCGGTCCGTGCTAACAATCTTCTGGAGTGCCTCGATTGAGCTTTTTCACACTTCCATGGACACACATGGACGCAAACACTCACTCGTTGACCCACACGTTATGGCCCGTTTGTGATTTAGCGTTTATCCCTGCGGGAAGGGTGAACCAGGACTCTTGGACACTGATTGGTGTGCTAGACATGGGACACCAGCAACACATTGCGTACCAGTAAATAAAGCAAAAGAAGAGAGATAAAACTTTTATATATAATAATGATTAATTATTAGAATCTTATATTATTGTATCATTTCAATAGGCATTCAACTAACTTCATAGCTACATGTCAACTAACTCTAAGAGTATTAATCGACGGTCTGCTCAATATTTGCTTACCGTATTTTTTCCCGCATATAACCCCGCAGGGGTTATATAAGGGTGCGGGTTATATCCCAAATTTTTTACACATAATAATATTTCAATATATTTATTACGTTCCTAAGAACGTAAGGGTTTTTTTTTGCGGTATTTTCTTTCTGTTTTTCTTTCTTGCGAGGGTTGTTGTCTCTGGCGCTTGTACTGTCACTCTGACAGCTGGCGCTGATAGGCTGTGTGACCTGTCAATCATGCAAGAAGACGTGATTGGCTGTGCTGCATGAGGGCGGGCTCTTCTCATCTCATCCAATGATCAACACCTGAAGAATCGCTTCTTAAGGGACGAGCTGCTGCACAGCAGGAGAAACTGCTTTCTCTTTTTGTTCTGATTCTGTCTTGTTTGTTTTCTTATTGTTTGAATTTCGCGCACAAGCACCGAGCCTGAACACAAAAAAGTTCATAAATCTATGGGTGCGGGTTATATAAGGGTGCGGTTTATACCAACAATGTTTTCCGCAAGCCACACAGATTATCTGCGCCTGCGGGTTATATGCGGGAAATACGGTAATCTTATTATGATCCCTCAACAGCCATTCTACTGAGTAACCTAACCCACAACTACATAACTTATTCTACTAACCCAAACCCTAACTGTACCCTAACTAATACTACTACTAATACTCTACTGAGAGTTGACATGCAGTTACAAAGTTATAGTTAGTAGAATGTCAAACATAGTGTAACCTTTATGTTTATTGTATTGTACTATTTATTGTATTTTACATTTATATAAAGTTATACACCTTTGCAAGATTTTTTTTTTTTTGCTCAATTGAATATCAAAATTACAATTTAAAATAACTTTAGTAATCATTCTAATATGCTGATTGCTGAATAAAAGTATTAATTATTTATTTTAAATCTTATTCAGCCAAAACGTTTGAATGCCACTATGGCATTATTCCTACTTCAATGTGAACAAGCGGTGAGAAGTTGACTAATGTTTCCAAATTGCACTTGCTGATTTCACAAATGTAAAAATATATTTGGCATCAATGTGTTTGAACCGGACGACAAAGTCTGCATAATGACATTGATTTATACAAAGACATCTGCAAAAGGGACTAATGAGGGGTCTAACAGCACCACAAATATCTCTGAACTGCAAAAAAATGAAAATGGATAAATCAAGCATGGCATTATACTCACATATTAAGTTTAAACAGAAAGAGACAGTATGCTAAAAAAAAAATAAAAATAAAAAAAAAACACTGTTGGTACTAGTTTCAGCAAACTATCTAAAAAGTTAACCGGTAAAAAAAGAACAGGACTCGTACACAAGTGAAAGTGACATGTATGTTAACCAAAACTCAGAATTTTTCCTCTGCATTTAACCCATACAAGTTAATGCACACATATTAGGAGTAAGTGTACACACACACTGTAAACCATGGACACACACACCCAGAGCAGTGTGTGTGAGGCAAAGAAAACGCTTTGCTGAATACTGCGATATGTCAAAAAAATAAATAATTCCAATATGTGAAATGTTCACTTCTTCACTCTGTAAAGCTCCCATTTCAAACCTTTTTTTATTTTTTAAACAGGGTGCTCATTTTGCTGACAGTGTGACATTTGCTTTGTGAGGCAGAGACATCGTGGAGACGCTGGCCCACTGCGGGCCCGATCACACTGACAGGCAGTGGCTTTGTGGGATATCTCCATCACTCTCCTCCAGGGAAAGCTGGAGTCTTCGTTCTGCCATTCACTCTCCATGCGGCAGCCAGCCCTCTGGCTACTGCTTATACATGTATGATAATGAAATGCCACATTCTTCATTCTAATTGCATTTTAGATTTTAAAAGGGCAAAAAAAAAAAACTTTACTTGTGTGTAATAGTGAGAGAGGGAGAGAGATATGTGGCAGCGTAAGGGAGAGTTAAAGCGAGCAAAGACGGCGGAAAAAGAGAGAGCGTGGTCTGGACCCTAGGTGGCAACAAAGGCCTGTGGTGTGTTAATGCATCTGAGTCGGAGACCCCTGCTGCCTTACAACGACACAATCAAAACCCCCTTCCTTTTTCCTTCCCACCCACACTACATGCAGCAAACTTCATAAAGTGGGATTAAAATAAAGCTGCACAGAAAAAAAGAATTACAAATTTACAACGCTGCTTTTACTTTAATAAGCTTTAGCATCCTTTATCAAGCTGGCACAGTCCTCAAAGAATTAGCAGACTAATTAGTATGACTTATTTCTTTATCGCATTTTCTGCTTTCATTGTATTTATTTGTGCATGTGTGTTAAATGCACGGCTTTTATGTTGCAAAAGGAAAAAAAACGGCTTTCCGACCTCCCCCCGTTTGATAGGTGTCGCCGTGTGTCTGCAATCCCGCATGCATCGCGGAAGACAGATTGATGTCCCACAACGATGATGAAAACACGCAGCATGCAAGGAAGCAGGAGAGACATCTAGAGAAAATGAAGCGCTGTGGCTTCAACCAATGGGTGTCTTCAGACAGACGGAAAAGAGAGAGAATGAGAGAGAGCGCTATCAGGCCCCAGGATTATTCATGACCCCTCCTAACCATCTCTCTTCATAGAGATGCTGGAAAAATATTTACCAGTCAGAGTAATTTGATAAAGCTATACGCACCCAGAGAAGGCTAGTCTAGCGTAGCCAGAACTTTGACTAAACAGGAAAAGTTTTGGTCTTCATTTACATTTATGCATTTGGCAGATGCTTTTATTCAAAGCGGCTTACATTACATTCAAGGAACACATTGATTCAGTTCTTGCTTTCCCTGGGATTGAACCCATGACCTTGGCGTTGCAAACACCAATGCTCTACTGATTGAGCTACAGAAAAGCATTCTGAGCATTTTGGCATTTCCGGAGACCAATCAGTTTTCTTTTTTTAATGGCATGTTTATTTGAAATATACCCCAAATCATAGGCCGACATAAACAAAAAATAAAATAAAATAGACAATTTTACCAATAATATCGAAAAAAAAAAAAATTTATCTGATTAAACTGCATAAAAAAAAAAAATCTCTTGTATACTCACCATACCTTAAAAACATGACTACGTGAAATGATAAAAATTCCTGACCTCACTTCCAGAAGTTGTATAAACCAATCAGACTACAGCGTTTCAGTATACATTCATTAAATGGATAAAAAATGACAGTATGTATATATATATTTAAGCAGCACAAGTTGTATTATTGATATGAAGAAATGTTTCTTGAGCAGCAAATCATCATATTAGAATAATTTCTGAAGGATCATGTAATCCTTAAATGCAGCTGTCATCAAAGGAAGAAATGACATTTTAAAACATTAATAATTAAAACATTACTGTTTTACTGTATTTTTGATCAAAAAAATGTAGCCTTGGTAAGCATAAGGGACCGTAAAAAATACAGCCTTTGTTTTCATGAGAATCAGACTTGCATGTTTGGGTTTATACAGCAATCTACACAAGTAAATTAATTCAGTGTGATGTTGGTCTGTAAGTACATACCTAAGGACGTGTGTGTGTTTCAATGTAGTGGATGTGACACAATTGCGTTCGGTCATAAACACTCGCTTCATTAGGCAGCTGAAGCTGTGCGTTATGCGCTACATTGAGCCACCTCTGGCCCTATTGCCTTTTCTCTCACACACCCACTCCCAGCAAAACCCAATCACCAGAAAGCACAATTAAATTTCATGACTATGCATATTTGCGCTTCCCATTTTCATTTATTACAAAGGGCATTCATTAATCTACCTTTTTTCCCAGAGAATGGATTTTCATTTTAGTGAGGTGTGACAGATACTGAGGTGAACTTACCAAGAGATGGCTAATTAAATCAGCAGTAAAATGCACAAGCCAGAGAATCTTCCCTCTTTTTTTTTCTTTACTTGCATCTGATAAGAGCCAATGCTGCGGGGAGGAGGTGTGGTATATGGAAAGGAAGAGCTACTTTCTCTCCATTTCCAATTTCTAGTGAAATATTAAATCACAAATAAATGTAAGTGCTCAAACACCACAAGAAAACCGGTTATTTTGCCACATGCACAGACGTAGGCTCTCAGCAAATGAATGGACAGCGAGCTAAAAGCTAAACAACATCCACTACAAAAGCAGAAGCAATAAAGAGCAGGCTAATAAAGTAGCAACTAAAACACGCGCTCGGTGGTGAAAACAGATGAGGTGGTTCTGCCGAGTAACAAACCCCTTCGCCAGCTTGTGTGAATCGACTGCGTTGTCAGTCCCTGATGGTCAGGAAGGCTTGTTAAAAAGATGGAACACATGGTATATAAATAATGAATATTATAATTAAAACTTTTAAAATTACAGTTTAAAATTTAAGTTTTATGGAAGAAAGACAAAGGTATGAAATAATGAGGTAATAAATAAAAATTTGGTGGACCATCCCTTTAAGGAAGGAATGGAGACCTCAATACTGACTGTGTGTGTGTGTGGCCATTCTGTTATGAACAGTATGCAGTCTGCTGATCCCCATTAATGTGATTTATAGCATCACGCAGTAACACTCCTCTAAGGCTGCATTTGTTAAAACAGTGTGCCGGGCGGTACGTGTGCATATGGGAGTGTGAGAGAATCAATTTTTGAACAGATCTGTTAGTGTGTTTGCAGGTGTGGAGACGATCCCAATGGTCGTTACAGCATCTCCCTCTGTCAGCAGACTGGGTGGATATCCCATCAAATACAGCCACATTAAACAAGGGAGAGCGTATACACTCATGATCCAAGACTTAATGCACTCGTCACAATTCTGAGAAGCACAGAGGTCAGAGGGTAGTACAGTCTTGTCATGTTCAATGTCACCTTACGGAGTGTGATAAGGTAATTCCTGGTCCTTTATTAATAATGCATGTGGAGGGAAAAGCCGCTCGTCTTCCTAGTTGTTCCTGTTGTTGTTTGGTGTGTTGAGAAGAGCTACTTCACGAGTATCACCGACTTATTTAAATGATACTTTTAATGTTATTTTATATCTTGTAGTTTCTTATGATGAACTGAAATTAAATATAGTAAAGGCTTTACCTAGGTCAACCAATAAGATGGGAGTTTCAGATATTAAACCAGGTTATCTTATGTTATGTCTGTACCATAAGTGGCAATAAACTAAATTGCCCACAGGCTCCCCAAACTCTCCCTTCCTTCCAATGTTTACTAAATAAATCTCAGTGAATCTGTGTTTTAAAACAAACACCCTTAATACCCTGTTTACACCTGGTATTAAGATGTGTTTCGGTCGATCGGATCGCAACCCAGATGTGTTAAAGAGAGCTTCATCTGGAAAGCATCTGATACACGTCTTTACAATGTCACTAAAAATAATAAACATTTTAAATACATTTTCTAAATGACTATATATCGTCTGCCAGGAAACATCCTGGAGACGTATTGCAGATGAGAAAACCCTAAAAAAATATGTCTAACTGATATAAACACTCACATCAAATAGACATGTCTGAGATGTATGCGAGCTATCAGGGACGTCAACGACGCTAAATAAAAGTGTAAACAAGGTTTAAAACATTCTGAGCTTTTCAACTTTTGACCACTTCCAGAGCTAATCGAAAGCGCATTCGACTCGATTACCTTCGTAGTGTAAACGCTCATGTGGTCGAATGTGTTTGAACATCCACAAAAGACCTTCTACTCTCCGTCTACTGACTTAGTGCGTGAACATTATAGCAAGAGCGTTAGCCAGATTTTTGGGGATTTAAACTTTGTAGGCTTAAGACCCAAGTTTGGTTTAAAGACGAAAAACGTACCAAGCACAATGTTCTCTCACTGTTCCCGACTTCAAGCACACAATCACAGCATTCGGCGTGATCTTGCGACTATCAGAGCATAAACGAAAACTGCTGGTCTCCGTATGTTTTTCCGTAGTCTCCTTTCGTGTTCATATGCAAATCGTTCAATCTTATTTCGGCCATTAGATCGAAAAGTCTGTAAAAGCCCAATACGCATATACGAGAGAAGTGGTCAACAGTGGACAAAAGAGACGGAGTAAAAAACCAAGTGTAAACAGGAACGTGTCTCCCTCATCTACTTGTGATCTGATCGACCAGAACGCATCTTAATAACAGGAGTAACTCAAAGAAATCCTGAATTAATCTGTCTGTTGGAACGAATCAGTTGAATAAATGCTTCACTCATAAAGAGAGTCAACCGTTTCATTACTAAATTACCGTATTTTCCCCCAGTTGTCTCTGGCACTTGTACTATCACTCTGACAGCTGGCGCTGATAGGCTGTCTGACCTGTCAATCATGCAAGAAGATGTGATTGGCTGTGCTGCATGAGGGCGAGTTCTTCTCATCTCATCCGATGATCAAAACCTGAAGAATCGCTTCTTAAGGGACGCGCTGCTGCTTTTTCTTTTTGTTCTGATTCTGACTTGTGTTTGTTTTCTTATGGTTTGAATTTTGCGCACAAGCACTGTGTACCGAGCCTGAACAGTTATAACAGGATAATTGATGTCATGCGAGCAACATTCGAAATACGAAATGTGAACACAAAAAAGTTAATAAATCTATGGGTGCGGGTTATATAAGGGTGCGGGTTATGCTGACAATTTTTTTCACCACACCCCAAAAACCCGCGGGCTATATGAGGTTGCGGATTATCTGCGTCTGCGGGTTATATGCAGGAAAATACGGTAATCTATGGTTTTGAACAAATTGATTCAGTGAATGATTCAAGGACTCACTCATAAAGACCATCCATCCAATTGGAACTCTAAGCCCTCACAATCTTCCTCTGTGCCCACATTTCGTGACGTAAAGCTGTTGGGAAGAAGTCTTCTGCAGAGTTTGCAGGCTCGGAAAAAGTGTGCAAATCGGCGCAAATCAATAAGTTTCACAAATAGCACTCTAAACTCTTGTGGCACTTTCAAGACATAATACCGCTTTGACTGTTGTGAAGTCTGACCACTTCAACCATTTATAATTTTAAAAGGTTAATGGTTTTGGTTGTAAATTGCATATTTATTTCAAATCATAAAGCCTTTACGTCACAGAAAGGTTTAACAGGTCCACCCTGTACCAGGATTTTGCCATACAGGCAATGTAAGGGAGTTAATAAAACCCACTAAGTGCAAAGAAAGTGACCAACAGGACAGCTGGAATTTGCCATGCCATCTCCAGGGTCCTGTTTACTCTGTAAATTGGCCCCTGAGAGGGAATGAGGCATCCAGCTTGCCTAGTTAAAGTGATGGACGTGACTCCGGTGCATTGATTTTTCCTATGTCTTAACACTCGCCATCCAACTCACCGCCAAGCAGGGTTGCAAGGTAACTTTCAGGATCATGCTACCTTCCCTTGAAATGCTAACCTTTGCTTTAGACTGCATTTATGCCTGGTGCACAGCAACAATAACTCACCCTTTTTATGGCTGACCTCTCAGAGCAACCTTTTGAACACTTATTCAACTGGCATTCAGAACGGCGTAAGAAGGTAAACTGAAGGAGATTTGCTCCAAACCAGTCGAAATGCAATTGCTTGGTCTTGATCTTGTCAGGTGGCAATCAAATGTTTGATAGATAATAATACAAATTTAATTCCATAGTAAAGCTGGCTGAGAGAGAGACTTAAGTTAATTGGTCTAACTTAATTAGGCTGTTTAGCAGGTCAGTCTGTCAAGGCTCTGACTAACAAATGTTCTTGAAGATAATCATCCCCAGAACCTGAATTTAACCTCACACTGAATATTAGAGCATTACATCTGCACCAGTGTTACTAGACTGAACTGCATAAATACAGAATTTCAAACAGGTTTCTCAAATTTTAAACCTTTACTTCATTGGCCAAAAAACAGATAGTCCCGCCTCCAAACCCATACTCTTGGCTGAGCCAGTGCTGCTGCTTTAAGCAAGTTTGGATGCACAAACAAAACATCTTTGAAAATAGTTTTCACGATAAATGGTTGTCTATGACATATGGTAATTGTCTATGATCAATTAATATGATTAGTTTATTAATGAGTTATATACGTAAATCAAAATTCAACAAAATCTTCATGCATCTATCCTCATAAGAAAACGCTTTTTACTAAAGCATGCTGGGAACTACAACTCTCCACCTAGTTTCAACAAAAAAATTATGAATGTAGTCCCAACACAAATTAAGTTAACTTCCAATTTACAAATGTAAGTGGAATGCTTAAAAAAATTTCAGCAAGAATAATTTTATCCTTGTGAAGTGTCTTATAGATAAACAAGAGAAAAGGCTTAGTAATTAAAGTATAGTTCAAATTTAAACCTCAAGGTCAAGTAGTAACATACTTCAAAAACAAACTACTTGGTATCCAATCAGCCCACAAGAGCAACTCTGGACGACACAAACGCATTTCTGTAAGTGTTATAATTGCTGAAGTAACGAGGCTTTTGACCTCAAGTCTAGATAGTGACTGAATTAACAATCCACAAAAGCTGTCCTTTAGCCACTTCCATTCCTGCGCGAGCCGGGTTTGCCTCATGGCATTTCAAACACACCACAGATCTGTTGAAACGTTTTATCACAAGGGTGAGCCGCGGTGACACGTGGGAGTAAATAAACCTCAAACAAGCCCCTCTCCACCACCTAACGGCTCTCGAACTAAAGGCCATCCGTATATTGTGGCAGGACTGTCATTTTATTACCCGAATCAATTCGGTAGGGCTTCGAAGTGACAGCAGAGGGATGTGGCCTTCGTTCGCCGGGGGTTATCTGACGTGCACAGGCAGGGAAATACACAGCCTTCGTAATGAACTCAACACTTACTAATAAAGCCTTTATTGCCGGGCTACGTACAAACTGATACCAGGCTCGGCCCTGTACGTCTGCATGCTCGTAAACTAATGAAAATTAGCTTTTTCTCACGATCGCTTTCCCGCGAGGGAGGGAAGGCAAACGCAATTAAATGATTTAATAACACAAACGTCTCAATGCGACAAATCATCAACCGAGAAACAACTAAAACAACACTTTTTATTAATGAAGACCTTAGAGGCAAAAACCCATTTACGGTGACCTTTAAAAGGTAATGAGTGAGCGACAGATAACCACACGGAAAGCTCAAGACCATCTCGCATCCTCCAATCGTTCCACCCATGCGTTGGTTCCTATTTATAAGAGTTTAGGTTCCACAGTGGGGTGTTCACAGGGAGAGCTTGTCAACAGACCGCGTGTTTTACTTGAGAGGCTGAAAACAGAAAATGGCTCCACAAGGTGCGAACCTCTAGACCAGGGGTCTCCAAACTTTTCAGCCCGAGGGCCGCATTAACTGTCAAACAGCAGTTCGGGGGCCGACTACACACTCGAGGTTCAAATAAAAAAGAATCAAAACATGTATTAATTATTAATTATTTAAAATTAATTAATTAATAATTATTTAATATTATTTTATTCAGTTATTACTTAATAACACACTGATACACTACACACCTGTATTAGTGGGAATGGTGAAATTTGTACCTGGATGCCAAAATAGCAGACATTTCTGGCTCTAGATTTGATTTCCCTAACATCAACAGTGACCCGAGTTTATCATCGGACAAGTGTGTTCTCAAATTGTTCTTCACATATTTTATTCTTGAAATATTTGTTCACACATGAATGTTGTTAAAAAAGATTGAAAGGTACATTGATGCAAAAGTTTTGACATTAGGAATGTCTTCCTTAGGCAAAAACGGGAAAAAAAATATCATACATTTTATATGTTTATACATAATATTTTTATACATTTTATATATCACACCCGTGAGCTATATGAGGGCGCAAACGAAATGCATCTGCGGATTATATATGCGGGCAAAAACGGTATGTCATCTCATTGATGGTGACCGGAAGTAGAAAAAGTAAGCAGCGAATAAGGTTTTGTAATGTGATCGGTTGGAAAACGTCTCCATTTACTATCGTAACGTCAGTTATTTTTCCATATTTCGTTTAGAGAAGTGTGAAGGAAATATTCTGACGCAATTGTCGCGCTTATGCTATTTATACAGTCTGTCTGCCAGATCCGCATCGCGCTACGATTGGCCAGTTGTCAACTGGCATTATCCTATAAGGTTTCAGAAATGACGTGAAAGGGAGGAGTTCCCAAATGCATTTCATTGCAACATCTCGTTCCCACTCTAGAAAGGGAACGCACTACTGCGCACCTCTATTTTAATTCGGTAAAAACGTAACGTCCACATAAGCGGCGGCTGATCTTGGCAGGATACACGTAAAGTTCCGTAATTTTTTTCCGTAGACAAAGAGGTCTCCGCGGGCCGGATGAGAGGGCTTTGCGGGCCGTAGTTTGGGGACCACTGCTCTAGACAGTCTTCTCTCTCAAGTCAAGGCTGGAAGGGATAACAAATCAACTCTTCAGTTCCACACATCTGAACCACTATATCTTCATTCTTCAACTGCAGCAAAAACAAAGCATTGCTCTCCTTTAATGTCGACCCCCACAATATTGCAGAGGAGGAGAATTACAGAAGAAGCTGACTGCATTTTAAGATGGCATTTAAAAAAAAAAAAAAAAACTCTGGACCAACCGCAGGTAGAGAGGTTCACAGCATGGTCGATTACAGAACATAAGTACTTGTACACACTGCTCATTTCTTGAGTGCTCTTTGATTCCCATAATGGAATCTGATATATTTCAAATGGCAGCCATGGCCAGAAGACTTTTACCCTTCACCTTGACTTTTTGTTTCAAGGACCAGATGTGATTACATTTACAGTGTGATGATTGTTCAAGAAAATATGTTAATAATTTGTTAATGTCTAGAGCTGAATAACCTACACATCTTTACTTGAATGTTCAGTCTACACCACCAAAAAAAACTTTAAAATATGCACAAAAAAATTGACAAAAATCTCATCTGGTAAAGTATTGCTCAAACAATGCCAAGGTCATGGGCTCGACTGAGGAAACACACACTGACTTATCTATGATATATGTGGATAAAAGCATCTTCCAAATGCTAAAAGTGCAAATGTTTTGAGGTGTGAATAGCCCAAAAAAAATCATGCAAAACTTCAAATCAATTCAAAATTCAATTCAGAATATTTGAATTTTTTTATACATTATCATAACCACAGTAACAATTTATTAACTGTATATGAATAAAGAAATTACATTATTTAAATATGTACACACACACACACACACTCACTCCCTGCCCGACCCCAAAACATAATTTGTTTGGATTTAATTAGGCAAATCCTTCAGAGTCTAAGTTTGGATTATTATTGCAGTGATTATTATGTTTCTACCATCTTTATATGTTTGGCAGCAGTCTTCTAAGCCTGATTGATGGAGTGTGTAGTTTGTCATTTTTTAAAAAACCATGTAGAAAAACACATCATAGCCATATTCCAGGATAACAATGTCAAGATTCATCAGGCTCAAACTGTGAACAAATGGTGGAAGGAAGCATGAAGAATCATTTTCACACATGAATTGACACAATGCAAATATTGATCCACTTCTTGATGGAAATAACATCGCAACATTTATTTCCATCAAGAGGTGCATCTGCTTTAATTCAAGATCTTGTGCAAGAGTCCAGCACTCTGTAAAGTCTCCTCCAGCACATCCCAAAGACTTTCAATGAATTTCATGCGTGAAACTGATTCTTCATGCTCGTTTCCAACCATATATACAAGATCCTGACCACAAATGGATGGAGAGTGTTCCTGTTTCCTATTGTCATCGCTTCTAGTTTAGTTGGAGAACGCATCTAAAATCACAGCATTAGAAAGAGCAAGAAAAATCCACGGAGGACGAGAGAGGCCCAGTAGTGAGGGTGAGATAAGACAGCAGATCCTACTAAAACCAAGCACAGCATGTGTGTGTCAGAGAGAGAGAGAGAGGTATGAGGCCTGGCGTTCCTGTGTGTGTGTGATTAAACAGGATTGTGTCTGGTCTCTGCGAGTCCCCGGGGAGCGGCTGGTCTCACGGCAGGCTGTCACTGAGCACATTCTAAAGGCAAAGACTTGTTTAATCCCCGTGGCCCTGGTGCACCTCCCACTGTTTAAAGCTCTTTTCTCTGTCGCCACTCGCCCCCCTTCTATCGCTTTTGTTCTGAACTGCACAGCTCTCATTCTGTAGCAGCAGGTTACCGATCTGCGGCTTTCTTCAACGCCTTTGACTTATAATAGCCCTATTTACAGGAGATACACAGCACACACAAAGGGGGTCTTGCTGCCAGAACATAATTCTCTATCAGTCGATTTTATGAGCGAGACATTAGACACTTTAACATGTATATGAAACAAAGGACTCTTTTATCAACACGTTTTTGCAAAGATGAAAGAAATATGCTGAAATTTCCAAGTATATTCACATTATCATAATTGATTTACAGAGGTAACTCCATTTTTTGTGTGGCAGTAATACAATGTCTTTCGAACATTTACCATTTTTAAAACAATATTTTTGCTAGTATAATCATTTTCATTTGTCACACCATGCTTTTGGATACGCTATTGCAGTAATAATACCACTTTTTCACATTTATACCTTTGCATTGTTTTATTTGATTTTATTCGCATTATGATAATACCATGTCTAAACATTTACCATGGTACAGTAATAATATTTTTCAAGGTATTGTGATATATTTTTTTGTACATTTACTATAGTAATACTACGTTTTTGTACGCTTAGTACTGTAACGGTATGTTTTTAGACATGGTATCATAATACCATATGTTTATGTAATTTTACCATAGTAAAACCATGTTTCTGCACATGGTATTATAGTAATACCAAGTACATTGCAGAAATAAATGACATTTATCATAGTAATACTTATTGATCACAGTAATACTTTTTGAACATTTACTTTGCTTTAGCACAGTAATGTTTTTGTACACGTATCATGTCAATGCTATGATTTTTTTATATTTACCATGGTAATACAGTTCCTTTGGACATTTACTATAGTAACACTGTGTTTTTGGACATACCATCATGGTAACACCATGTACAAAAACCTAGAAGAAAAGCTCAAGTGAAAAATACAATCAAATATGACAATTATTCCACTAAACTAATAATGTTAATATAAATAAAACAGGTCTTGGAAGAAATACATTGAGATCTCTGAGGGATTCGATCATTATATCATACCCAAAATTATTACTAGTTATTACCATAAGTGTTATTACATCTCCAGACTAAAATTTGTGTCCATATACAGTAAACGGTATTTGGCAGGATCTGAATTTCTCCCTCTATCATCATGCTTTCTGCTTTAACCTTTTAATTTTAATCCTGAGCAATAATTCCATGTTACTCGTTTCCCCATGTAGTCAGACAGCACCATTTTTCATCTTTTACTTTCTCTTCAGCAAACAGCAATTAACCCCCATTTTCCATGCCGCCAGAGTCTTCCCAGCAGAACTGTCCATTTAAAGATAAACTGAAAAGCAGATGCATTTATTAACTTAATTAGGTTTCCAAGAAAACACATACTGCCTTTGATTGCACAGTAATTCAATGAGAAATAGAAATGAAATGTTACGGGAGAACATGAATGCACTCGCCAATTTGGCATTTTTCAAAAATAATTAAACCAATCACCGTAGGGTACGGTCTAAGTCAACAGTGTGGATCACTGTGGCTTTTAAGAAAGGAAACAGGAGCATCCGCTGGCGCGAGGAAGGAACGAAAGAAGGTATAAGGGATTGAAAACACTGGTTGACTTTCACCACTGGTGGTATCGGGACACTTCTGCATTCTCAAACTACATCAGCTTAGCTTTTATCTCTAATTAACAAAGCCAGGGAGCGGATAAGCTCGGTTAAGAGTATTTATAGAATGTGTGGTAAAGATCTGTATTTATTTATTTAATAAATCATGTCAGAAAATGTTTCAGAGAGAACTGGGTTCAACTTGAGTGTTGAAAACTGTGCACTAAAACTGTGTTCAGTCAAGTAAAAAAAAAACATTTATATCTATATATATATATATATTTTTTTTTTTTATTTTTTTTTTTTTTTTATTTCAAAGCCTTTCTGGTTTCGAAAAAAAATGTGTTGTAGGTCTAAAGAAATTAATAATTCCACAAAAGGTGCAGTAAAACAAAAATAATGTATAAACTAAAATGATAGTAGAATTAGAGTTAGTACATTTAAATGATAAAATTATATAAAAAGGTTACACTTTATTTTAGTGTAATTTCACATGTACTTAAAATAGCAATAACAGTAAATTATGCAGAATCACAAGAAACTAACCTAAAATAACTGCATGTTGTTTATAAATATTAGTAATATTAATTGTTGTAACACTTTAAAATAACATGTAACCTAAACAAATTATATAAAAAAAATCATAAACAATTTTAACATAAGCTATTCATGTATTTTCAAAGTGCCTGAAAGGAACTCATTCCCTCCACCCAAAAAAATTAACATAATTTATAATTGAGTCTCACATTAACATGTCACTAAGCTAACAACACCGCAATAAGTGTCAACATATTTGGTAAGGACCTGCAAAAAAAAAGAAACTAGTTTACCCAGCAGGTCTTAGCTGGTTTAAGATAAATTTAACCATGTTAAAACTCTGTCTAAAGAACTAGTTTGACCAACAGTTAGAGTTAAGAGTAATCAAATTAGACCAATCTACTTTTTTAGGTAACTGACTTTAAAGGGGTCATGAATTGGATTTAAAAAAAATTATTCTATGTTTCTTGAGGTTAATTTGTAATATTAATGGGGGGTTTTCACACACACACACATCTGAAAGGATGTTTTTAAGGGGCGGCTCCTTTAAGGTTTGTCAGTAAACGGCCACTGAAACACTTGCTATTGCACATTAGGGCAACGCTCACATCCACTTCCATGAAAGTGGACGGGACCTATGGTGCGACGGTGTATCATTTGTTAACGTCTTGCACTTTGGCCGTGTGACATCACAGATCAAAACGAGCCTTCTTTGGAGCTTGATTAAATAAATGCTTTGATTATAATGAGAAGGATGTTTTAAGCTATGAAACTTGCAGCATGCAAATAATACTTGTTTAATTTAATGCTTTAATTTCACAAAGAACTCACATCATGAGCCCTTAAAACGTTAGGACCAGTCTTGAAGGAAAACATTTCTATGACTAACAATGCAACTAGCCACTGAAAAGTGCCCAAAATCCCCCAAAAAACAGCCAACAGGCTAGCCCGAAGAGATGGGGAGACTAGCTAAGAGCAGGGAGTCAACATACGCTTGCTTACACATTTCCCCCCCCCCCTTCTTTATACTATATTGCTTTGATATTGACCATAAATACATGTACATTTTAGATTGATGCATTTGGCAGATGCTTTTATCCAAAGCGACTTACATTGCATTCAAGAAACACATTGAGATTCTAATCAGGTCTTGCTTTCCACGGGAATCAAACCCATGACATTGGTGTTGCAAGTGCCACGATCTACTGATTAAGCTACAAGATAATTAAATATATTTATAGTCAATATTTTTCCTGAATTCAAGTGCCATAATGGATTTCTGGAGCAACTTTGGGATTGTACTGGAACAAGGAACAATAAGTTTGATCTCATCTGAAGTTCCCTGTAATGCTCAAACTGCTCTCTAGGTAGGTGGCTGACTAGATTATACATGGAAATTGATGCAAAACTTATTAATTATTAATCAAATGCTTGTTTTTTTAATCACCATCCATTGCTATAATGCAGCTGCAATGCTGGGAGAATGTATGAACACGACTGAAGTGGGTTTAGGGAGAATTATGTCGACTCTCACCTTTGATGAGGAGGTGTCACATTCCTGACAGATCCATCCGTAGCCGGTTTGTTTGGGCGACTTCTTCAGGGGAGGGTCCAGACAGCCGAAGTGGTAACAGAGCTGACACTCATCACACCTATGAGAAAAACAGGCATCATATTAGCAGCGAGAATACATTAAAATGCAGCTGCGGTGCCATCGCACGCTCACACACACAATCTGCTTACACCCTGCCAAGAGGCCAGTATGGCCCTAACCAGGCAGGTATGATAGATGGTGACAGAGCCATTTGCTGTCAGGTAACAGATGCTTAATAGATTCAAAACACATTGGCACACAACCTCTCACACGGCCTTGTACAGCCATCATAAAACACGCTGCTCGATTGGTCCTGCTGAAATGAGTTTCAGCTCATCGTGTCGATAAATCTCTATGGGATTTTTATTCCAGAGTCAAGGTGTCAAGAAAGACACTGAGATTCTGTCCTTAGTTATAGGTCTGCTCAAGCACCAGCTATCTGATTTTACATAAACCGTAAAAGACCTCCATCTTGCTTCGATTATTATGCTATTGTGGAGCTTCTGTAAGTGCTGCGGGGAATATTGTTGCTCAAAAGAAAGCGCAACATCATCAGAGGCACTCAGGGATATTTAACATCAGTGTCAAAATATATCTAAATTACATTCTATACAGTCATTAATTAATACTAATAACTGCAAATAATCACATATGCATCAGTATTTTCAGATTAGTATCTAAAGAGGTTGTTGTGTAAGATTCATAATATTGTCAGTGAGTTTTTGAATACTTTTACTCCGCAAGGACACCTTAAATTGATCAAAAGTGAGAGTTAAGATAAAATAATTATATTTTAAATTCATTAAATTGATCAGGTGTGACAGTAAAAACATGTACAATGTTACAAAATATTTCTGTTTCATATAAAAGCTGTTCTTAAAAACTATTTTCAACACTGATAATAAAGTTAAATGTTTCTAGAGCAGCAAATCATCATATTAGAATGATTTCTGAAGACTGAAGTAATGATGCTGAAAATTCAGCTTTGCCACTACAGGAATAAATGACATTTTAAAATAGAATAAAATAGAAAATAATGATATTTCAAAACTGTAATAAGATTTTTTTCATATTGCTAGCAAATAAACGCAGCCTTGGTGAGCCTAAGAAACTTGTTTCAAATAAAATATTTGAAAATGACATTTCACAATGTTAATAACAGTTTGAAATGATAAAAAATGTACAGTAGTATATGCAGAAAGCAACTAACTAAAAGCATTTTTCATTGCTGGTTCATGGTATTTATTGAATATAAGTAACTAATATGAATGAATTGAACCTTAGAGATTTAAATTTGACTCGGGGGGGGGGGGGGGGGCATAAATGAATGCATATTCTTTAGTACTTTGTTTTATAATTAATTGCAATTAACATTAAAATGGCAGCTGTAAAAAAAGCAACATCTAGATTCATTAGACTAATGTAAGAAACACAAAGTGCATGAAGTTTAGCTCTCATTTAACATTCATAAAGTGCATCTGCTGAAGACCCACATGCCCTTCACCCTGCAGTCCATGCTCTCCTCTCCTTCCTGTCCATAATTAACTAATTATGCCATAATCAATATAGTAGATTCTGATTTGGCAATGTAAATCAGATAAAGCCGATAAGAGCCGGGGAGGTCAATAGGCCCAATCCCCATCCTTGTCTCCATTACGGGAAGGAGGGGAACGGCGGTCTTATCAGCGAGCCCGCAGGATGAGGAGATAGAAAAAGACAGGGACAGACGCCATATTTTGTCTGCCAGGTGAACGAGTGGGAGCACTGCGAGACTTTTGCAGAGGCAGGGTTGTTCTGGGTGTCAGCAAACCCGTTGCTGTGTGACGTGGAAGCCCTTTTCAAACTCAGGCCCATCACAGACTTCAAATGCTAATTAAAGGACCGGACGGGGATGCGGTTCAGCGCTAATGAGCACAGAGTCTCATGCCGAAGACACATGTACACCTTCTGTCAACACCCGGCGGCTAGAATACAGCATATAATGGCAAACCTGATCACATTAATGTAGATTTCTGGTCATTAGTACGGTGTATCATTGAAAGAGTGCAAAAAGGTCAAACGCACAACTGATTTCTGCTTTATTAGCCGCGTTTATTAAAGAAATATGATGAGAGAAACACCTAAAACTAGCGTGCATTGATGTTCAACAGTTTTGCACACCATTAAGAGTTTGATTGAAGATCAAAAAGATCACACTGATGCCTGATGCTCACATCCACAGTCAAACAGCACATTTCACACCGTTTCTCGTCAAGCAACCAAATAAACTTCTCAGGTCCTGCGGAAGCACTTCAAGGTGCCTTTGCAAAAGAGAACGAGCCGACTCTCACCTGTGGTTACCATGCCAACCCACTATTTCCCCTAACGGGGTAACGGTTTGTCCAGTCAAAGACAAACAGCAGCAGAACAGGTCAAGAATGTATTTTGAGTCCTTAATACGGTTATGTTTAGACACAGTTCAGTTATTTACTGGAGTGACAAACGCTATCTATAACTGAGCTCACACCCAAACATTTTCATGACACACAAACACATTTTCTGGAAACCCACAGTGTGTGAACAGAACCAGACTGGACAACTAACGTATATGTCCCCGCATATAACCCGCAGACGCAGATAATCCGCACCCGCATATAGCCCGCGGGTTTTGGGGTTTGGTGTAAAAAAAAAAAGAAAAAAAAAAGCTGGCATAACTTGATTGACTTTTTGCGCAAGTTCAAGTTTCGAATTGCATGTCAATTATCCATAACTGTTCAGGCTCGGTACACAGTGCTTGTGCGCGAAATTCAAACAATAAGAAAACAAACACAAGACAGAATCAGAACAAAAAGGGAAAGCAGTCTCTCCCGCTGTGCAGCAGCTCGTCCCTTAAGAAGCAATTCTACAGAATGTTGATCATCGGATGAGATGAGAAGAGCCCGCCCTCATGACAGCACAACCAATCACGTCTTCTTGCATGATTGACAGGTCACACAGCCTATCAGCGCCAGCTGTCAGAGTGATAGTACAAGCACCAGAGACAACAACCCTCGCACGAAAGAAAATACTGCAAAAAAAACCTTACGTCCTTAGGGACGTAACAAATATATTGAAATATTATTACGTGTAAAACATTTGTGAAATAGCCCGCACCCTTATATAACCTGCACCCACCTGCGGGGTTTGTATAATCTGGTATAACCCGCGGGTTATATGCGGGAAAATACGGTAGTTGTCCGTCACATCATACAATGCTAGAGATAAACTTCAGCACTATTTCATTTGGAGTGTTATGGTTGTTTTCATTCAGTATCCAATTTGAAAACTATTTGATTAATCGGGTTATCAGCCAGAGCAGTTCAACCAAGCTACCGTTTTCGTTAAAATCCGCTATCGGTCGGCCTCTAATACAGAGAGTGTTCCAGACACTACTGTCAGTTGCTGTGTGAATGGGACATTTTGAGACTCACACCTGTAAGAAAATGTGGTTGTCAATCCCAAGAACTGACAGTGTGAACATAGCACTAGATTAAATGGAAAAACTCTGTTACTCTATATCTTTCAATGGGACATTTAATGGAAAACAGGTTTTCTTGCTCTTTGAAAGAGTTTGATGTACTATGTATTACAGGTCACTCAGAAATCATCATGTTTATTTAAAAAAATAAGACTTGCAAATGTTTAGGCAAAAAAAAAGACTGGAGAGTAAAAAAAAGTTTAAGAAATGCATATGTTTCAGTAAAGATGCAGTAAACTGATCAAAAGTGACAGTACATTTAGAATGCTACAAAATATTACAGATTTTGGTCAAATACATGCAGTCAAATTTTCAACTATTTGATGTATGTTTATCCCAATTTATGGATACTGAACTTAAACAAGATTTTAAATGAAAAGCATGATTATATAATTAACACAATATTACATATCAATGCTTTTTAATATTTAATTATACTTACATTTACATTAAAACTTGCCGTGTTTGATTAAAGCGAACCATATTGACAATATAATTCTTGTGTTGCATGAGAAACATAAAATGTGTTAATTTTCCTCAACACACACACATCTCTTTATTGAACATGAGTCAATTCACAAGCTCATTTAACCGGTGCATTCTGCTTGTGCTTCAGCATGCACGATCTCTTCCTGTTTCTAAGCCATGTATTTATTGTGACAGAGCAATGAGAAAATGGCTTGCCCTCAGCGACAGACTGTCAACTCGAAGCTGCCTCCATTACATGATCCTCCTCTGAAGAGAGAGAGAGAGAGAGTGGGGAAAGGTGGGAAAATATCCTGCTTTTGCATGATTCCCAGAATTTTGCTCACATCCCATTATACCTTGCAATAATAGCTGACTTTCAACAGTTAACAAGAACGAATGCCCTTCAGTTTTATTTTTTACATAAAAGATGGATTGATTGATGGATGGATGGAGGGGGTTAAATTTATAGTAGAAACATCATTAGATGAAACAAATCCCTAAAGTACATAACTAATAAAAACGTTGAAATAATTTCAATGAAAATATATCAAATGTGAAGTGTTGCAAGAATTCTGGGAATAGCAGTTTTTTTTCCTTCCCCTACTCAAAAATATTTTTCTCTTCCAAAAAGTGTAAATTGAACAGTATTTTACTGTAAAATTACATTAAATGTAAAGATAGACCTATCATAGTCATTCACTGTATATTACACAAAAAACAAAACAAAAAAACAGTATTTTACCGTATAATTTTTAGTCTTTTACCGTTAAAATAACATCCATTTTGTCTCATCTAGAAAAAAAGATTCTCACAATCAAGATGAGAAATACAATCCATGTACCTCTGAGATGAATATACCCGTTATGTTCATCTTATCCAAGTTATTGCATTCACATATGTAATCTGTCTGACTGTTGTCAGAAAAATTGAGATATTTAACTCCACGACGAATGTACACAGATCTTTTTTGGGATTTCTCGCCGTTGTATTTTAGTTTTTGTTCATCTTGATTTCTCACAACTTGTTTTGGGGCGAGGAGGAGTAAACAGCGGTGCTAATAGAGTCACATGAACACGCACATCATTTCTTTGTTCAATATGAAATTTAATGTACTATTTACTTGGAACATGGGATCATTCAGTGATACTTTTGCGTCTTTTTTAAAGAGCTTGATGCTGGTCGCTACTCACCGCCATTATACAAATGAGCCGGGTGAGTTCTTTTGCGGTCCATAAAAGAAAGGAATATGACCGTAGAACAACATTAGGGCGAGTCATATTTCCCTTTTGGGTGAATTACAGGAAATCATGAAAGCAACACAACTAACAATTATCTTGAAAGTCCAATTAACTGCAATTCTACACAGGTGAAAAAACATGCGACGGACAATGAAATCAAAGACGACGACGACGATTACAATTACAAATGTAACCTCAAGTGAGTAGATGTGAGGAAGGGTTACGAGTACAAACACATACAGCGGAACGCTAAAATACACACACACACACACATATATATATGGGGCTGAGGAGGCATATCTTCACAGGAAAAGGGAATTTAAATCACCTCCAGGCTTTCTCGTGAAAAGAAGACAAATGACCAGGAGTGTGTGTGTGCTGCACTAATGAGCACACGGCTATTGTTGCACACAGCTGCCGATTGATTTCATATGAATCCCTCGCTCCAGCAAATAAAGAAAGAGTGAGAGACTCCTCTTGTTTCCTGTGGGGGGAAAGTTTAGGACCTGCGACAGCCACGGGAGGCTTGCGTTTTATTAACGGAGTGCGCCCCGATTCGCCATTTACTTCTTTAATTACTTTGCCTTAATGAACCTTTTGTAGCATTTGTTGTGTATCACGGTTTAACATCTTTGAATTAAAACACTGCTCAGTGATGCAGGCACAAGCAGACAGACGGGACGATGATTATGCTTAATTGGAATTCAAATTGATAATGGCCAATCATCATAGGTGGTTCAACAGGAAGTAACCTTTCAAAATGTGTGAATATATATATATATATATGCGTTTAATTTCTCGTTCATGTGTAGTTGAACAAAGAAATAAAAGTATAACATCTTTCTACTGACTACCGAGAACAAATCTACCTTATGCATTGTTAAGATATATAGGTTTATCAACTTAAAATCAATTCCCGTAAAACAAATTCTATATACACTTTTTTTTAAATGATTACAACATATTTTATCATATACACACTACAATTCATTAAATTAATCAAAAGCGATAGTAAAGACATCACTGTTTCCACAAAATATTAAGCAAGTGTTTTCAACAAATAATAATAATAGTTTCTTGAGCAGCAAATCAGTATATTAAAATAACTTTTACATGTATGCATTTGGCAGACGCTTTTATCCAAAGCGACTTGCATTTTATTCAAGGAACTCATTGACATTCTAATCAGTTCTTGCTTTCCCTGGGAATCGAACCCATAACCTTGGCGTTGCAAGCACCAGGCTCTTATGTTTGAGCTACAGTAATTTCTGAAGGATTATTTGACACTGAAGACTAGAGTAATGATTCTGGAAATTCAGAATTACATAATTAAATTTTAAAATAAAATTGTTTTAAATTTTGATAATATCTCAAAAAATTACATTTTTTACTCTATTTTTGAACCAATAAATGGAGCCGTGGTGAGCAGAAGAAACTTTCAAAATACCCCCCAAAAAAGTTAGTTCATATATATATATATATATATATATGTATATATGATCAACAGGGAGGCGAATAAACTTTGTTGAACTTGTGAAAGAAAACGTGCGTCACTAATAACAACTCGGCCTCCCACCATCACTATGCGAGAAGTTTCTGAAGAGTTTCCGTGGCGTGAGATGACGCATCATCCCGTTCCTCCGCGGTTCCTGCGACACACGCGCACCAGCTTCTATCTGCTCCGCGCGCTGCCCTTCTGGACCCCCGTCACAAAGTCCTTGATGTTATCAAAGCAATTTGGGTCCGCTTTAATCATTGGGAAAATTGAGCTGCTCGTTTCTCTCCTCCCCTCCAACTCTCCTCCGATCTCGGACGGAATCCAATCACTCATAAGAGAGTCTATTGATTGATGTAATCTTATTGGGATGTGAGGTGAGGGGAAAAACACGATTGATTGCTTTTGTCTGTGACACATGTTGCTCTTGGCCAGCGATGCGTATCCTCTTTCATCTACTGTTTAATCTCTAAGAGGAGTTCTTAGAGACCCCCTGGCACGTTCAGCCCCCCCACCCCCCAACCACCCTTCGTCTCGCTGGTTTCTCAGCACCGGGTGAAAGCCCGTTGGCTCTGTTGCTTGATCTCTTCTCATCCTTCCACTTAGAACTCCATTTCAGCCCAACGCTCCTTTAAAAGGCTGATCCGGTCAGCCGGGTTCAGGGCAGAGCCCTTCGTCTACACAGCCCGGTGATTAGAGAGATAACGCATTACAGCTCCGATGTTTTAATACCACCATAATGTACAATTCCAAATCTCCCTGGATAAGAGTGAAGAGGATATATTTAAGTTAAATTGGCTCCCGACTGGAGTTTTTTTTTTTCTTTCGGATTGTTATTACTGCAATCATCTTGCATTTTAAAGAGACATGGGCAATCACCAACATCAGAGCAATTCTTGGAACACTTAGACCATTGAAAATTTAGAGAACAGATAGCAACGGGGCACAACAGAAAAATAACTACGGAGATTAATATCAGTTCTCATTAAATGATAGTGTTGCCTTGTTTGAGAGGATCAGAACAAATTGATCTGTCCGAAAGTACAGACTTTCAGCAAAAAGTCAATAAAAGCAGGATATAAGACAAATGTAGAATTTGAGAGTGTAAGGACGATTCGGAAATCCATTGCCGCTTGTATATATTGTTTATATTTCTTATTTATTTGTATGTATGTATGTATGTATAACCTATGTAACCAATTATTACTTAAAGCCTTTCATTACTTTTCTGTATTTTTCCATAGAGTAACCCGTCAACCATGTGATCAACGGAGATATGCTTCAGACTGTATGCTCTTGTGTGGAAAATTACTAGTTTTGTTTATCTTTCTTAGCCAATCAGAATCATTTAACCGTCATCATTGACGTAGTTAGCACCCTCTGTTAGAGTATAATTGCTGTAACAATGTTATTGTATGTGAGGCGGCCTACGAACTCCTTGTGAGACCTGAAGCTTCTGCTGATGAAACTGCAAACTAAACTTCACTAAAACTTATTCTATTGACTGCACTTCTGACTCCTGCTCTTCATTCAACATATCTGGTCCTCGGGTATTAACTGTAATTCCAATACAAGTGGTACGCCACCGTTTTACTGTCCATTTAAGTAAATTTAATATAGGAAGATATTGACACTACCGTTTAGACGTTTGAGGTCAGCAAGATTGTTATTTTCTTTAAATAAATAATACTTTTAATCAGCAAGGATTCATTAAATCGATCAAGTGTGACAGTAAAAACATTTCTAATGTTACAAAGGATTTCGGTTTCAAATAAAAGCTTTCAGTTTTCAACACTGACAATGAAGTGAAATGTTTCTTCGGCATATTATAATGATTTCTGAAGGACCGTGTGACTGAAGGAGTAATGCATGATGCAGAAAATTCAGCTTTAACATCAAAACAATTTGCATTTGAAAATATATTGATGATAATATTAACAAAAACACAAAATAAGTCATTTTAAATTGTAATCATTTTCACAGCGTAAGGGATTTCTAAAACATTAAATAATCTTACCAATCTCAATCTTCTGAGTGGTTGTGCATACTATAAAAAATAAAGTCAAAAAGATCCAACATACAAGGTTTTTCTATCAGTATCTATGGGATATTTTGTACCAATTGTATCATACCTCTAGGGAAAAATCACAAGTACGATGGCTTAGAAAAGTAATAGCACACCTCCGACTTCAGCGAATGCACATCTTAGTTATTCTTTTCAAAAGTATGAAGAATAGTAATAAAAATACTTGATTTGCAAACACCACAAGGATCTGACAAAATGTCATTCGAGGACATCTAGAACTAGCTGGAAAAACAAAGTCCGAAACAAGGCAACAAGAAAGAAACGTTGCACTACCCGATAAGCTACTGCTAAAATGCCCCTTTAATACCAAAATAAAGACAGGATTACTTCCTAAATGTTTGAACATTGTAATTAAAGCTTTTATGTTAAGGGATTAATCTGCATGGTAATTTTGACTAGCCCTTTTGTGGATTAACTTCCTGCGAGTGAGAGCAATTTCCGCAGTGACCCCACAAAAACGCTTGGGTGGCAGAAACACAAATCTCTTAAACAACACCGATGTGTTTAACAGTTAGAACGGATGCTTGCGCACCAAACCTCAAGACGCTCCAACGGTTCCGTTGTCTCTTCTCTGTGCAGAGCAAATAATTGCATATTATAATTTTGATAGTGCGATAAATTGGCTAATTCTTGGATCCGAAGTGTTACTGCGTACAAGAGACTTTAGTTCTTTGGGCCACTACTCTCACCCTTATGGATGGAACAAACACAGCAAATTTATCACTCGGTCCAGCGCAATTACTCGGGGAGCAACCACGTGACAGGGATCAATATGGCACAAGACGCTCGGCCATTGACTGCCGGCCGTGACAAAGTGCCCCCATGGCTTTTTGTGAATCCCTTCTATTGAGGGAGCAGATTATCAGCCTTTGTGAGCCTCCTCCTCTTTGATTTACTGTTGAGGTCGGAATGGTATTATTAAGAGGCCTTTGTTTTACAAGGAGAAGCAATGAACGGGCTTACGGTTGAAGCTGCTGCGACCGAGCGATGCACTGACAAAGTAACTCCACTTTATTAGCTCATTACTACACGACTCACTCATTCATTTAGTCTCATACACAAAGCCAGACGGGGACACTGGCTTTGAGCAGGACCAGGTACCTGCGGGACGCTGTGTGCTTCTCGGAGTAGACAGCAGGGGGCCATGACGCGTCAACGTTTGCACCGTAAAGTCTCAGACAGCGGACTGAGGGTCAGTTGGTTTGAAGGATGCCGTTTAAGGTTAAAAAGAAACATTATGGGTTTCAGCAATTTTGATTACCACAATGACTAATTTCTCTCCTTTTACTTTAAAATAACCAAAAAACAGGTTATAGTGAGGCACTTTGAATGGAAGTGAGTGGGGCCAATTTACAAACGTTTAGCTTGTGATTTCTACCACTTACGGTTATTTTAGCACATAAACTGCTCCTTGATATTGCAAAGCAATCTAGGTAATCATTTCATTTTATATCATTTTGTTTGTAGTGCAAATAGCTTTACCATCAGTTTTAGAACACTTGATTATCTAATCAAAATAACTAAATGTCGTGCTTTCATACTGAACAATGACTGCACTCCATATAGTTATGGATTTTTACTCAATAACCGATCTATACCGATAGTTTTTGTGTGATGTCATTAAACCGTACGAAAGCACGATATTTAATTATTTTGATTAGATAATCATCAAGTGTTCTAAAATAGAAGCAAAATAACTTGTGAGAGTTTGAGAGACGTGGGTCTAATTTTGATGCTATGGCCTTTGAGTAGATATTTAAAGATGCTCATCTTGACTGTTTGGATTTATATGAAATGGTAACACTTTACAATAAGAGCTCATTTGTAATATTAACTAAAGTGTATAAACATTTGCTGATTTCCACATTTACATTTTAAAAGTTGTCTCTTAACATTAATGCACTATACACTAACAAGAATGATCAAGGTATAATATCAATATTTGTTTTTATCTAAAAAGTACATTATATATACATGGTTTAGCACCATTTTTCAATTTTTACATTATATTATGTCTTATGCTTGTTTTCATTGAGTATATATTTGTTTAACTATTCAGTGCATAAAAAAAGCTTTCCATTTATTCTATTTGTAAAGTTATTTCAAATTTTACTTTGTTGTAACACCATAAACATTAAACCGACAAAACCAAAAAATTGTGAACAGTTGAATACAGGATGAATTAATGTAAGTGTTTTTGTAAAATAATAAGCTTCACATGTAGGATTTTTAATTCCCCCCCAAAACTGGCCCCATTCACTTCCATTATAAGTGCCTCACATAAACCTCAATCTTTTTTTTTTTTGTAAATTGGAGGCTGAATCAGTTGGTTTTATGTAGTAAATCAACATTGTCAAAATGCTGTTCATTGAACTTAATTAAATTCAGAGTTTTCCTTTAAACCATTTTAAATGCGTTCATTCTGGATCTGGAAGGTATGTTTGGCTGTTTTTCCGTCCTACGGCACTTTGGCTCTGGCCCGTTTCCCGACTGTCTGCTTTGGCAGCAATGCAGTTCACCAGCTTCAACCGTCCTTTTGCTAATTAGTTAGGCACCTCTGGGCTACGCAAGTCATCTGGCGAATGCGAAAAGAGGGGGAGGCGCTTAATCCCGCAGACCAACGGCACACATGTACGCTGCAGTGAACTGGGTAGGATGAAAGACACTGTAGAAGCTGTAGCGTAATAGATTTTAGCTGCTTGGCCACTCTTCCCACACTTTGCAGTCCTACCTCTTTGGTTTTCTGTTTTAATAGTGGTGGGAAGTGCAAAGGGGGAAAAAAAAAAGGGTGAAGTCAGCAAAAACAAAATGCCGCCATTAAATCATCTCACTGGATCGCGTGTCAGGTCTGTAATGGGAAAGGCGCTCATCATCGGAAAGGTTACTGCTCTTCCAGAACATCCTCCTCCCCCCTTTTTCTGCACCCCGGGTTCAAACCGGAACCACTCGTCCCGCCGGATTCCTCGTACCAGACCACTGGACTGAGTATGAGGGATTGGGTTGCTCAGGTTTTGGTCATGCCAAACTGATTCTATCAATTCGGTCAACAATAAGAGGCTCAGAGCTTTGATGGGCCCGGGCCACAGAGATGGAGCTTGTTCCCGCCACTGCCGCCGTCGCATAAGCACAAATGCGATTCACTTACTAGCAAACACACTGGGCTTTTTGTTATGCCGTTAACTAGATTTGAAAGCCTCTCCCCATGAAAGCCTCTCTTCTCTCTCCCTTCCTCTCACTCTTTGTAGAGCTGGGCTTGGCACAGGGAAGAGAGAAGGCTGGTGGAAATGAAGGGGAGAGACAGGAAGAGTACGTAAGTGTGAGCTGATGAGATGTGCTAAACGGGAAAAGGGTGAAGGAAAAACAGGAGAAAACAGCAGGAGAGAGAGTATTATACTAACCGAGATGCGCTACAGCCGCCAAAAAAAAAAAGAAGCACAAACTGGCTTCAAATTAGCGGTCGAGCGAAAAGAGTTTTTGAGGGCGGATACAATATCTCAGGTATCTATGCATCACACAATTAAAAAAATATATATATTTTCCTTGCTCTAACTTAGCTTTCTAATAAACATGGCAACTATGAATATTGTTGGAACAGTGAATTGCTTTTGCTCCTCTATTATACGTCATTGGATGAAAGTGAAAATATTTTGCATATTTACTCAAATCATTTCAAATTATTAGACTGAAAAAAAGCTTGAACTTCAAAAATATGTATTTATACACATACACACATACATATATATACACATATATACACATATATACATATATATACATATATATATATATATATATACACATATATATATATATATATATATATATATATATATATATATATATATATATATATATATATATATATATATATATATATATATATAGAAGAAATGACAAGTGACAAATGACATATGACAAGAAATGATTCTGCTATTATCTGAGTGTTATATTATATATATATATATATATATATATATATATATATATGTGTAAAAAAACACTCAGATAATAGCAGAATCATTTCTTATTTTATTATTGCATAAAAAGTGAATTAAAATTAAATTAAACCATGAACTCTAATCCAGTAAGCCTGTGATTCCAGTACCGATCAGCCAAATGGGAAAACCTATTGACTGGTTCTTAAAAAAATAACAAATCCCTGTCAATTCATCTGCCATTCTTATCAATCCATGTATATCAGATTAACCCACCCCCAAATGGCAAGCTCTGACTGATGAGCTTACTCCTTATAGTTGGCATGAAAGGCAAATTGCAATTGTCTTGTTTTCTCCCCATTGTGATGCATATCTAAGAAAAACAAGAACAACTGTAGGACTGGACTTGATTTTGTGCAATGAGAATTAATTGGATTGTTGCTGGAAGGGACGGATTATTGCCCAGACCGTGTGCCAGTGAACATGTAACTAAAGATGTTGTTGGGAAGAAAAGGTGAAAATGTATGTTTGCGATAACAATCACGAGATATGCATAATTAAAAAGAGGCCGGTTTATGATTTCATGGTGACGTAAAACATTATTTTCCTGTCAAATTGAGTTGGTCAGAACGAGCTACAGAGTGGACCAGAGTTAATGCCAACGGTGGCACAATCCGTTAGCTGGACTAACTGAGACTCATTGATCATGGTGGCAATGATACGAAAAAGTCAAAAGTTTATTAAGGCTTGCATGATGCAACGCCACTGTCCAAAGAACACACTTGCGTGAAATGACGCATGGCAACAAAAACACTGCATGTACACAGGACGAAAACACTCAAGAACGCAATACCGTAATCTCAGTTCAAGTCACATTTACACGTTACCCATGGAGAATATCTAAGGAATAAATTACCATGTCAGATATATACATTAAATAAATAGACACAAATTCAAGTACTAATAGACATTTCAATTTCAACATTTCGCAGCTTGGCTTATACCAGCAAAACCTAAAAAGAGCTCAACGCTTTGCTAAACTGACATCACATGACTTAACAGGCGACCTGTAATCTAAAAGGCTCCATCTTGCAGCATTATCTGAGCAAAGCAGATGCAGTATGTGCCCCGACATTAACACTTGCACACAGTATGCTGTGAGCTAGGCAAGACAGATAAAGCTCCGGCTGAAGATACGGTATGGTCAGAGGTTAAAGGGCAGCAGAAGTCATCCAGAGACGGAAAGATATGTAAATCTCAGAGAAGGAAGTGTCATGTCTGGTCCAGTGCGAGTAAGCGGTTTGAAAGGGCTTGAGGGACGATGCCACAGAAAACTGTCAGAGTGGGAACATTGGGACTCGGATTTCACCTGCCAGACATCCTGCCATGGAATTAGGTAGCTAGTCTATCATTAGTACAGTCCCACAGGAACACGAGAGAGGAGGGATAGGGAGGGAAGCGTTTTTTAGCGTGTTAGGATTTCTTCTTGCCATTGCAAAACATAAACAGGATGACTGTCAGCCAAGTAGATGCAAGCCAAAATACCAACACAGACTACGTTCACATCTAATTACTGTAACTTCAGAGTTTTAGCATTCTAAGACGAGCGAATATCCCATCAAAAGTGTTTGCAGGTCATATTTCACCCCAATTTCAAAAGAAAAGCGGCAAATTTAAGCAAAACAGTGAGACTAACTTATAAAAAGAAATCGTACGGTACTGTGAAGTGTTTTGTTTTTACAAGAATTTGGCACATTATCCCTTTCCACTATCGTAATGCAAACAGAATACACACATAATATAAAAAACAATTGCATCAAATGAGATTAAAAAAATATAAAATGATACTGAAAATATAAGATGAGAATCGGGGTCGAAAAGTCAAAAATTGTTCACATAAAATATAATTTCCTTCTTTCGCGGTGAAATATGTCTGGATATGCTTTAGTGACCTATCACTGACTCGACATCAAGGTAAACTACACGCTTAAGTACGGATATTACCATATTGAGTTATATTACGCTACCACAAAGTTGTAAAAAATTCCAATACTTTCAAAAACGATTCTAATGTCTACATCTAAATCACTTTGATCCACATAAGTCTTACAGCACAGGCAAAATAGAGCAGAGTAACAGCAAAAGCATTAAGAGCATTCACAATAAAAATCAAGGCAGAAGACACAATTAGCTTTGAGAAGCACATTTGACTCAAGTCAACAGATGATTGGGTCTTGTGATCACCAGTAAGCTCGGATAGAGCGACGTATGTGCTGTTGTAGAACCAAATTGAAAGAAAGCGAGAAAAAGAAAGTCCAGGAGGCCCGAAAAAGGCCAGATGACTGCAAATCGCTTGCAAAGATGGTGAAACGGCCCAGAATCTGGCTTAATCCACAGAGCAAAAGGCCCAAAACCATTCCCACTGTTCGTGTATTCCACAAAGAACGGCCCCTATGGGGGAGTATGTGCCTCCAAACTGGCTAACTGAGGATTCTGTCCATATAAAATCCATTTAAAGTCATTTTATAGCGTCCAATGAGGGTTGAGCTCCCCCCGCCCCAGTGCAAACTGAACATTTTTAATGTTAGTCCACATACAAGTCTTTTCGTTCTTTCAGAATTGTTTTGCCAGACCATCGTTTAACCATGATAAAATCCATGGCACTGTCCATTTTGGGCAGAAGGGACGGTAAAAGGTGGCGGTCGGAGGTGGCCATCTGCGACTCCTCCCCGACCCCAACGGTGCTCTTCAAACGAGTTAATTTGCCCCTCTCTCTCTCCCTGTCTCTCTCTCATCTGTCCTTTTCTAGGGGAGGAGGTGGTGCCCGGCTCTCACAACCTGTTCAATGCAAAGATAGAAAGAGTCAGGGCAACACACCTCACACCACAGCCGAGGCCAAACAGCAGCTCATTCCAACTAGCTGCTTTGAACATGATGGAACAAAATAGTACCGGGTGATATGACCACAATCTTCTTTCCCGATATGATACGGTCACGGTATACATCACGTCATATTTTATTTTAGTTAAAACAGGACAAATATAAAAGAACAAAAATCAAATGTATAATTTAAGTAAATGTGGAATTTAACCTGAAATTGATATTAAATGTAAAAAAGACGTTTGATAATCTTCTATATATATTGATTCGGTCTTAAAGTGATAGCAGCCATATATATATATTTTGGGCTACTATCACTTTAAGACCGAATACACAGTTCCAATATACTGACACACATCTGTTTGTTTGTTTTTTAACTGTTTTTGTTCATTTAAGACATAACCGATTGATCTTATGCGAGTACACAAAGGGCTATTCACGTGCAAAAAGCCACAAAATAAAACTGAATTGAACGTGCTGTCTCAGAGACGACTTCGAGTGCTGCATTGAGTTCACTTATCACGCTTAAATCTTTTTAACATCATGTACGTCCCGCTTTTAAATTTCTCATTCATGCTCATTTCTTTATCCCTCTAATAGTCAATAACTTTAAGCACTACTGTGTTATTCGGATACACTTACATACTGCAACGCAAAAGATATGGTAAAAAAAAACAAAAATAATTGGCACTTTATATTTTAGCCATGATATATATCGTTATACGGCCAGCTTTATTACAAAACATAGCAAAGAATTTAAAGTACTCGTAACCTGACAGGCCATTTTCCAATTACCCCAAAACAGCTTTATGTCAAATCGCGACGGGACGGAAGTGGCGACTGTTTGTCACTTCTATTATGCGAGCGTCAATTAAAAGTCTCTCATGCTTGCATATATTTGAGCAAAAACATAAGGTTACAGCACTGAAAAGCATGACGAGGGTGTGTTAAAGGAAGAAAAAAAAAAGTATAATTGATCTGGATCTGACGGTTACGTTAATATAATCCTGTTTGAAGGAACCGCAACCTCATACCAGGGGCCAAGTGGTGACAGTAAATCAGACAGCTCATTACTGCCAAACCAAGTGAGCAAATACATGTGGCAGCCAAATAGAGAGGCCCCGTGGAGCCGACGCTACCTCCCACTCACACATGCATGGCAGAGTCCTTATAATGAAGCCTGAACTTTAATCACGAGGCGAATATAACCCCCACCTCTTCCCCGCCAGATCAAACATGCTCTCGCGCGCACAGATGCTTCAGAGACACGCGGCGCACGAGCTTACCCACCTCACTAGGTTTTCATTGTCGCCCGGGCCCTTGCAGGTGGTGCACTCGGTCCGTGTGTCATCGGCTTTGGGCTTTTTCTGCAGAGTTGACTGCCTCTGTCTGCGCTCCCGCGGTGATGGTTCCTATGGAAACGCAAGCTATTAGAAGCAGCCGGCGTGTGTGTTTGAATGAAGCTGGTGAGTGGAGAGCGCTGAGATTGCTGTGTAAACATTCACAAGCTGTCTACCTTCATAACGCTCTCTAAATATTAGAGGTAGATGAGGGAGATAGACGGTCTTAAAGCAGTGCAGGGTGAAGAAGGGAAAGCTCACCTCGATCTTCTCCTCCTCGTAGATGGACGTTCTCTTCCTCTTCTGGCCTCTGGTCCTCTGGTCAAAGGGGAAATTACATTTGGTCATAATACGGCACACTGAACTTTGCGAAAGAACAACGCAACAGTTCTAGTGACATATTACTGTATTTAAGATGATTAAAACGAACCACAGAATTAAATGATTAACAATTCTCTCTGAATGGGGTATTTAAAATAATTAGTTTAAAAACATTTCACTTAAAATCGAACACAGGAGGAAAACCAATGAAAAAGTCCTGAAGTGCAAAAGACATGTTACTTGTTTTTTTATAATGGTTTTCTGTTTAAAATGGACCAATCAACTATTTGTGTCCTACTACATTGACTGTGCATAGGATATTTTACAATAGAGGAAAAATCTTATCCAGAATGTAGAATTTAAAAGACAATTTAGAATTTAAATGAGCGAATCAGTAACATCGCAAGTTAGTTTTGACATAGTAGTCAAGTTATTTTCTACAACCAAAACAATAAAGTGGCTGTGCAGTACATCAAAAAACAAAATAAAATGTCCATCCGCTAAAAGTGTGATGTGACACTTGGCAAAAAACAGATAGCTTTGTTAATTACAAGAGGAACCATTTGATTCAACTGAGTTGCCACAGTGTGATGCCTAATAAATAAATATTTAAAATGTAACCAAATAAACAATTGGGGCTGCATAGGTAATCAAAATAAAATTAATCTTATCAAAATGCGATTAATTATAGTATATATTATATTAAAAGTTTTAAAAGTTATTTTTACCATGTGCAAATTCATCAGTAAACACCATTGATCGGTATTTTCTCCTCTGCATTTTACATTTACATTCATGCATTTGGCAGACGCTTTTATCCAAAGCGACTTACATTGCATTCAAGAAACACATTGAATCAGTTCTTGCTTTGCCTGAAATCGAACCCATGACCTTGGCATTGTAAGCACCAATGCTCTACTGATTGAGCTACAGGAAAGTACATGTACAGGAAAGGACTTAGCATTGAAGCAAAGACGCGTTTGGTAAACACGTTTGGTAAACTGCCCCAAATACGTAACCAATTCAGTCAACATGCAGGTCATGGCTTTTCCAACCATTCTTTCTAAAGATGCTGATTTTAGCAAGCAGCTTTCTGACTCTGAGAATATGAACGGGAACATATACAGGCTTGTATAATACAGTAATACCTTGGTTTACGAGTGACTTTGTATATGAGCAAATCGTGTACGAGCATTGTATCGGAGTGCGAGAACATTTTTCCCTTGCCCATGCGCATTTTTTTGTTGAAAAGTCCTAACGCTCAGCATCTTTGTGCGCATTTTTACTGGAAATATCCTAAACACAGCCTCTCATAAAGCCTATCACCCCTTCACTCATTCATTCGCTCAGCGTCACTCGGTTTAGTTGCATCATTCACCACAGTGATACTTTTATAAGTGATTTACAACGGTTTTACCTCGTGTTGTTAACATTAATTGTGATCGCTATTGTTCACGTAGTGAAATATATACGTACAGTACAGCATATAGACAATGACCTCAAGATGAGTAAGAAAGAAGGTACGAAATCCTACCTCTAAGCAGTAAAACCCTCCTCTCGTCTTCATCAAGGCAGTAATTTTTAGTGTATTCTTATGGGGAAAAATGTTTTGGTGTACGAGAATTTTGAGTTACGAGCTCGTTCTAGGAACAAATTAAACTCGTAAACCGACTGTATTTGGAACAAATTATTAACAGTTTGAATATAGCCGTGACGCGTCAACTTCAAATTCTGAATAGATTACTGTTATATATAGATTAGGAAGCACTCAAATAACACTCGGAACAATCTCAGTTCACGATCTCACAAAGCTCCATTGAAATCAAGTTTTCTACAATGCACAATGAATCTCTTAAAATCTCTGCGTTCAAGGACTCAACAAACACGTCTATGATTGACTACATCGCTCGCCACTACAAAAACATATAAATAGATACATTTGACATTTCACTGCACCAGTTACCCAATCGTCAATATGATATTACAGAATCAATTGAGTCTGTCTTGCTTTCATTTGAGGGTGCTTAACACCCTCAAGCACCCCCGTGGAATCCGACCTCCCTTTATAATTTTTATAATCTTCTTTCTGAATCAGTTTCTCTTTAAAAAATATATGACTGATTTGTGTATCATTTACTACAGTTGACCTAGTGAATCCGACAGTCTGAGCTGGTGTAATTGGGTGGAGGCGGGGACTAATTTGAATGAATGGAGACATTTATATAGCGCTTTTCTATGTACTGCTGTACGTCCAAAGAGCTTTACAATCATATCAGGGGTTTCTCCTCAAAAACCACCAGTGTGCAGCATCCAGCCACAGTACAACGGCACCAGTGCTCTCATCACACACCAGCTGTAGGTGGAGAGGAGAGGGAGTGATAGAGCCAATTGAAAGCATGGGGATTATGATTATGATAAGCATGGGATTTTTAATGACCACAGTGAGTCAGGTCCTCGGTTTAACATGCATCTGTGCATATACTAAATTAAGCAAGGGTGTAAGAGTTCTATTCAAGCTATCTTAAGGCACAAAGAAATTACTTAAGGGCCAGTCACACAGCGAAAACGCATGAATCACGCACATCTGCGCGGAGCGTGCGTCGTATGCGTATTCGTCGGTGGAACGAAGGTGGACCATCAGTGATTGTAAGTGGATGTGCGTCGAAGGCGGTTTGTGCGTGATTTCTGAGTTTTGAACGGTTCAAAATTTTTCCGACGCACAGTGTGCATTATACACGGGTCGGCGTGCGTAGTTTATGCGTCGAGTATGCATGACTGCACGGGACACGCGTCGGCCGTCAGTGCTTATGAGTCGGAACTGGTTCGAAACCACCCACGTCCATTCACGCTCCACCTTCATATCACGCATGAACGGCGCACGCATCACGTTCATTCCACTGACAATGTGGATTCTGAAAGTGCTTGTTCGTTGTTTGGACGCGCTCCGTCAGTGATTCATGCGTCGGACGTGCGTCGAATGTTCGTGGAATACTTTGGTCAATTTCTCGACGCACAAGCACGCACAAACCCAATCTGTGCGTGATTTGTGAGTGATTAGTGGGTGATCTGTGTGACTGGCCCTTTACAAAGGAAAAAAACTTTTAAATATGTCAATGTGATGATCAAAGACGAGTTTTGAGGGATAAAATCATTGACTGCAGAGGGACTTAAGAAAAAAGTCTGTTGTTCTGCCTGTTTTATTAATAACATTAATTCGGACATGCTACTATATACTGAGAAGGTAAGCCTATTTGGATATAGGTAGTGAAGTTGAAACAGAGACAGACTGTTTCCATAACTTTGCATTTCGGGGAACCATTGCATAAAAAAAGGAAACAATATAAAAGAAAAATGAAATATGAAAAGCCGATTGTAATGTGCTGTTCAAGCCATGTGGTAGTAAGCTGAACAGAACGAAGTTTAGCGCTCTCCACGAGTAAACGGCTCACGCAGAGCAGCTGGTGACTTGCGGCTCACTGTAGCAGCTACAGATGTCAAACAGTGGTGCTCCTCTCTAATCCAAATCTCTCATTCAGTCCGGCTCCCCCTTGTGCGACATCCAGAGATTCAATCCCTTTGTTTAGAGCCCAGACCACAGCCCCAACCGGTGCCCCTCTCTATCCAGATACAAGGCCATTCCGCAATTGGGTCAACCCTGGCTGTTGAAACTGGATTTTTGTGTGTGCCACGAACCAAGATGGAGTATCCAAAGTCATTCTCCACAGTGTGCTCTTCTGTTCACTTTTGCACTCACGTTTTTCTTGTCTACCATCGTCGGATCAACTCTTCATCTCCATCAGAGGCTGATAAACATGAGAAAAACAACAGAAGCACTGAACGAATCAAACCAAACATCTCCACCTTAATGTGAACGGGCGCATGAGTGTGCCAAGCTGGGGCTTTTTAAAAAGGGAAGAAAAAATGACAACATATTTAAACAGATTGTGAAAACAATTCCATCTGTCGCCTTTGGCTTGCCACCACACAGCAGATGGAACACTTATCATTATAAATGCTAACTGCTTCCGCACTGCCAATTGGCACTTAAATGACTCTGCCACTTCTCCCTCGATGGTGGCACCAAACAAAGGCACTCATTTATTTCATTATTCCTTCATTACGGTAGACTCGATTAAGGTAATCTATAAAAGGCTAGATCAGTGGTCCTCTGCGCCCAGAGCCTCCAAGTAATGGTAACCTATTGTAAACGTGCTGATGGGCTGACGTAAACAAAAATCTACACTTGGAAGAGGACAGTGAAGATGACTGTGAAAAAACTCTACTTTTTAACTAAAAAAAACCCCTAAAAAACATTGAATCAATTTTCACAAGATTGGAAAAACTACTGGTGCATGCAAAGGCCTCGTAACAGAGTAGCTTACTGCGGTAATTGTAAGACTAATGGCAAATATGTAAAAGTGCTTGATTAGAAAAAACTGAATGCTTCAAAGTTCACAAAACTATAAGACTAAAGGCGCAAACATAATACTGCATTTATAAGTCAAATTATAAATACTCATTTATAAAATGTAAATATAGTATAAGTAAAAAAATATATAAATAGATAACATTGCATTATATTTGTAGCATTGTTGCCTGTTCAATAAACTCGATGGTTGCCAGGGTACTGCTATGTGGTTGCTAGGGTGGTCTGGATGGTTGCTAGGTGGTTACTTAAATGGACTAAGTCTAAAAAGCACAACTCTAAAGATATATGATATTCTGATCTCTAGATAACTGAAACCCTCCATTAAATTAGACATATTTGAGTTTTATTGTTTACCATGGCCAAAAAAACGATGATCACTTAGAAAAGAAATAGCACACCTCTCCTCAAAAAAAACGGCATGAGGCAAAACTCATGTCCGCATCACAAATGGAGAGTTATGAGTCACAATTTAATACTTGAAAAAAACCCAAGTATGATGAAAAATGGCCCTTGCTTTATCAAATTCACAAACTTTAGCAAAATGTCCAAGTCTATTGAACGATGCAGAAATCTTTTCTAGTCCCATAAAGAGTCACAACAAAATCTCAGTGTGCGTCAGTCATGAGAGCCATTTCAGTTGTGCAGGAGGGCCGGTATTCAGTGGGCCGCGGAAAAGTGATGCACATTAGAGAAGCCGGACACCACTGACTCCTGAACGGAAGGAAATGGCGGGGGGTCGATTAGCGAGGCGTGATAAATCAGAACACAGCTTTACAAAGGCTTGCCACCAACACACTGGCTGGTTAAGGGCATTATAAATGCAAAGCAGAACTCCTTTCAGCTGCTGCCACACTCAAGAGTGCAAGAGAAGACAAATTCTGCAATGTAGTATCTTTCATTGGTGGAGTTTAGCCGGAGCTCTCTAAGAGAGAAAAATAAAAGCCTTTTAATCCAGCTGCTCTCCGTTGAAGCCTTCGACTCACTTCTGGGCACGGGTCTCAGAGACTAAAGGGAAAACACATTAACCCTGCCTGGCATACGCAAGCACGCACGCACACAAACACACACACAAGAAAAAGCAAATAAAAACAACGTCCGCAGGTCATTCCTTTTACCTTCATGTGAGATATTTTGACTACTTCAGCGGCAGTGCTAAACTAGCCCTCTAAAATTGTGCTTTCTTTTCTAATTCAATTTAAAAACTGGCAGAGGAGAGGTTTATTGACTAATCTTTAAAACAAAAGGTTGAAAAAGACAAAATGAAGGAGGGCTGGAGAGCTTGTCGTTTCTCCGATGGATATCTAGCATCTTCCTTAAGGGAGCCGGGCTGCCGGAGCACTATCGCAGGATCAGAGAATGCTGGACAGTGATAAGTGAAAGCCATGGAGAGCCTGAAAGACAAGCCCTATCTCAAGTCTGAGAAAACACACACACACACACCTACCCTTACACTTCCATGCATTGCTCATCTTCTACAGCTAGAAGTATTGCATGCACATTCTGATCATTCAATAGACAAAATAATCGCTCTGTTCCAAAACATAATGAGCTGCCTACAAAGGCAACAGTTTAAGGAACGACAGGTAAAAGGCCAGTCACACAGCGAAAACACATGATTCACGCACGAATTACGCACAGATTTTCGTTTCTGCGCGGAGCGTGCGTCGTATGCGTAATTCGTCGGTGGAACGAACGTGGACCGTCAGTGATTGTAAGTGGATGTGCGTCGAAGGCGGTTTGTGCGTGATTTTGAGTTTTGAACTGTTCAAAATGTTGCGTTATTCATGAGTCGGCGTGCGTAGTTTATGCGTCGAGTATGCGTAACTATGCGCGGGACACACGTCGGCCATCAGTGCTTATGCGTCGGAACTGGGTCGAAACCACGCACGTCCACGTCAGTCCACTGACGCCCAACCATCTTCATATCACGCATGAACCGCGCACGTATCACGTTCATTCCACTGACAATGTGGATTCTGAAAGTGCTTGTACGTGGGACGTTCTCGAAGCGTGCGTGTTTGGACGCGCTCCGTCAGTGATTCATGCGTCTGACCCAATCTGTGCGTGATTTGTGAGTGATTTGCGCGTGATCGGCTGTGTGACTGGCCCTTAAGCTTCTCTTTTGGCAAAAAAGGTCCATTGTTTATTGTCAATAGTGTAGTGTTTGTGTGAAGCACAGATCACATAGAAATAACTTTCAAGCCAAACAGCTTACTGTTAGCCAATGCGGAAGACCAAATTTAACTCCTTAATAAATCTGGGTGGGAAAATATTTCGCTTTCATGCAACAATCAAATTCCTATTGAAACTGTAAATGTGACCAAACCTTAAAGGAACCATCTTCATCAATTACTCACTTTCAAGTCGTTCCAAACCCGAAAGTCTTTCGTTCGGCTTCAAAACATAAATTAAGATATTTTGAATTAAATCTGAGAAATTTCGGTCCCTCCATAGAAAGTCTATTCAACTAAAACATGCTTTATATTCATAAAGACATTGCAAAATAAGTCCCTGAAGAGACATGGTCGCTTTTAGTGATGAACAGCTGTAATTTAGGTATTTATTCACATATAAACAGGTCAGTGAAAATACATAATGACTCAAATATGGTAAACGTAAACTCAACTGTACTTCAATAACATAAAATAACCATCATTGGTTCTAACGCGCCAAGTAAGCATGCTTGAACTTCCATATTGCATGCTTCACTTTATCTCATTCACAGTCCTACGAGTTAACTGTCTTGGTATGTATATAGCAGTCGAATCAATTATATATTAAGAAGCAGCACTATTTGTTTCATAGAGACTTCTAAATGAGTCACTTTTGAGGTTAGGGTGCAGTCTTTGAAGGCCTTTGTAGGTATTCGTGAGCAAAGCAGCTCATTAAGAATTGGAAACAATTCTAAATGCTAATGTTCTAATAAAACGTAAATGATAAGGAGCAGTTCCAGAGGGTTTTTACTGATGGCTTAATTATGGCTGTATCAGTTTCAAGGTGATTTTATAAAACAATTAAAGATGATATAGTGTTTAGATTGTTAATTTCCAAGTAATCGACAAGCCAAGCTGTTGTGCGTTTTACCGATAACCTCTGTGAAAGAAAGAGTAAAGAACGGGTCAATTATCTATTATCAATGAATGATTCTTCCAGCTAAGTCAACAGCTAGAGTTTAACCACAAATCAGGAAAAGCTTAAAATTAACTCATAGACACAGTGCCTTAAGCCAAGTATTTCCCATTTTCCAGTAAAATTTTCTAAGGGAACATCTCAGAACTGGGACATTAAAGACTTAATCGATACTGTGTATCAAAACCTTTTTCTGTATTGGAAATAGTGGAAATCTGTGAAACCCAGCCAGATTTGACACCAGCACCAGCCCAATTTCAAGTTTTGGCTTTTTAAAACACACGTTCATCAACAGTGAACTCGTGATATACTCGTACTCACAGTCCCTCTCACTTGAAGCTTCTTGGGCTCTGGGCTCATTTCTTGAGGGATGAATTTGATTGGTCCCTTGATCTGCCTCCTGGACCTTTTGGTTCCATCCGGTAGCGTCTCCATGGCGATGTCAGCTTCGTCACTGCTGGCCTGGTCGCACTCAGAGCACTGCCTGGAAAAGGATGAGTAAGAGACAGAAAGAGAGAGGGAGAGCGATAAAGGAGTCAGGTATTTTTTTGCTTTCATTTGACCTTATTGATTTCTCAATATGGAGAGATCTTTCAGATGGCTTTCAAGGTCCATGTCAATGTTTTTCCATTGGAAGCAGATGTGTCACATTCATTCTAACAAAAGGGATGTTAAGTATCCTGCACAAACAATATATAAAATTGAAGGAATAGTCGAATTCTTTAGTGGGAGCAAAAGCTTTTTGATTATACAGTATTACTGTCTCAGGGGCAGGCAGTTGCCAGTAATTAGGTACGAGTTGGCCCCCCCACACAATTTTATCTTTCGAATGCTTTCTAATTTCCATCCAGCAGAGTGGAACAACATCACGCTTTCTTATTCATGGATTAAATGAATTACTCGAATCAGCAGCGAAAGCATTGGGCTCAGCTTGACAAATAAACAAAACACAGAAACGCTCACGCATGCAATTCTAGAGCTCCACATAAGTGACAGTTAGTATAACCTTACGAAAGTAAACGTGGAGGGACTTCATGAAATAGGAATACCACTTTTACTTTGCTAAAGACATTTAAAAAAAAAGGGTTGTCAAGTTAACATGTTAATTTAGTGATTAATTATAACAACAATGTAATAAAAATCCTCTGACCTATATATAAATCTGATTTATTATGGAATTTAATTAACATTTTGTATGAATTGACAACACTAGCAAAAAAGAAAGTGAATTGTTTTACTTCAAAGAAGGGATTCCCAAGCATTTTTATAAGGCAAATATTGATTTGAAGTATGGGATAAGAATTTAAGTTAATATTTCAATAAATTGACTTGGCTAGTCGTCACAGGTAAATAATGAAATATTTGTTAAATATTGTAAGCATTTTTATTTAGAAATGTTTTATTTTTGTTTTATTTACTTAAATAAAACAAATGAGTTTATTTACTTATTTACTGCATCGATCTTTAAAGGGTAAACATCATGAGACATCTTGGATCTTGTGACATCACATCCTGTTTTTGGTTTGTGTAAGTCTTCGCTCTATGTTGCGTTCATGTTTCAGTCGAACCGCATCAGAGTTTGTTTGAAAACAGACCAATACCCATCATTCATGAATCCAGATCCACTAGTTTGGTGCGCACCAGGATTAGGATGCCAGTGCTCATAATTATTGAAATGAACCGCACTAACACAGCAAATGCACTCCAGTTCATTTAAATCAGACCATCCTGCCACCCCAAAATCACATTTTATTTCCCTCTCCCAGTCCTGTTCTCACCAGTAGCTGTTTTTGGTCTTCTTCGGCATGCGTGTGAGAGGCGGGTCCAAGCATCCCAGATGGTAATGCAGCTTACAGGTGTCACACAGCAGTAAAAGATGCTGGTCTTGGTTTTTTTTACAGATCCCACAGCTGCACAGAACATGAATTTGTTTCTTTTTATATTTTCAGTTTTTCTCTCATTCACTGCATAACAGTTTATGAACTCTAGGTCAACATTTAAAAATTCAATTGCAATACCACTGATCATAAATGACCTGCTTTGGCTGCAAGCTAACCTGTATAGCATAGCTGGGAGGTTTGACGACTTCCCTGGTGATCCACCTTCTTTCTTGCTTGGCCTTCTCTCTTTGGGAGCTTTCAGAACTGCAGGAGAGTTCAATTTCTACAAATAAAGCAGAGCAATAAAATTCAACATCACTTCAAAAGACACAAATTAAAGTAGACCATCATAACTTGTTGCTCTTCAGGTAATATTTCTTAGGATAACGTGATGAGTGTTTGCCAGGGTGGTTTTATACAGTTCCAAAGATTTTCAACAAGAAAGTTGTTAAGGTGTCCTGGGTGGTTGCTTATGTTATTCTGATAACTAGATATGGCCGGGGTCCTACATTGCACTTTTACACCTATTTTAGTGCTATATTAGAGAGAGAGAGAGAGAGAGAGAGACTTTACTTGGATACTTAGGCTCTAATAAATGCGTTTATAAGAGTGTTTAAGTCTCAACAAATGCAATTCACTTACTATAAATTATTCATTTTAATTAAAATAAATGACGGGTTTGTGACAATGGAAGCAGGCCAGAGCATTTGAGAATTATTTTTGCTCTCTGTTTGATGCTGTTCTTCTGCAGAAATCACTATATTTATGTCTGTTTTTCTCTTTTCCTCTATATGTAACCTTCCTAATACTCCTCTAAACCTACTATTTTTAAAGAACAGATTTTTTAGTAGTATTTTGGGAACACAAGGCCACTTGACATTTTTGAAAAACATTTCAATTTTAGATTTATTTTTAAAGGGAAATGAAAGCACATGCTAGATTTTACAGACACCTGAAGAGTCTTTCATTCTCCAAAGCAATTAAGCGACAATAGAGTGAGACATTTTACGTATAGATACGAATCAGACAAAAAAATATAATGTATAATTACACTGTACATGTGTAAAAGTGTCTCTTAATTGAAATTTACTTCTATAGATGCAGGGAAGAGATATGAATGGGGTTTGGAGGAGGAAAGAACCAAAAGTTTTCCTATTTTCTTTCTATACGTCTGTGTTGCATCTTTTCTGTCCAGGTTAATTAGAAAAATTATCTAGGAGGAACCGGTAGGACAGCAACACAGAGCGGCTTCTCTCTAGAGCCTTTCTAATCCGAGCGTGCTCCGTTCAGTGTGCCCATGGTGACGGTCACTCTCCACTGCACCGCCGGGATTATAACCGGCCGAAGAGCCGAGCGAGGAGATGCCAGGTTTCACATCCTCCGAACTCTGGATTACTGTGACCAGTCCCCTTTATCAACATCATTTCAGTGGGAATATTATTTGGAGAAGAAAGGTGTTTGACTAAGAACAAAACAAACAACAACAACAAAAAAAGAAAGAAAAAAAGCCTCACAGAACAGCCTGAACAGGCGGTTGGCCATCTGCTGAGGGAGCCAGACAGACTTTGCTGTCTTGCAGAGATTGCGGAGAATCCCAATGGTACTCTGAGAGGGGTCATATAACTCACAAAATTTCCAAAAGGGGTGGACTTGCTTGGGGAGTCCAAAATGACGTTTTAACACATGGTGTCCACATAAAATACTTCATTTAACAAAAACAAGCAATTTCTAGACATGACTAAACAGCAATTAGTGAACAACATCTGATGTACTGGAACAACTAAATGAGTAATTCCCACTTTTACTCTGTGAGATGAAAGTTTACTTGACTTTAGATAAGCATGTACAGTATATAACAACTTAATCTTCACATCATATCAAGAACCAGATCAGTTTTATTTGTGAATTGTATTTTTGTTTGTGTTGTTGTTGTTGTTGTTGTTGTTAAGAGTAACTGAAGGACACATGGTATAAAATCGATGAATCGTTGCACATTCCCTGCGTTCTTCAAAGCACAGTCATCACACAGTTGGGTACCTTCCTATAGTGGTGAAAGAAAACTACAAAAATATAATGTTTGGTTTTTCTATACAGTGATCCCTCGTTTATCGCGGTTAATGTGGACTGGAAACCCCCGCGATAGGTGAAAATCAGCGAAGTAGGATCAGCCAATCAGATCACGGGATACATCCACTCGTGCTCTCATTGGTCAATCTCGCACCGGGAACCAATCACGTGTCTTGTCTGAGTGCCGTGGGTGTGTACAAAACCTCTGAGAGAGTCTTTGTCTGGCATCCTGGGAAACCGTTTCTCTTGCATCACGATGAAGCAACGCTGCTTTCCGTAATACGGCTGCCGATATGGCGGTATTTTTATTTTTCGATGAATATTTTTGAAAAATACGCGATGCACTGAGGCCGCGAAATTGAACTGCGAAGTGGCAAAGGATTACTGTATAGTATTTATGCTGAACAACTGATTCAAGAGACAATGTCAAATGTCAAATTTGCAGTAACTACCCCAGTCATTTAAAGTCCAGAGGAAATCAAAATGTATGAATATGTTGCCTAACTGTTATCTAGAAGCTAGTGTTCGAAAACAATGACACAATTAACATTCATAAGATATAAGCATTCAAAACTCAGTCTCTCACTTCTGCCAATACGGATGAATAATTTTGATTACGGTACATCACTCTGCAATTCAGCTTCTCATTAGATGTTCTGTCCAATCAAATGCTCTAATCTCAAAAGTGTCCTGCCCCCTACATTACAAATAGCTTATACTTTTCATTATAAATGAAGCTGTGGCTGAAATCGGACACTTGCATACACATTTGCCAATTTCTATATGGTGAATGGCAGTGCGCACTATATAGGGGATAGGGAACGATTCAGATATGCTTTCCATTGAGGTGGATGAAGTCTGGTTTCATGTTGGTGTTGAAGACATGATAGCACAGAGCGGCTCAGATGCGCAGACCACAAAACATATCCCATTGAGCCATTTAAAATCTGCTCAGAATGCTATGTTTTAAAACGATATGGAGATTAAGAGGGGATCAATTTTCAGAGATTAGGAAGATAGACAGCACAACCAATAATGCTGCGTGTTTCAAAACACTTCGGTGGGCCTGTAAGGTCTTGCACATTTTGTAAAATATTTAAAGATGAAAACTCATTACAATGTTAAAAACCATATAAATATTTCATCACAGTCCTCAGGATTTGTTTTTTCAATGTCCCAAGCAGAATTTGTCAATTTCAGAAAAATGTATGAATGCATTTCAGAGTCCATGTTAACGTTTGAAGATCATATTGTTCATGGGAACAAATTAATACTTGGTGCGAATTGACCTCATGTCTGCAAAGGTGATAAGCTATGAAAGACACATTCATGCCTCCTTTCAAAGTGCATCAGTGTGAGTTCTCACTCAACCAAGGTGGCACGAGAGATGAGACGCTCTCCTGAGAACATCAATAATTTGAGGGTTATGTGAAGACACCAATGACTGATAGGGAACGAAAATGTAGTAGATAGATGAGACAAAGGAGCGGGTCGCCTTGACTGATGTTGCTACTTAAGCGGCGCGCGTTTTCTAATTATGTGATTTATGACCATCATTGCAGATTCACTGGCTCACTCTTTTGCAGACCACTCGGCTCTCCTCGTCTCCTTCTACCTCCATTATTGCAGCATTTATCTGCCGAGAGGACATTTTAAGAGATCCTTTTAATTAACCATCTTACACACTCTCTAAGCCGGGTAACTAGTTATTCAACGCAAATTAAGTTTTGAACAAGTGCGCACGGGTGCATGCAAATGGGTGCCTTTTAAATGTTTTGTCGCTGTATCAGAAGAGCGATAACGACGTGAACATCAGTTCCGAATGTTGTGCTTTTAGGTTATCACGGGAAGTTTTGGGGAGGCATCTCATCAAATTCACTCTTCCTGGGTGTATCAGAGATTTTAAAACGTGTGTGTGGCCCGTTTTATAGCCTAGTCTATGTCAATTCTCCACATACACACTGAAATTGAGCTACGTTTAGCTCTAACAAAGAGACTGAAGTTTTTGGACAAACTTTGCAAAAACTTTATTTCAGAAACCCATAATCCTTACCATTTCTTTCACGGTTGCTGTTGCCAATGACATTTTTGTTTCGGGGCATATCCTGCTAAATGGCATTCTAAGTACAGACTGTTATTTAGACAAAAAGAGAGATCTACAGAACGTTTCAGACCTTCACATTTTCGCACTCATTAAGTGACCGTCACCCATGGCGACGCACCTTGGTGATGTGGTTGCCATAGTGAGCAGGGGAGAGGTTGGCGGCTTTTAGCTACAGAGTCAGGGCTGAGTGCATGGCCAATGACAGGTCAATCAGTTAGCGCAAATGAAAGAATTTCGCAAACAGGAGGCCCATTACAGCGAAGAGAATTACCTCAACGCTGTCTACCCAGTGGGGTGCTGCCTACAATCTAGATTTCTTTCAATCACAGCTCATTACCCAGGAGCAAAAAAATCCAGGGAGAAGATTTCTGCTCTCTTTACACTCTTTCCACTGTGAAGTCAAAGACGAATTTGCCCAACAATACTTTCCAACTGCTAGATCCACATGACGCATCTGAGTACCCAGAGCGTCTGCACAGTAGAACAAAACTGTGAAAGATGTCCAAGACCCAAAGAGTATGATTTGCCATGCAGACATGATGTTTAAATCAAATGTTTTACAGCCATTAGTGCACATTTATGGGAAAATGTGCTCTGTGCCAGCAGTTCAAGATCAATTCATTAGCCTGTCATTACAAAAAGTTAAGGGAAAGAACTATCTGATAAGACCTTTTAAAAACTATTTTGCAATGTGAAAATGTCAAATTATTTTTAGGTTTCGACACGTAAACATAGCTTTATGAACTGTGATGATAAAAGGTTTAAAAAAAAAAATGCTCCAGCATTCATAAGTTTGAGGTCAGTAAGATTCTTTATTTAGAAAAAAATGCAAGCCAAAACTGCATTTATTTAATAAAAAATACAGAAAAACAGTAATATTGAGAAGTATTTTTACAATTTAAAATAATCTATTATTTATTATAAATCATAACTTATTTCTGTCATGGCAAAGCTGAATTTTACATAGACATTACATAGACATTATAGTCTTCAGTGTCAAATGTTCATTCAGAAATCATTCTAATATGATTCTAACATACACACACACACACACTTGGATGAATAAAGTTCAAAAGAATAGAATTACGAAATAGATTTTTAGCAAAAAAGTAAAAGTATTTACTATAACTTTTGATCAATTTATCGTGTACTTTCTGAACAAAACATTAATAGGAAAAAAAAAAATCTTACTGACCCCAAAATGTGTAACTTAAATTGTCAAGGCAACATAACGTCAAACCAAAAAGAGATGATGAAAACAAATGAAAAGGTGAAAAAATGTTTTAAAAGACTAAACAATATTCAAGACTTAACCCTATATTTTTATTTCCTATATATTATCCTATGTGAGATATTTCAATTTACTTTACAAAACTTAAAACCGTAAAACGTATTGAGACATTAAGAATTTAAAGACCCGCTCTACATTTACATATAGAATAAAAAACGGTTACTTTAATCTAAAATTTGGTTATGGAAAACAAAAAAGACGACGACTTTGTTGTAAGAAACTTTGTTGTAAAATATGGGCTCTTTAAAAGCATCCCAGCCTGATCAGAGCAAGCAGTTTGTATCAGGGCGGGATGTAAGCTCACTGGAGCTGTGATAGATGAGGCGTAAAGCTGGATCAAGGATGGGATGGGGTGGAGAGAGACAGAATGAAGATGGACAGGGGAGAGAAAGAATGAGACGGTTGAAGGTAAGCCGTACCTGTCCAAGGATCCCCCCCATCACGTTCCATATGGCTTGGCCCTCGGTCCTCAGCTGGCCATTGACATTCTGCAGGTCCTCCAGAGACTCGCACAGCTGTGGCAGATAAAACCGCGGCAAGGCGGGAGATAAGATAAGACAAGGACAAGTTGGGCAGCTCTGTCTGTTAGCGCACATACGCACAGGTACAAATCCAAAGGCGTACACAAACCTGCGAACATCTGAATGGCTAATGCGCTAACACGCTTCTAGTGCATGACAAAAAAACAACTGGATGATTTCAGGCAGGCAACAAACATTTCACGCAAAAAAAAACAACATTTTCTACTTTTAACAGATTCAGAGCCCAACACACCATGAAATATTCCATTACACTTCCTGCATCTACGTCTCTCTTTCTCGCGCACGCACACACACCTCTGTGGCATTTCGCCGTGTTGGGGCCACTCTCAGCTCCAGACAGTAGATAAGCGTCAGGCAGGCGTTTGATAAAGACGATGATGAGAGGAAACAGTGGAGAGGTGAAGTTATTATGGGTATGCGAAACGAAACTAAAGAGAGCTCCTCTTATCTCCACTGTCTGTGAAGATGAGGCTCCACGTGGGGAGCTTGAGCTAACATTTAAAACCGTCTCTTCTCCAACACACACTCCAGATTAATACCGACAGCTCAGCGGGGTCCAAACATAATAATGTAACTATTTATATAGTTACGTGTCATTCACTGACTTTCTTTTTTTTAAACAAAAATCAATTAGTAACAAAAGTGTGTGGGGTTTTTGTTCCACCATCGAGCCAAACCATTCTCATATCTTAACTGTTCCATTCTGTGTCTACAGAGATTGTTACATTTTCTACCGTGGGGATGATAATAGAGTTCTGTGGAATGTAATACAAATGTGTGAGATGAGATGCAAATAGGGACTGTGCTGTTAGGATCAGATATTTCTTTACAGTTTATTATTAACTCATTTATGTGACTTAAAAAGCACCAGCTAGAGAGAAATGAGTAGGCAGGCAACAGACAAGTGACCAATCAGGAGTCGCATACTCCGCGCATACTCCGCGCATACTCCGCGCATACTCCGCGCATACTCCGCGCATACTCCGCGCATACTCCGCGCATACTCCGCGCATACTCCGCGCATACTCCGCGCATACTCCGCGCATACTCCGCGCATACTCCGCGCATACTCCGCGCATACTCCGCGCATACTCCGCGCATACTCCGCGCATACTCCGCGCATACTCCGCGCATACTCCGCGCATACTCCGCGCATACTCCGCGCATACTCCGCGCATACTCCGCGCATACTCCGCGCATACTCCGCGCATACTCCGCGCATACTCCGCGCATACTCCGCGCATACTCCGCGCATACTCCGCGCATACTCCGCGCATACTCCGCGCATACTCCGCGCATACTCCGCGCATACTCCGCGCATACTCCGCGCATACTCCGCGCATACTCCGCGCATACTCCGCGCATACTCCGCGCATACTCCGCCTGTGTCGGTCCAATGGAAGTTTAAGCCTATATAGAGTGGCCCCTACAAATATTTGAGCATTGTTTCAACACCAAAAAAAGTACATTTTGTCATCATTTTTTCCTGCCAAACATATTTTGAAAAACACTGAGGTCCAAACATTTTTTATAAATATCTTCTTAAGAAATGCATCAGGGTTCCCTTTCTAAGACATTTCAAATTTCATTAAAACAGAAACCAAAGACAAGGATCACAGATTAATAGCCTAAAGTAATACATCCCTCAGAAGTCTTAAAAAACCTGTATAGTTTGTTTACATTTTGTAAAAATTACATTTTTGTTTACAATATTATTGACAGGAAAAGACAATCAAGTAAAACAACTGTATACTTTCTATATGCATTTTAAATGATGGTATAATGCATTTATATATATAATTCAATAAAGTGATATAAACAATTAGTTATAATCTAGTCTATTTATATAATATCAAAAAACAACTCAACTCAAATAATACTATGATTTTAATACTTTCCTGTAGCTCAAACAGTAAAGCACAGCGCTTGCAACACCAAAGTCGTGGGTTTGATTTCGAGGGAAAGCAAGAACTGATTAGAATGTCAGCATGTTCTTTGAATGCAATGCAAGTCGCTTTGGATAAAAGTGTCTGCCAAATGCATAAGTATAAATAATAACAATAAAAACAATTTTGAATGGTAAAAAAAAGAAACTTAATTAAAAAAAAAAAATCTTAAAAAAACTTTTAAAAAATCTCAGAGGTTTGTAAAAACAATTACTCATACCAGTTATTCAAATTAATCTTGAAGTCAGTGATAATAAACCCCTTACAGTAACACATTAGCATTCTCTTGTTGGTGATGCAAACGTACACCAGTACGTTACAAAAATAGCAAACCAAACAATCAAATTAAAAGCAAAAAAACTATGTAACATACTATATAATTGAGGAATATTAAAACATAATTTCCAGATGACTCAGTCACAACTTTTGTGAATAAGCTTTCTACAGATATTGCTTTCCTCGAGATCTCTCTTCAAGGCCGGCATCGAGCTAATGCATGTTGAGTGCCATAATTAACAACACACACTCCATTAATAACGTTTAATACATGTGGCACAGAAAGACTAGACGCCACATTAACTCCAACTTCTCGCTTTCATTCTATCCCTCATTGGGCCAGATGAGAAAACACCATCTACCCAAATCTGCTTCAAGAAATCAAGTTTAGGAGGATTGAGGGTAGAAGGCAAATAAATAAACCATACCACGTTTTATTATTCTTATTTTGTTTGGATTTTGTTTTGCAACATCCAATCGATTATGTATTGCTTAACTAGTGTCATTAATGAAAACAGTCTCCTGTTAAATGATGTCTTCTGCAAACTTTTCATTTTTATTTTAGTTAACAAGAGTTATTCACTGCTATCTCATTTTCCGTTAAAAAACATAACCTTGGGTTATACTGGATCTTTGCAGGATCTGCTTTTTTATTTCTCTCTGCAGTCGATCTGGCACAAAGTAGCTTAAAAGGAGATTTCACAGTTGCATAGTAAATTGAAAGACTGAAGCATAATTGGCATTATTTAGTAGCTGTTCAGGAGCTACGCTCCTAGGCTACTATTCCAGCGGCGCGTCATTATTTCCTGGTGTGCTTGCCTCTTCTAAAGCGCCAATAGCCGAAACAAATGTGCTACGGACAAGTGCTAATGTACAAAACAGATGCTAGCGAGAGCCTGGAGTGTCAACAGCAGACAGACCTTATCGTACTCCATGTGCAGCTTCTCCTGCTCGCTCTCCAGCTTGTCTTTGAGGTTCTTCTGCTCCACGATGTTGTCCTGGATCTGAATCATCCTCATGTTCCGCTCTGAATACCAACAGACAAACAAATCGATACTGAGATTGCTATCAGAGTACAGGAAAAAGTATATCAAAGGAAGATTGAGGGAGAAAGCACACAAAAAAAAGGGAGAGAAAGAGCACTGATAGAGGATAGGCCTCCTGCTGGAACCTAATGGAGTGTGTGCCCAAGGTTACTCCACACATCTGCTCTTAACATCACTCATTTGGAGGGCAAGTGCCTAGCTACAAGGCTACAGAGCAGGATGCATGTCTTGTGCTCACTGCCTGACACCGCCTCCGGTTTTGCAGACAGATTCAAGTGTGTCAGGGACAGTAGGTTACTTGCTACAAATGCAACTATGCTTGATTGAGAAATGCTGCTTCTTGAAAAACCAATCACTGGCCTGATCATTTGAATTAGCAGGTGAGAAACCGAAACGACATACCTAGGTAGTAATTCACAAAGTCCGCCGTGAGGGCAGGCTGCTTGTGTTTACGCCGCCCGTCTACGCTTGCGCTGGTATCAGATGTGTCCACGGGGAAGATGTCTGTGCTGATACCCATGAGCTCGGCTTTGCGCATCAGCTTACGGATGGCTGACGCACTAGAGGTGAGCGGTCGAGGAAGCTTCTCTCGGGGCACCCACGCCTGCGGTCTAGTGTTTCGAGACAACTCTGCTTTCGCTCTGTACTGCTGGAGCCGTGTGGTTATTCGAGCCTAGAAGTATGGAAATCACAGACATTGAAAAAGAATTGATGATTGAACATTCACCAGACGGTCTCATTTATGAAAGAACACGTCCACAGAGTAAATCTGACCTGAGCTTCGGGAGTGAGTTGCTTCTCTCTTTCCTGCAAAGACACTTTGCAATAAGACTGTAGTGCTAGGTAGTTCTTCCTTTTCCATTTCCTGTCAAAACGGTCTGCATGCTGCTTGCAGTAGGCAAAGAAGGGGTCTGCAATGTCCTGTGAATGAAAATGGATCATGACTGTAGATACAGACCCAGGATACCTTAAATCTTGAACCATATCTTGATAAAACAAGAATAGAAAAGACAGTGATGAATGACAACTTTTCAATAATTCTTGGCAACCTTACAGAGTCTACAGTGCAACACAAAGCCACTCAAAACTAATAGCCTTATTTTGGTTTCATTTCTAAACCAGATGCAACCACAAAAATGCATCTCCACATAAGTAACATAACTCCGATCTTCAAGTCCTGCGCTATATGCACATTTAACAGAGTTTAGCTTTCCTGTGGCTCAAACAGTCGAGTGTGGTGCTTGCAACGCCGAAGTCATGGGTTCGATTCCCAGGGAGAGCAAAAGACAATTAGAATATCATCTTGAATGCAATGTAAGTCACTTTGGATAAAAGTGTCGACCAAATGCATAAAATGTAAAAATGACGGAAACAACAGATGTGTAATTGGATTTTATTTATCAACGGCTTATTTCAAGATCAAAGACATCAATAGGAGAGAGAGTAGCATCAGCACTGGCACGATAATTTCGTTTCAATACGGTACTTTTAATGAAGATGACCGTGTTGAGCTTCGGGACGCAAAGCTGAATTTCAGTTTCATTTGGGGCAGTTTGCGTGTCTTGAGAGGAGAAAAAATTACATATGTGGCTTCAACAACCAGATGCACTCACAGTTTAGTTTGGAATGTGTCTCAAACCCCTTCTGAAGTGGTTTGAGTGATCGGATTTAAATTTGAAAGCATTTCGAAAGGCATTTCCACCTGGTCTTTTCAAGATCAGATGGCTATACAATCAGAGAAAAAGCATGAGGAGATCAGGTGTAAACAGGCCCTTTATTGTGTGAAAGTGTTGCTTAGTAAGCTTGTCCTATAATATAATGCGTGTAATATCATTAATGCATTTCATACCTTACGACGCGCACCCTACCATTCAAAAGGTTTTGGGTCAGTAATTCTCTTTTAAAATACATTAAGAATGCATTAAATGAATTAAGTGGCAGTGAAGAAATGTATAACGTTATAAAATATATCTCTAATTCAAAATGAATGCTGTTCTATTGAACTTTGCACACAAAAAAACATGCATAAAAGTCTGCACAAATGTATAAAGCAGTCATTAAGAATGACTTAAAGATCATGTGACACTGAAAACTAGAGTAATAGCCATTTTTGCCATTACAGGAATAAATTAAGTTTTTAAAAAAAGACAAATTATAATATCTTACATTAGAACTGTTTTTGTAGCATTGGTGAGAAATTACCTTAGAAAATATGAAAAATCTCCCCAATAATTTTAGTCTAATTCACATTAATTTGGTTGATGTTAATCTAATTAAAAAAAAACATGGTATATATGTATAAAATTCTTTTGATATGCAACATTATTAGCCGAACGGCGGCGGATCAATCCCGTTAATGTCAGTGCTCTAAACCAGTGGTCCCCAACCTTTTTTGTGCCGCGGATCGGAAGACGTTTAATAATTTTACCATGGACCAGGGGGCGCGATTGTTGACAGGGCGGGTGTGCGCGCGATTGTTGACAGGGTTGGGGGGGGAAACACACCTCCTCACCGCCAAAGCTACGCAAATTCGATCCGCGGCCCGGTACCAATTGATCCACGGACCGGTCCACAAAATCGATCCGCGAATATTCCGTGAATTCGATCCGCGTACCATTTGGGTTGGGGACCACTGCTCTAAACAAACACTAGTCAACCTGCTTGTCAAAAGACAGATCCTTAATTTGGTAATTCCTCAACCAACCAATACACTGAAGCAAATAAAAATCCTACTGAGTGAACACAACAAAAGTTTTTTCAGTGAATACTTTCCTTTCTGGCGATTACAGATATCTTTGCAAAGTCAGAGTATTATAAAATAATCTTCTGATGTCTAGAGTGAGGTTTCGGTTGCGGTGCAAAATAGGCGTAGTTTAATCTACGGTACTTCTTAATGCACACAAGTTGGAGGAAGGTTTATGTATTATGTCAGGTTATTTGAAGATATTTCTCATCATCTCAAACACATCATTATTTTTAACTTAAGACAATTCTGCAGGTTTTATTTTGAGTGCTTGCGTTCACACACCTCATCATTTTAACGTGCAATTTGATTATGGAGGAAATGGTAGTATCTTCTGAATTACAGGTTGACGCATTCTGGCTGTTGTGATAATGAAGCCCAGCACTCCACATTTTTATAGACCATCAGTGTCTGTACATTCTCTGATAGCCGTGATAAATAGCTGGTCACAAAAGGCCTGTAAAAATTCTCCTCTCTTTTAAAGGACAAGTACATTTTGCAGAGAACGTGGGAGCTGAAGCCGAGGGGCGAGACAATGACTGATGTAAGGCTGGCGGGATTTTTCTAGAAATGGAAGTAGACAGCCTTTCTCAGAAAATTCCTTCTACAGAAAAGGAGAAAACCTTAGAACAATAACCTTGTTCTAACAATAACCTTAGAACAAGGCTTTCACACCGGAGAAACTTTTTCATAGCTTCTAGAACTAATGGCGGAAATACCCTCTTTTTGGCATATTTGCGCTGCAGGAACTGAGAACGATTTTAGTTCTAGGAAAGTCTTATGGGGAAACTAAATGATCACCTACTTCAGAGTAGGGTCAAGTCATCTTTATACTATATACATAGTTAATATGCATGGTTTCAAAGAAGCTTTACAAAGATAACCGGAAATGGTAACAAAGTTTATTTTGGCTGTACAGAATGGAGGGGGATAGAAAACTTGGGAGAAAACAGGGTCACTCGGGCGACCAGTTCTCCTCTGGCCAACAACAAAGCGCATGATTATGATATAGACAGCATTTCTGGTCAGAAGCCAGATTGAGATGGGGTCTAACCCAGCACAATTGAAACTACCAGTGACATAAGTGTAAAATGATTGGCCGAACGCATGAGATACGACAACACCCACCAATTAAAAAAAGAAAAGCTGTATACACACATAGATAATAGCATGCATATTTACTCCACGAACACAGGAAACATAAATAGACAACCTTTACGCCAAGGAGAAAATCTAATGCCACTTTGAGGGGACCAGGCGAAAAATGATTGTGTATTTCTGCTTAGCTAGCAGCATTGGGCATCAACCACACAACTAATGCTTCTTCATATACCGTTTACTTTCTTTGTATAACAGTTCTATCTAATAACATTTGACAGGACTGTTAAACAACCGTAAACCAATGAAGACTGAGAATGGAAGCGAGTCAAAATAAACGTCACACAACGACAAGCACGGTGTACGTCACTGCAGAGTTCCTATTGGTGGTGCAAATGTAATCAGGAAAATGGTCCTAGTTTAGATCTCTGGGAACTGCCCTAGTAACTAGTTCCTATAACTGGCCAGTGCAAAGTCCTCTAAAGTCAACCTTTTTCAGCAGTTTCAAATCTCTACAGCTGAGACGTTAGGAGCAAGTTTCTCCTCCCTGCTTACATCTCCTCGTCAGACGCGTAGCATTTCAACCCCTCCCTCGAGGGCAGATGGAAGCACAGCCATTTCCCGTCATCCACGGAATCGTTTAGGCTTAAGGTGTCTCGCTGGATGCTATCAGCCCACTCACCTGTTGATATGAGGCCCTTTGCACAGCTGACTGGATTAAGTGGATTGCAGTGAGTAGGCACTTTTCGCTAGTGTTTATCTGCGCTGAACGCCACCGTCATATGCTTCTCCAATATGGACTGAATATTTGAGCCACGAGGCTGACGATCTGTGACCACGGCCTGGGCTGGGAATTCGTTCGACTGGCTGATCTTGTGCTCTAAATAATGCCATCGGTCCTCTTCCTATGCATGTATTTATTTATTTTTTTAAACCATTCAGTTGTGTGTGACTAGAAATAAAGAGGAATTCACTGATAAACCTCTCCAGTGAGATATTAACCCCTGTTAATGAATGATTGAACGAATCATTTATCTAGTTCAATCAGATCCAGTTTTATGAACTTGGTTGGTTAATTCACTGAAAAGATGAATCAATGTTCAAATGAATTACTTGTTCATGACTCTGCAACAATTTCATCCTGTTCCTCAAATAAAGCTATCAAAAGGCTTCAGGCAAGTCAAATGGACTCTTTTAATGATACAGTAATACCTTGAGATATGAGCGTCTCTACATACGAGTATTCCAAGATACGAGCAAGCCATCAGGCAGATTTTTGCTTCTAGATACGAGAACATTTTCGAGATACGAGCACACGTACTGACGCACATTCACTTCAGCGTTCACTGACTTCTGTACGCGTCGCCCGCGAGTAGCTGAGTTTCTCTCCACTCCACTTCTCTGTTCATTATTCTTCATATCAGCGATGAGCTCTAAGAAAGTGAGTGGTAAGGATGGTAGTGAGAAGAAGCAGCGCATGATGACCATGGAAATGAAGCATGAAATTGTCAATAAATATGATCACGGTGCCCGCGTGAGTGATCTAGCAGCAGGAGCATCAGAAGGAACTGTCGAGTGAGGAGTTGATCGATCTACAGACGATATGCAGGCGTTGCAAGAGCTCAGCATTGAAAAGAAACACCCTGATAAATCGTCTGACGACGAGTACCTTATTTTTAAAGGGAGACAGAAACAAATCTCCCTCGATAGGTATTTAGTTAAAAGGTCTGCGTCAAGTTAAAGTGAAAGTGAGGGTAGTCAGGCGAAAAAAGGGAAGAAAACAAGCAAAACAATAATATAAAATAGAAAAGTAAAAAAAAAATACGTAAGCTAAGTTCAGTTATGTTCATTTAAGTTTACGTAAGTCACGTAGTGTTCGTGTAAGGTACGGGTCGACGTACCAACCCCCTCCCTCCCTCCCTCCCTCCCTCCCTCCTCCCTCCGCACCTGCCGCTACTGTCTGTAAAAGCTTATAATTAAAACCACATTTTATTTGATATCACACGAATCCTTATACTGTATACATGTACTACAATTATGTGTGTGTGTGTGTGTGTGTGTCTATACCAATAAAAACATGTTTTCTTCCATTGTTACGGAACTGGAACTGATTAATTTGTTGTCTATTATTTCTTATGGGAAAACTAGATACAACCAATTCGAGTTACGAGCTCTGCCCTGAAACGGATTATGCTCGGATCTTGAGGCATTACTGTATTTCCAAATGAATTTGAAGACATGCAGAATATTTTTTATGTGCAGGAAAAAAAAAAATTTGCTTTCAAGTTTGATTACAAGAGGTTGACAGTCTGGAGAGTTAAAAGCATGGACAGGAGAAACAATTACACACTATAAGGGATATACAGATAGTCGTGATCTAAAGGTTAGAGAGTCAGACTTGTAGCCCGAAACTTGCCGGTTAGATTCTCAATACCCGCAGGACAAATGTACATTTACATTATGAATTGTGCATTTTATCCAAAGCGGCTTACATTGCACGAGAGATACACATTGACATTCTAATCAATTCTTGCTTTCCCTGGGAATCGAACCCATGACCTTTGGCATTGCAAGTGCCACGCTCTACTGATACAGGAAAGCAGGTGTATGTGCAGGAGTGAATGAGCAGTGCTCTATTCCACCCTCAATACCCAGGACAGAGGTATTGCAGATTGTGTGTTCACTACTCACTGCTCCTAATGTGTGTGCACTAACTTGGATTCGTTAAATGCAGAGGACAAATTCCGAGAATGGGTTACCTTCACATCACTTTCGCTTGACTTCAAAAACATCAATTAAACGCAGATCGACGAGGATGACCACATAACACACTAACCTCTTCTGCAGCAGCTTCAGACAGCAGTCCTTCCCGTTGAGCGCACGTAACGTGGAAGAATGAGCGGCACATTCCCGCATCACAGCTGATGCAAACGCCTGTGCGAGCAAAGCGCGTGTCCTCGCACAAACTGCACTCCTGCAAACCATTAACCCAAACAGGCCGTTGAAAAACTAACTTACAACAAAATTTGAAAATAACTGTTTTTGCAAAGTCAAGAAAGGTAAACTGCTGGCTGATTGTGGTTGTGCTAGCTTGGATATGAAAGAAAAAAACCTTTAAACATCATTATAACAAATCACACATTCATTTACTGTAAAGTTCTATATTTAAGATAAGGTGGACAACGAGTCTTTAAAAGCCCATTTGACTTTCTCCAATTACTGGAGTTCAAAATTAAAATAATAATAGCCTTTCTCTAGGAGTAATTTCTTTTCACATGTACAGCACAAACCATTAAAGAAAGCCGTTCAAGTGCTTCTAAAGTAATTTGCTTCCCAGTAAAAGGAACCTCTTCTGACTTACTGACACATAAAATAATGTCAGATAGAGTAAATGTCAAAATGTCTACAGTCGACAGAAATTCTTGGGAGGGAAATGAAAGACGACCTTTGCTCAGAAAAGAAAGTCAGCATTTCACATCTTTTATCATAAAAATGATTTTGTGTTGTTGTTGTTGTTTTATAAAGCGGCAAGGATAAAAAAAGAAAAAAAAAGAAAAACGTTTTCAAGATTCAGTGTTAATAGATTTAATGCAATTTTCAAGAAATATTTTCTTTAATATCTAGAATGCAACTATTAATCAACTATTTTAATGTCTTAAAAAATAAAATGTATCAAGGTTTCCAAAAAATATTAAGCAGCTCAACCATTTCCAACATTGATAATAATCAGAAATGTTTCTTGAGCAGCAAATCTTCATATTAGAATGATTTCTAAAGAATCATGTGACTGAAAATTCAGGTTTACCATCGGAAAAATAAATTGTTTTCTATTTAATATACTAAAATGCAAAATTTGTAAAAATATATTTCACAATATTTTCCAAACTAAACTTCTAGTTTTATTGTATTTTTGTTTCAATAAATGCAGCTTTATTGAGCAAAAAAGAAATCTTACAAACCACAAACTTTTAAAAAGTAGAGATATTTATAATTTCACTGTGTGATAAATTTAAATAAATGTTGGTAATTGGGTCAACAGTGATTGATTGATCATGTCGGCTTAACAGTATTAAAGACCTATTCTTTAAATAATGATCATTTATTTTTTGTAGCTGTGTGTGATCATTAATAACTTCCGGTACTTGCCTTTGCCCCATACTTTGAGTAATTCATCTCTGTGAGTGTTACTGGCCTCAGCTTGTCAATATCTCCAAACGCAACCCCTGGAACATAAAGGGCACACACCACGTGCACCCACCTTCAGCAGAAGAAAGTTGAGTTGAGTTTTCATCAGTCATATCATTATCACAGTATAAGGACAGTTCCTTCTTCGCTTCATGTGCTGAATAACAAAAATCAAGATAGTAATGATTCAGAGGTCCAGCATCTAGTTAACGGACCACTATTCACAATTCCTTGAATAGCAGCTATAAACGTAAACCCTTCAGAAGAGAAAATACTCAGCTGAAGGTTCAAATGCACTCCAACTTGACCATTTGGTGTGACAATTTCAAATGCAGACTTTAGGAAGGAGAATCCGTAGTCCAATATAAAGATATCCATCTCTGGTGAGCGCACGCTCCACACTTTAATTTGCTGTGTTTTTCATGCTCTAGTGAAGTAGTAAATTTGGGTGCAGGCGGGCTGAGGAGCACTATCAGTGATAACGTGGCTTGAGTCTTCACGCTTCAGACGCCTCTCTTCCTCTCCCTCTCTCTCTTAGCCCTATCCCTCCCTCCTAGCCAAATCCACCACCTTTTCTCTCCTTCACTCATCCTGCACAAACCTGTCCCTCTTCAACTATTTCACTTATTTAGCATCTTTGCCACAAAACTTTCAACGAATATACAACAATTAAAGAAGTAAAAGGTGTGACAGGGATGCTGTGCCTTTAGTGAATCTACCAATGATGATAAAATCGGAACGAGCATCGGTTAAAACGCACCTCCCCGCATCAGTTTCTTTGAAGATGCCGTCTTGACTGGGACAGAGTTCACAGCTGGGTGTGACGCCATTCTTGCAAGCGTCACAGAACCACGGTTCTGTTGAGTTCTCGGAGGCCGAGCTCATGATAGAGTCACTTTCACCATCGACACCATAACAACCTGAGGGAACAAGAAACAGAAATGAATGTTGAGTCTTTGACACACACACACAGACATATTCACATACATACATAACCCAACCAGCCCCCAAAGAGTTGATATATGGATATAAATAGGCAAATGCTGAAGACTCTATGATTGGATTATTATTGTAGTGATTATTATGTTTCTATCATCTTATATGTTTGGCAACAGTTCTAAATGATGGAGTGTGTAGCTTTTCATTGCTTAAACAACCATGTAGGAAGATGAATCATAGCCATATTCCAGGAGGACAATATCAAGATTCAAGAATAGTTGGGAGGGAGCTTGAAGAATCATTTTCACACATGATTTGAAAGTCTTTGGGATGTGCTGGAGGAGACTTTACAGAGGTCTGGACTCTCGCATTGTCAGTACAAGATCTTGACAAACAACGTATGCACCTCTTGATGGAAATAGCACCACAACATTTATTTCAATGAAAAGCCGCATACATTTTGGTGCAGGGCAATTCAGTGCTGAGCTGCATGACATTGCAATTATACCTGGCACAGTGTCAAAAGAAAAAAGATATCTAAAGCACAGAATGGTTTTGTTGCTAAACCTTTTTCGGACAAACAAAACGGAGCTATTTAATCGAATTGTATCATCACAAATTAAAGATGGAAGTATTGGGCCAAAGAAAGCATTTTAATGCTTAATACTTTAATTTCCTTGGTTTGCCCAGACAATTACTGCGCTGATCAGGTTACTAACGCTATTACAATCCACAAACGTGGTCCATGCCATCAATAAGGGTGACAATCAGCTCCTTCATAACAGTGCAGAGATAACGTTCTTGTTCCTAATACAGCAAACCAGCCCCCGGGCGTAGGAGAAATGAAGAAAGACAAGCAAATAAAAAGGTCAGGTCCTTTACATACTGTAAAATGTGCAAAGAAGCTTAAGCATGGCTTCTCTCTGAGCCCCAACCAGCAGGCTAAACCGTCTAGGTTTGTAGTGATAAACAGTATTCTGTAGGACATGAGGATGGTAGATATTATTAGAAGAAAGCTGAAGGGAAACATTAAGGTATGCAGTTTCGTTCTGATTGTGTGCAAGGTAAAACATGTTAAGCTGGACAATTTATGTTTGCCAGAATCATTCAAGTCACTTTGTCCAAGACGAAACCCAGGTTGCGTGACCTTAGCTGTAACTTAAGCACACATGAAGAGCTCACATTATCTCACACCAGTTGGAGAAAATAAGAGGCTTTTCAAACCCTCATCTTGCAGTCATTTTAAACCATGTGGTAATTGGTACCATTATAAACCCCAGGCCAACGTTTATTTTCTTAAAGAAAGGTATTATGGGAACACTGCTGGCAACAGTTGGGTGCGTATTACAGACTAGGCTTTGAACCATAGGGCTGGAGCTCGCGATGATCAGTTTGCTGGTTTAACTGACTTACTGCTGAACCGTCAAGCAAATCTCCGATGTTCCTTTTGAACTCAGATACAAAGCTGGACCTGCTAAGCCACAGGGTGCTGGCTAATATGAGCTAAGCTGGAAAAAAGTGATGACTATGGGAGAGCTTCATAATCCCTGAGGAGAAGATTATCCTTGTCAGGAATGACAAGCTTGGCAGTTAAAGAGCGACCTGGGGAAGGGTGGTGACAAAATCAAGAGGAACACTTTTAAGATTCGATGGAGGAAGGTTTGAGATGGGTTCAGAAAGAGTTAACATGCTAGGCTGACGTGTGTGTGTTCATCAGAGTTTGACTGCAATCAGACAACGAGGCAAAGCCTGCTGGCATTATGCATAGTATGCGTGTTCTCTAACAATCCATTCGTTAGGTTTTCAATTTCACTCTCCCGATGTTCAAACAATGCCGGCTAATGCAATAATCTATCAGCAGGCTAGAAAAACCTCAGTAAATTGCTTTATTTGCATCTCTAATATCCAAAGGAAACAGAATAACTTCATTACAGTTCTGACTTCAAGCTAATTATTCCATGCAATGATGATGATATACAGTATTTTCACAAAGGTCTTTAAGTATCTCATGATCAGGTAAAATAGTTGAGTGAGAATGTTTCATAATTGGAAATTACTATTGAATTAAATGTGGTAATGAAAAACGAATGGCCAAGGTTAAGGCAAACAAAGTTCACATAACCAGTCGGTTATGTCTTTGAACGTAAACAGTATGGAAAGAAATTGCATGTGTAAACCAGATCTGTGTATTAAAGTGAAATAAAGTACCTACTGAAATATTTGCTGTTAATATGAATCAAACAACAAAACAGAAATTCACTCACTGCTCTTGATAGAATTAACTTTAGTAGCTTTAAATCAGAATAAATGTCTTACTACAATGCTGCTGTTAAATGTTCTGGAGAGGATATAAACATGGTGGACTGAGTACAGCTCGCTCCGAGTGCGGTTTATGCTAATAGGGTGCAGTCGTGGGCGGAGCCTGTGCAATGTGACATCACATCGCTAGAATCTGCAAACGGCTTGTTCTGAAACACTGCTTATTATTTATGTGGGAAAAAAAAGAGGAGTAGGTGGACTTTTAACATTATAGGGTGGTTGTGTACACACACTGCCAACACATTTAAGTTCAAACACCATGTAAAAGTGAATTTCGCATAATAGGTCCCCTTTAAACAAAAAATGCAATTACAATAAGATATCGTTTAATGGTTTAAAGACCAGAATATTAAAGCACTTATATATAGACTACCGTTAAATACTTGATGTAAGATTTTATCTATATATCTCATGCTCACTAAGGCTGCATTTATCAAGTACTACTGTGACAGAAAAATAGAGATATTGTAAAATATCACAATTTAAAATACATTATCTATTTTAACATTTTTAAATGCAATTAATTTATGTGATATTTCAGAGTCTTCAGTGTCATGATCCTTCAGAAATCATAAGATGATTTGATGCTCAAGAAACATTTATTATTATTATTATTATCCATTGAGAATTATTATTATTCTTATCCGTTGAGAACAGTTTGTGCGTAATTTTACACAACCTGTTAAATGTGTATTTTGATTAACAGAAATACAGTTAATTGAAATAAAAACAAAACAAATGTCTTTACGGTCACATTTGATAAATGTAATCCATCCTCGCATTTTCTTCAAGAAAATGTGTGTTTAAGCAGTAAAGTCTAAAACGTCAAACAGAGTAGGCGAACCAGTAGAAAACAATGAAACTGTGGCTATAAACAGTGTATTTTAACGTTTATTATCAGACTCTGTTCACTTCTAAGTTGCTTTTTTAAATTAACAACTATAACTTATGAATCCAGATGATTCCTTTAAGATGAAGTCCTTTGACTCTTTCTGTCTTTGTCAAATGATTAATGATGAGTAGACGTTCAGCTCAGCGATGTATTTCAATTATATTCACTCCGTTTCTTCCCTAAACGCTAACATTTGTCATCCAGGATGAAGAAGATTTATTCAATATATCAAATATTAGGCATGTCAGCATGCAAAGCAGGACCAGAGACAGGAACAACAGAATCAAGTCGGGGGGCACAGGAATGAATGAATAGGGCCAATTAGAATCAAAAGACTTGGCAGATGAGAAAAAGAGGGGGAAAAAAGAAGAGGTAATAGCTCTGAATGGCAGCTGAACTGATGTAAATCAGCAAAACTGATTCACAGCCTTTTGAAGACCAGCACTCTCTCTTTCTCAAAACAATACAATCATTTTCATAACCAGCAATGCGTGGAATAAATCATTTCCTCGTTAAGAGATGAGCGAAAAGAAATAAAATGAAATGCATGCAAGTGAAAATAATTCAAGGTTCTATCAATCCAGATAACATTCTAATTTAATATTTGTTTAATTCTGTGAAGCTGGTTTTGTATTGGGGATGAAACCAATGTGATTCAGCTGTTATTCAGCACAGCACCTTTTTAAGAACAAAGGCTTGAATTTGCTTAATAAATCAGTTTTATTCAGCAGTGCTTGACATGTTTTGTTCCAATACTCAATGAAAGTCAAAAGTGTTTTCTCTACTCCGACATGTACCAATTAAACATTACATACTTCTCCATTGCATATTATATAAAATTACATTTTCAGGTTTCAATAAGCTGATACGAATCAATCTATACTTAACAGTTGAAGGCACACTGAAGCACTATAGAGTTAAGAACATGACTTTCAGGTTGTATACATTACCTTATATTGGATTCAAGTCACAACATTTAAATGAGTATTTTTAGCCATTATGATGTGAATTTGACTGTTTTGGATAATTGTCCTCCTGCATCACCCAATTAAACATTAACGTCAAGTGACGCACAGATGGTTGGATATTCTCAGTTTTGACTATAATTTATGACACAGAGACTCATACAAAGACCAGTTTCGACAAAAGTAGGAATCCTAACACTTTCACAAAACTGTAGCTTATTCATTGTGACAAGTCCTGAAAAATGAAGCCAAAAACTTTTTGAGGTGTCTGGACCCAGTATAGTTCATAAACCCCACCCTCTCCGTGTAACATAACGGGACGTGGGACAAACCAAAAAACACTCCAAATTATTTTTTTCCAAAGATGGTTTCAGTTATTTTAGGGAGATTTTATCATGCTCAAGTAATTTCAAGTGTTTAAATACATTTGGTTTTAGTTATTTGAAACTATATAAACGGGGGTGTGACGTTATGATTGACAGCTCCAATGAGCGAAATAGTTACTGAGGCACCAATGTAGGAGTTTTGAGCTTAACTTTAATTTCTCCATTTATTTCACACTGACATAATGAGCTGTATCGGGACTGGTTTCTCCCAAGGGTTTTTTCTTCATACTGCTCTCCATTCTGTCACCTGCTGGAGTTTGGGTTCTGTGCCACTGTCGACTCTTAACGCTTAATAATCAGAAATATTATTGATCGGCCTGCTCTTCTGGAGCTGCTGTACAGCCAAAACAAACTTTGTTGCATTATCTTCTTGTTATCTCTGTAAAGCTCCTTTGAAACAATCTCTATTGTAAAAAACAGTATATAAAGGTGCCTTGACTTGATTGTAGGCGGGGTTTTGATACCGCGGCTCCCCTTCGCGCTCACTACTCTGGTCCTGAATCAGCGCAAGATGTCAGCGCCATATTAGCTTCGCTTTTCTACAACGTAAGAGTGAATGTGCATCGTCCATCTTTTTTTTCAGTCTTTGGTGACTTTAATTCAACACATGCAGCAAGGAAGCAGTGCTTATGGTCTGAGTAATGGAAGATCAGATAAACACAAAGGACAAACATGTTTTAACCTTGAGCAAAATACTTAACCTGAATTATTTGATCAATTATCCATCTGTAGAAAGAGATAATGTGAGCTCTTCTGCCAGGTGCACCGATATAAAAACAGACAAAGTGTGTAAAGTGGCTTCGATACATCCTGTTACAATCCACATTACAAATATCTTCGAGCAAAACGGTTTAACTTCTGACGAGAAACCTATTCATAAAACTAAGGGAGCCTCATCTCTCGCAGGGTTCCCAAAACATAGACCTATCACAAGAACTGTCATAACACAACATGATATAAAGGGAGAAACAAAGTTTTTTTTTTCCCCTGAAGCAAAATACACAGCTGAAAGCACAAGACAGACGAGTCCCCAATCATTTATTTTTGTCTGGCTTGCACTAGACCAAGTTTTAAGAGTCTTTCCAATTGATACATAGGATCAGAAGATGGTGCTATGAGAGTATTTTCATTACTCTAACTTCTAGGTTCTGCACTATAAACTTTGTTTTCCTAAAAATAAAAAAGATTAGATCTACATCAAAAGCACAAAGTTACAACTAAAAGTAGATTACACTAGGAACCGTTCCATCCTTTCTTTCAATAACAAAACTGATTGTTCATGACGTTCGGTTCCGTTAATCAAAAATCTCTGAAGTAGCTCTTTCAGTGAACCAAATGCACACAGATCCAGCTTATCGTGTTTTGTACTTACGGCTATTGAGAATTAAATGAATGTAGTTAGACTGGTTGTTTATATGACAAAGTTAGAAATAAGGAACAGCAAGGAACCAGAATCATGAAGAGGGATCAGAACCCGTGTTGACATTGTTCACTGAAACAAACTGTTTCAGCAACTGACATGAAATACAAATTAAAGCATTAAATGAAAAACTGACTTTTGTTTTTTGCCTTGGCAAGTAACTGAAACAAGTACAAGAACTAAAACTACTAAAGCTGACATGAAAACAAATTTAAGTTAAAAAGAATTAAAAGACAAAAGCAAAAAAAATTACTACAACTTATATAAATTACTACAAAATATAAATAAATGCTAGAATAGTACATATATAAATATTATTAACACAACATTGTTTGGAACAGATATCATTAAATTCTTGATAAGACATCCCTAGTTAATATTTACTCTGACAACGATTCATTTTTACATGTATGCATTTGCCAGACACTTTTATCCAAAGCGACTTACATTGCATTCAACAAAAAAAACGTGACATTCTAATCAGTTCTTGCTTTCCCTGGGAATCGAACCCATGACCTTGGTGTTGCAAGCGCCACGCTCTACTATTTGAATTCTGGGAAAGCTGTATCAAACACATTCCATTTTATAACAATTGTCTAAATCAAGTAAACTCAAATTTCCCATCACTCTAGTTTGATTCAATGTTATTATTTAAGATTGACAATTACTTTAACTGAAATGAGGTCAAGAATTGTATTACAGATTTTAAAAAAGAACTGAAGAAGTGAGACAAGGCAGAAGACAACATATACATACATACACACACATATATATATATATATATATATATATATATATATATATATATATATTCCTGAGGATTAAATTTGACCAAAAACCCATTTAAACAAGTAACTAACTTAAATGAATTGCACACATTTGGGGAAATAATTAACTTTACGGTCCAGAACTCATTAGGGTTTTACTGAAATCAATACCAACAGCATGGTAATTGGTGTTCCAATGAGTGCAAAGCCATTACTGAACGATGTGAAGCTTTTTACTGTGGTAGGGTTTTAATAAACTCACTGCACTGAATGACAGCGGCGACCATTACAACACAGCCAGTAAAAATCGTCTTTGTTTTAATGAACTACTAAAGGACATAAAACCAACAAACAAGTTGGAGGCGCAAAACAAGGACTCATAATTAGCCTGAATAGCCTTTGTAGACCAGATCAAGTATGGCGGGAGTGTCTCTTTTAACAATTCTCGGGTAATGACGAGCGTGCAAATAGAGCGTGTTAGAATTAGATGCTAATCAAAAGCATTGTGCAGCGCTCAGACGGGAAATGCATGTCAACTACTGGAACCAAGAGGCTCCGGTCTTTCTCTCTGCTCTGATCGTTCACGAGTCCCCAGCGCATTTCTCTGATAGAGTCTTTCCCTTTAGAGTTTGAGTGAGGCCATATGCGAGGTCAAAGCTTCCACAGACTGCCGATCTTCAGAGTCAAGCTGTGAGACACTTGTGCGCATCTAAGGATGACAGCTTGTCTCTAATCTTAGGTGCTGCTCTCGTGGCCCCTTTGCTCCATTACTTTATCATTCCATTTTTTCTGGCTACTTCCCAAGAACATTTCCGAGAAGCAGAGTTATCCAAATACTGCAACGTTAAGCAAAACTGCCACTTGAACTTTCCCTTAGGCAGATTAGAATCTAAATCCTTTGTTTCAGGAGCTCACCACAGTCTGAGACGTGACATCCCATTTTTTACTGTGCCAGGCTGCCAAAGACAGACTCTTCTCAACGCTTTCAAAAGCTCTAAGGCTTTGGCGAAAGCAGCTTGACCCAAAATAGCTGACGTGAAGAAACAGCAGCCGAGTGCTGATCTGGGATATCAAACCACTAGCAGGCCTTACTTTTGTCTGGATGTGAAGTGCGGCACCTTATTGTCTAAAGGTCACCTTTTCAAACTAGTGCACAAACATCAAGCAAACGTGTGACAGTCGGCCATGAGGGCCACCTTACCTCCTGTTCCAATCATGCCCTCTCCCACTGGGAACAATGGTACCACAGAGCAGCTGGTACTACCAGGCGGCATTTTGTTCAGAAACCGCTGCTCAACCCCTTTTAAGCTGCTGCCTTTCTCCATCCTGAAGTGATCTATATGAAAATGCCATTAGAGTCAATGATATTGGTTCAGTTCGAGCTACTGTGAATGTTACCGAGTCAGACTAGGGATTAGGGCTAGTTAACCAAAAATGAAATTCATTTGCTCCTTTAGGTCGTTGCAAATCTGACTGTCTTTCCTCCACGGACCACGAAAGATTCAAAATATCTTTGCTTGTGTTCCACAAAAGAAAGAAAAGAATGATATGAATGTATATCAGACTTCAGCGACTGAGAAAAAGAAAGAGAGGAGAACTCAACAGCTCATGAAGCAACAATTGCAAAGCAGATTCTGCACTCCTCTATAGGGCTCACTGCATTTTATACTTTCTATTTCACTCGTGAAGGGGAGAGGTAGGTCTACGAATCTGAGGGGTGTGCAGCTCTAAGAGCTGACACCGCAACACTGCTCTTGGCACGGTAAAAGACTCCTGGATTCTTCAAGGTTGCCCTCTGTTTCAGTGGCGCTAGTTTATGAAGTAGCTTGTGTCAGTGAGTTGGAGTAGACACTAAAGGGGGAGGAGTGAATGCGAGCGCCTGGACCAGATCCCTTGTGTATGTCTTCTAACCACAATGGCAGACCAAGTGACTGATTTAACCATTTTCTAACTCAGACACGCTATCAGTTTGAGAGTGCAGCTTATTTGACTTCGACAACACCACTGACAGCTAAAAATGACCCGAAGAAATAAAAACTTTTATTTTTGTATTTGAAAAATGACTCAATATAAACAGTTGTTCAGAAACTAAATTGCTCATGCTCCCTAACTTTTGTGGATCTATTTGAGTGAACATTGCAAAAAATGTCTGGGTCTTATTTAAAATCATATTCACTTCCGTTCAAACATTTACATTTAAGAAATGTATACTTTTACTCAGCAATGACATCAAGTTGATCAAACGGGACAGCAAAGACATTCATAACATTACATTTCTATAAGAAATATTAGGCAATGTGCAACTGCATATAGCATTGGTAATAAATGTTTCTAGAGCAACAAATCAAAATAATATTTCTACTTCTGAACGGGAAATTTGCATAAAGCATTTAATCAAACACGGAAGATATTCAAAATCAAACATGCCATAATGATAGAAATCTTAATGGTACTCAAATACATTGTTGTAAAATGTATTTGTACAAAATATAATATCGGAATTTCCCTTTGATTTTGAGGTGAATTTTCACCCAAGAAGTAATTCACCCTTTTAAAATCCATTTCAGAGGTCAAACATCCACTGGGAAATAGAGGATAGAACACATGGGAGAACTGAACGCATGTTTTAGTAAACTGAAAAACCAAGTGTACATATTCTTTGTCTGCCACCTCTAAAACCACTCATTGCTGTGTGCTGAGATGAAAGGACAAACAGGCACAACCTCTATAGATGTAATTAACTAATGTGTCCTCACCAAGTGAAACCTGAGCAGCAAGCAGGTATGTAGTCATTTAACAGATGCTTTTATCCAAAGTGACTTGGTTATTTCAAGGACAATACCTCCGGACATTAAGCGTGTTGCTCAAGGCCACTGCTGTTCCTCAGGAGGAAACAGCAGCAACTTTTTGATTTACACTGAAAAATCCTGATCCTTTGGCACGATGCCACAACACATAAAACTAAATACACAGCATGACTTAAATTCAGCATGAAAAGTTACCATGTCTATTTTCTAAATGCAACCCTAATGGTTCTCTGTTTTGTTGTTTTGACTTCTATCTTCATTTACATTTTTACATTTATGCATTTGGCAGCTGCTTTTATCAAAAGCGACTTGCATTGCATTCAAGAAACACATGGACATTCTAATCAGTTCTTGCTTTCCCTTGGAGTCGAACCCATGACTTTGGCGTTGCAAGCACCACTCTCTACTGTTTGAGCTACAGGATAGCCTCTCTCTCTGGTGACATACCCCGGACTTCTTCAATGATTTAATTTGCCCTTTTTTACAATCAACCTCCATCCAAACAACAACAGATTGATAGAGCCAAGCCAAATCATACATTCTATACACGTAACTATACAGTTGTTTTATCATTGTGACTGTATATGTCATTATATTTTCTTTATAATGCTAGCGCTTTGTCGCATTTTCAACCATTTTATTAATGTACAATCCCAAGATCTTTAGAAAGAATTTGTACAGCAAGATCAGCCAAATAAGTTTTTAAAAGCTGATTTATTGACGGTAATTTAATTTCCAATCACACCTGAAATATGTGCACAAAACTGAATCTCATTAAACCTTGATGCAGTCAAGCAAAACGGGCTTCTGCTTTTTTTCCTAGCGTAGAACTACCTGTGAGGCTTCTGTAAATCAACAGAACATCAGCAAAAAAACAAAACAAGCGGCAAATAAATAATTAAAGAAATAAATCAGTGAGTAATTGAAAATTAGTGGTGACACATTGATCCAGCCTGCCCGGCTGGTGTTAAGTGGGTCTGTCTGAATGAGACGGCCACCGCTAAAAGACGGTTTAAAGCGCAATTGATTTTTGTTTCCAACAAGTCAGACTCACAATGAGCTAATAATGTGGGATGATGAAGATCACTCTGCTTTCTGTGTTTATTCTCCTCACGCTGGCTTGACAATGCAATCTAGTGTATGGACGCTCGACAAGAGTATGCCATGACAAGTTTCGCAACACACTTGAAAGGAACGGAAACATAGCCTGAGCTTTTATTCGTATCTAACTGTAACGTAACTACTTCTACTGTAAATATAATAATTATTATACAGGCTTTCCTGTAGATCAAACAGTAGAGTGTGGTGCTTGCAACACCAAGGTCATGGGTTCGATCCTAGGGAAAGCAAGAACTGATTAGAATGTCAATGTGTTCTTTGAATGCAATGCAAGTCGCTTTGGATAAAAGCGTTCATATAAAATGTTATTAGTAACTCGTCTACATGACATTTTCATGAATTGGATGGCACTCGATTGTATGTATTCTTCTAACGCAAGTATCCTATTTCTTGGAATTTCAACTACAGTAATACCTCGGTTTACGAGTTTAATTCGTTCCAAGAGCGAGCTTGTAAACCAAAATACTCGCACACCAAAACAATTTCCCCCATAATAATGCACTAAAAATCAATTGATTCGTTCCACACAACCTTAAATGCCTATTTTAAATATTTTTGGGGTTTTACCCTATTAATTGCAGTTAACAAACACACGGGAACCGCGAACGAACGAACGAACACAAGGGAGCCGCGTCTGCGTTACAATAGGATGAACTGAATTTCAAAATATACTCAAAAACTAATTTTTCAAAACTGTGCGCAAACATTTGAGATCAATATTTGAGCTGAGTTTTTGGTGGCAGAGTGTGGGACTTTACCTTCATGCACGGTCACGCCACAGTTGTCACACTGGATGATCTCATCCGCATCTTCACTGTTGTCTCCCAGACACACGCAGCAGATAAGGATGTGCTCCATCCGCTGGGAGCTCCAGGTCTGGGGCCGCTCCAAGAGGGAGTCCTGAGGAAGCGACGGATAACTTAGCAATCCAACTCATGTTAGGGATGTTATGACTGATAGCACTAGTGTCCTCTACCAAAGTCCAAATATCTTCCTTCTTGGATCAGTGTGGAAAAAAAACTGGAGACAAAACCGTAAAGCTACTCAAAAGCTTCTGCTCTAATTCCACCTCTGAGATTGGAAGATTAGCCAATCCTATAAACCGAAGTTCTCAGATAAGCCCATTCACAAGGATTGCTCTATTGTATCAACAATCTGATGCCATGTGAGCCAATGACTGGATTATCTGATTGCTTGCCTAAACGCACAATAATACAATTGCATCTGAGAATTCAAGCTGGTTCCTTTGCACACAACTAAACTTTTGGACAAATTTAAACAAGTTGTTTCACGTCACTAAATTTGAAAAATAGGGCACGCATATTGCCAGTTTTCAGTAAATGATGGAGACAGATGGCTGGTTTATTAATAAATCAAATCTGATGAGTACTTTGTGAAGCTATTTGCTTTAAAGGGTTAGTTCACCCAAAATTCAATTACTCACCCTCATGTCATTCTAAATCCGAAAGACTTGTGATCGAAACAAAAAATTAAATATTTGAAATGAAATCAGAGCTTTCTGTCCCTCCATTGACAGCTATGCTAACACCACTTTGCTGCTTCAAAAAGTTCATAAAGAGATCATAAAACTACTCCATATTAATTCTGCCGTTTAGTCAGAATTTTCTGTATATAATAATATTTATATGATGAACGGATTTAATGTGGGCTTTCTCTTCAAGCATTGATCAGGCAAACATAGCAGGAATCTCAAACGGAAGAATAAAATCCTTATTTGTTCTTGCGGAAGCTCAAACGTGCTATGTAACATGAAAACGAAACTCTGTGGTTCTCTCACATCAAGTTAGCATCTTTGGGCTTCCGTTTACCATTGAGAGTGGATGAATGTTTATATGTGAATAAAAGCCTGAATGAAATCTGTTCATCATACACTTACCTAAAGTATTATTAGGAACAGCATGCGAATACTGTGTTTGACCCCCTTTCGCCTTCAGAACTGCCTTAATTCTACGTGGCATTGATTCAACAAGGTGCTGAAAACATTCTTTAGAAATGTTGGCCCATAATGATAGGATAGCATCTTGCAGTTGATGGAGATTTGTGGGATGCACATCCAGGACACGAAGCTTCCGTTCCACCACATCCCAAAGATCTTCTATTGGGTTGAGATCTGGTGACTGTGGGGCCATTTTAGTGCAGTGAACTCAATGTCATGTTCCAGAAACCAATTTGAAATGATTCGAGCTTTGTGACATGGTGCATTATTCTGCTGGAAGTAGCCATTAGAGCAGTGGTCCCCAACCCCCGGTCCGCTTGACGAAGTGCCGATTTCGCGGACCGGTCCGTCGATGAAATGGTACCGGGCCGCGGAGCGCATTCGCGGAAGCGGCTGCAAGCGGCTGTGGCGATGTGACCATGGAGACGTTTGAACAGTCTCCGCTCCCAATTGGCACTAAGGGGCCTAAAGTGTGCCAAGAAAACATCTCCCACACCATTACACCACCATAACCAGCCTGCACAGTGGTAACAAGGCATGATGGATCCATGTTCTCATTCTGTTTACACCAAATTCTGACTCTACCATCTGAATGTCACAACAGAAATCGAGACTCATCAGACCAGGCAACATTTGTCAATCAAGATTGTCTTGACCAGGTGCATCTTGTAGCCATTTTTCCTGCCAGCACGATAAAATTTTTGCTAGAGGTCGCGCTGACCATGAATTTCGCCATGAATAAACATTAAGTCCACAAATCAGCAACATTCACCATAGATTTAACGTAGTAACGCTAGTATTATAAACAAAAACACATTAAAAGAGTAATATTGTGAAACATTATTAAATTTTATATATCCGTTTTCTATTATAATATATTTTTTAAATAACTGATTCCTGTAATCATTTTACAGCAGGGGTGCTCACACTTTTTCAGCATAGGAGCTACTTTTGAAATGATCTACCCATTATATTTATTGAGAATATGTATATATAATATATATGAGTCCGAAAATGCCGCTCCATATTTCCGTTCTTTGGTATTGCGACGGTAGACTGGCAGACGAGATAAACGCACTTTGAAAATGTCATCGTGAAAAAAAGGCCTCCTCCCATTCTGTGTGAAAGCGATACGTTTTTTTCTTCTTACTTGGTCCAGCACCCCCACTCAGTTTTATACCCTATCTTACGTTTAAGAGGAAAAAAACGAGCGAAAAATTAGGATGTAACTAACGACTAGCTTGTTAGCTTTGCAGCGCTCAGGGGCGTTGTTTGTTTGAGCACAGTGACCTAATTGTACGGAAAAAAATCAGATGTCATCTGACTGGTTGTCCGGTGTATCAATCAAGTGACGGGATGGCTGATACGCTGACGTCTAGTTTTTATTCAAAACAACTCAACTTTATTTGTATAGCGTCAGTTCATGACAATGTCACCTCACCTTGTCATGCGATCTACCAATAGTACCTTGGAGATCGACTGGTAGATCGCGATCAACATATTGAGCACCCCTGTTTTACAGCATCATTTCTTCAGTCACATGATCCTTCAGAAATCATTCTAATATGCCGATTTACTGCTCAAGAAACATTTCTTAAGTATAAGAATTCTTTGAACAACAAAATTTGAAAGAGCAGCACTGATTTGAAATGGAAGTATTACTGTCACTTTTGATAAATTGAACATATCCTTGTTGAATTAAAGCATTATAATTATTTAAACTTACTGACCTCAAACCTTTGAACAGCAGTGCAATATCAGGAGATTTTACCTCATTTCCCTTCCCATGGGACGTGCTGTGGCTGTCATTGGTCTCCTCCTCATCAAACGCCCCAGTGTTCTTGCCTGCTTTTCTTTTTGGTTTCTTCCCTTCTTCACTATCGCTGCTACTGGTTTCGTTTTCATCATCCTCATTGTCCTCTTCATCACTACCACCATCATCCTCTTCATCACTCCCTTCATTCTCCTTCCCAGATGACGCCTTGCCTTTCTTTTTTCCGTGCGTGGGCCTCCAGTCATTGTCATCCTCGCTATCATAATCATCCATTTCGTTAAGCTCTTCCATCGTAGTGAAGTCCAGCATGGGCCGGTTCCGTCGTAGGTTCCATTTTTTCGGTTCTTCTGAGCCTTCCTCAGTGGTACCACTACCATTAGGTTCTGTATCTGAGGATTTTTCTCCTTTCTTTCGATTCTTGGACGTTCCCCCTGTTTCTTTGCTGCTGGCCTCTTCAGAATAAGACTGTTCCTTGGCTTTTTCCTCTTCTTCAGTGTCTTCATTCAAATCTTTGGTCTCTTCATCATCTATGCCTTCTTCATCAACTGAGCCACCAGCATCAGAGTCACTCTCAGAGCCCGCAGCGCTGTCATTTGAACCCTCCTCATCGCTCCCGTTGCCAGTGCCCTCTGAACCTGGGACACAGAGATAAGAGACTCATTTAGGAGTGAGTTGTGCACAATAAGACTTCAGACGTGATGCAAAAAAATACTCTTCTAACAGCAAGCTTCTGTTTTACGTACAAACTGTTTCAACAATTTATAAATGATTTATTTAAAATGCTTTACATGTATATAAAATAGAAATTACTTTTGTTTTGAGGTTCTTTTAATATTTTATCTAGTTGATTGAAGCAACCTGTCACTTTGTTTCAGTTCTTTTTTCATACAATATCTTTTAATATACAAATATCCTATCCTCGAGTCAAAAATACTGTTATTAAATCCGAGCGAACATAACTCAACCTTTGATGTACCATCAACAAAAGTCTTCATGCATCATGCATTCACCATGCATTTAAATCAAGTGTGAGGTTGGTAATTAATGCATTTGCATAATTTGTATACAGCATATAGCAATTATATATTGCCTAAACAGATTAACGTAACACTGCACTTTATTTCAGACAAGACATTTCATCCAGCAAAACTTCAAGACCCAAAGGAGTCAAAGTGTTAGAATTTCATTATCAGGTTGCAGATATTTCTGCACTTTAGTTGACAGCAGCTTGATGGGATAGCTTTGCGTTAACCTCCAGTCTGTCATGGTGATATGGTGACTTCAGTGTTAGTAATGCATTGCAGGAGGTCTAATCTACAGGCAGAGGGAAAAAACAGTGACACAGGTGGTGATGAAGGTCTCATCTCCACCTCAGCAGCTGTTTCCATGACAGGTGAGAAAACCCAAGCAGGGGCCCAAGTCTAAAATGTCCATCTACAGTATAAATAAATGTAACCGCTAGTTATGATTTGACTATTTCAACTGTATGAGACTTGCCATCACTACTTGACACTATGTCACAGATCAAAATGATCCACAAACCAACTTTTTGACATCTTAGTATATCTAACACATCGATTATTGTGACAAGAAGTGGTTGAGACTTTTTTTTGTTTACCTGATGCATCTCCAACTTCAAAATCACTGTCATCTGAGCTGTCATAGTCCAGAGCGTCGAGCAGAGAGTCAGCCAGAGGCTTCACCTGCCGCCGCTTCGAACCCCGGTCCACTAGATTAAGAATGAGATTTAAGTTCATTTCATACTTGCATAAATAAAATTCACAAAATGTAATTTAGTCAAGTCACCTTTATTTATATAGCGCTTGTTTATTTATAAAGAGATTGTTTCAAAGCAGCTTTACAGTGGTCACAGGAAGACAATAAAAAACAAAGTTTGTTTTGGATGTACAGCAGCTCTAGAAGAGCAGGACAATTAATAATATTGATGAATGTTAAGTGTCCCCTATAAAGAAGCCGGAGGGAGGGAATATGGACGGATGGATATACAGTATTTAACGCACACTTGTGGTTTTTGACTTTAAATGAACTTTGATGTGCATATGCATTATTTTAAAGAAATTAAAGAACGTTATATATTAAAACTATAACACATCTACACTTGACAGACATACACACAGAAAATACAGAGTCACACAAACTTTAAGTTTGATTAATGCCTTCCTACCCAGTGAACAGTGTCTTCACACTGACTTCAAATGAACTTCCACGTTGTTTAGACGAATTACAAATCACGTCTGAATGTACACAGGTCTATGACGCCTTGAAACAGTCTGTTTCTTATTCTAAGGTGACTAATGAAGCTAGTTTCTTGAAGAGACGAAGCTGCCCGCCGCTATACAACCGCTGATATTTATTTGCCATACTGTGTGTTTGTGCAGCTGAATGATGGAGAGCCACTTCACACCCGTTAGCCAGTGAGCTAACGCAGCAGTAGCCTCATGCTATCCATTAACGCTTGTTTCTCTTATTTCACACCACATGTTGTAAATTCTGAAGGTGAATCAGTTGTGCTATTTTTTCTCTTTCAAAATGCATAACGTAACAGCGAGGATTACTCACTTTATGGGATTTTCGCGTTTGGATAGCTTGGACAAAGGTACAGCGAACGCCTCCTCAGCTCATGTTCTGCGTACTACGTCGGCGAAAATGCGTGTCACGTGAACACATTATGATGACGTTCAGCTCAAGATGGAGTTGGAAGCCATAGCAACCGCAGCATCAGTTCGAGCGTCGAGTCACACCTGCTATTGCCTTAGCGTTCACCAAATGCTTTATTTATGATGAAAATGTGTTTACACTTTGACAGGAATAAATATAAAATATCTCTATTTTATATTAATATAAAAATCTATGAACACTACTATAAGCATATTAAACATTAATTACTGTAATATGTTATCGCTTGACGAGCGAGAACCAATGAGGTTCATTCTCGTGCTACGCAACACGTTCTTTAGATTAGATTAGACAGTAGACAGGTTTTTATTGTCATTCTGTGTACTCAGAACGAAATTTTGACGCAATAGCTCATAACAAAAGTACATTTAAAAAACATTTAACATTAAAATTAAAAAGAGTTGACAGCCATGGGAATAAAGCTATTGCAGAACCTACTTGACCTGCAAAACCTTTTTCAAGAGGTCAGTAGCAAGAACAGTCCATGATGTGGGTGTGACAAGTCCTTGGTGACATTCCTGGCCCTGGATAGACACCACTTAAGGGAAATGTCCTGAACAGAGAGGAGGGAGGTCCCAATGATCTTCTCTGCAGTCCTTACCACTCTTCTCACATGCCTCCAGTCCAAGGCAGTGCAGCTTCCACCCCACACCGAGATGCAGTTGGTGAGGATGCTTTCTATAGTGCTTCTATCGAATGTTGTCAAGATCGGCGGTGGCATATGGGCTCTCTTCAGGAAGTGCAGTCGTTGTTGTGCCCTCTACACCAAGGACCCAGTGTTCACAGACCAGGTGAGGTCATCTGTGACGTGCACCCCTAGAAACTTGGTACTTCGAACCATCTCCATAGCCATGTTCTTGATAAGAGGAGCATGGCAGGGGCAATTTTTCCTGGAGTCCACAATGATCTCTTTAGTTTTGGTGACATTCAGGATCAGGTTGTTTTCACTGCACCACTTCACCAGCTGCTCCACCTCTTCTCTGTAGGCTTGTTCACTATTGTCCCTGATGAGTCCTACTACTGTTGTGTCGTCCGCAAACTTCGTAATGTGGTTTGTAGCAGACTTCGGGATACAGTCATGTGTCATCAATGTGAACATCAATATGTTTGAGCTTCAGCAAGGGCCAATGAGGTTCATTCTCGTGTTGCGCAACTCGTTTGAGCTTCAGCAAGAACCAATGAGACTTGTTCTTGCATGTCAAGGAGGTTTGGTTTTCTGTTTATGTTTAAATGTGAAAAAGGCTAAATTAAATCTGTTCATCCTATAAAGCGATCGAGTCTCTTCAAAAAAATTGGAATTAACCGCTAAAACTCATATGGATTAGTTTAACGATCTCTGCGCTTGAAGAGTTTAAGTTGACAGAAATCTTTTAGATTTCATCAAAACGTGTTTGGAACAACATGAGTAATGAAGTTTCATTGTAGGGTGAAACAGTGGCCTAGCCACGGGGGGGCCTGGGGGGGCCTGGGCCCCCTCATTTACATGTCCGGCCCCCTCAGATTTTCAATTGGTCAAAATGGCGACTGTGAAAACTAAACGCACCCCCAAAGTCAACAATCGCGCGCAGTTTGGCCCCCTCATTTTAAGCTGGGCCCCCTCAAAAAAAAAAAATTCTGGCTATGCCCCTGGGGTGAAATAACCCTTCAACTAATCATCAGTGGAATCACTAAAAAGTCAAAACAAATAGGCTATTAAAACAATCATACGTTTGCATTATAACAAGAACATGTAATGAGACTGGGAAATGACTGTTTTTGGCTTGTTTTGAGAGTGAGGCTCATTTCTGTCGTCCTCTGTTGACTTTGCCAGTTTAGCAAACAGAAGACGATTAAAATAAATGAGCCTAGATTGATCCTGATACTCAGCAAGGGGAAGACTGATGGGGAAAGGCACGCGCAAGGGATGATTACGACTGTCCTTGCCCGATGACAAATGGCACTGTATTGTGCTGGAAAGCCACTGTTTTTGAATATCATCATAAGCATCATCGTCATCATTCGTGTCACCATTCTATTCCCAGCATTTTCCATTGTAGATGGCGTGATATTGCCAATGAATGAAATGAATGCTTCATATTTGCCAAGGTGACTATGATTGTGCAGCAGCACATTTCTGTCAGTAATTCTTTCTTCCTCTTTTCCTGAAATTTGAAATGCATCTTGTGGGCTGAATTTTATTAGCATCGTTCTGCATCTAAGAGGAATGGAGCAACTCATACATTGTTGTGTATTTCAGAACGAATGTACAGTTAGTTACATTTACAGTATTTAATAAAAAGTAGTATATTTATTAAGGATGTATTAAACTGATCAAAAGTGAAGACATAAGACATGTATAGCGTTACAAAACTTTCTATTTTAAATAAATGCTGTTCTTTTGAACTTACTATTCATCAACGAATCTTGAAAACCCCTAAAATTCCACCAATTATTAAGCAGCAGAACTATTTTAAACATTGATTGTAATAATAAATATTTCTTGAGCATCAAATCAGCATTTTAGAATGATTTCTGAAGGATCATATAAAATTCTGTTTGACCATCACAGTCAAAAATTACAGTTTAAATTATATTAAAATAGAAAATAGTTATTTTAAATTCAAATAATATCTCACAATAAATACAGAATTTCAGTCTGGGACCTTCAAACTCAAGAAATGGTAAAGTTCAAGCAAAAAACAAATTAAAATACGTTATCTTTAACATAAAAGACGTGCCTTTGTTAATTTTATATCGGCACTATTCAGTATCTAATATAGTGATGAAATCAGTGACGGACTGAGAGGCTGTAAATGAAGAAACCCACAGAGAAGCCACATGGAGATCTTGAGAAACTGTTCTGCTGCAGATATCTGTCAGCTTGATGAGGCAAAAGACAGAAGCAATTACATTAAGAACAAGAATAACACAAGGTTTAGGAAATAAAAACATTACTATAAAGACATACTGTGCCACGGCGGCTTTAAAACCTCATTTGAAGAGAAGTAATTGCATGGGCTATTATTTATGAACCCTAAAGAAGTATGTAACGGAATGCTTGCATTGATCGACTGCCTCCGCCAGTTTAATGTTTTGCATTTAAATTGAAATATTTATCCATTCATATGGTGTAAATCATACCACGTTGGCCACCGTTTATCTTGGTTGAGGTGCCCATTGCTTTTCCTCTGGCTCTTTCACTGGAGCGTGTGGCTGAAATCGAGTGAATTTGATTACAAACACATTGCCCGTGTGTGGAGATGTTATCTCGGTGTTATCTTAATGTCACCCTCCGTGTGCAGGGCCGCGCTAATTTAATCGTCATTTTAGATATGATTATTTACTCCTTGAGAAAGAGACAATCTATACCGATGCGCAATCCTTTATTCAATTGGAAACCGAAATGCTTGAGATTAATTGGCAAAGAGAAGTTAAGAAACATTCTTATGAAAGCTGTCGAAATGATTAGCATGGAGCTCATCCGAGCAAAACACAACCATTAAAGGAACGGATCACCCGAAAATGAATTTTTTTGTCATTATTCACTCACCCATTGTTTCTCACACAGAGATATCGTGTGGCTTTAGAAGACTTGGAACATGGTGAATGAAACATAAGGAATTTGTATCAAAGAGCTCATCCTTTCACTGTATGGAAGAGAGCAGCTCGTACAGTCTGGTAAATTTCTCCTTTGGCGTCTGACAGAAGAAAGTTGTTTAATAGTTAAATAGCAGGACATCTTTACCCACAAAACTTCTTGTTGTTTTACTATTACTTTGGCTCTATATAGCAAATTATAAAAGGTGGTCAAATAAATGAAATGCTTATCAACATATAAAAAAGTGTATTAAGAAGTATGGCAGTCACAAGAGTTTCTGTTCTTTATCTAAAAACCAAAAACTGCATGGCGTGTGAATGAAGGAGTTGGAAATTTGTGCTCTATTTCCAAAATGTTTCGATGAGTTTCAATTAAGATTGGGATTCTAAATGAAATGAATACTGGTTGCTTATTGGCTATAATGACAATCTTTTTTTGAGGAAGAAATATTTTGAAAACAAAAGTACAATTGTGTCAAATGATTGTTCCAATAGAGTGCAATATTTGGGTTCCAGAAGTAAAAATCATAAGGAATAAGGACATTTATTTTGAACGATAAATTATAACCTACTTTGAACTACAAGGTTGTTAATACTTGTTATTTGCATCAGCTCGTGTTTAACAGTGGAATTCCTGATCAAACACTACATTACCCATGATGCAGCACAGAAAATTGCAGCAGTGTCAAAAAAAGCATGAAAATAGCTCTCGAAAACTCTCTCGTAAACACTGCGAATGACCTAATCGAGTTGATCTCTCTAAGCTCTCAAAATACTGAAATGTTTGCATATATGTGCATATTTTGCAATAAACTTATAATAAAATATATTGTTCTGATTGGAAATCAGTTTTACATTTCTCCTTAATTTTTTATTCGATAATTGCGGTTCGCAGTTTTTCATGTGGTTGCAATTCTTTCCCTAATTAAAACTGTTAAGTACACAATTTTTGTTCCAAAAACAAGTTTGTTGTGATTTACCTCGTAACTGATTGGCTTGTTCATGGCTTTAACAAAGACTATTTTAGAATCTCTATGCGGAAAATGAAGAGTAAATTTATTCTGGAAGGGGATGAGCACTAATGCTAATTACTAATTAAATTTATGCATTTGGCAGACACTTTTATCCAAAGCAACCTATATTGCATTCAAGGAACACATTGAATAAGTTCTTGCTTTCCCTGGAATCGAACCCATGACCTTGGCGTTGCAAGCAACAGTGCTCTACTGATTGAGCTACATGAAAGTTAATGAACGCTGTAATAAATGTAAAAGACCACAACTGCTGCATAAGTGTTTGTGATCCACTAAATAGGATTAATTTGCTGTGGAATCGGACATCATTGTTTGCACTACATGTTTTTGATTAAGAAGAACTGTCTGATAGGAATCATTTGCTCGGGAAACAGACTTGGCACATGGGAGTCATTCACCAATCTAACTTCATTTGATGCACTTTCGATTCACCAAAAATAAAGGGTTCAGAAGAATCATTCTCTGAGTGTTTAGCACTGAATAGCAACACAGGGAACAGTGATCTGTTTACATCGGGTAAACAAAGCCCACAATAACCAAAGGACGCTTTTTTTTTCTTCTTCTTTTTTGGGGGGGTGTTGTACCAGTTCTGAATTAGAATTAGGTACAGTCTGAATAATGACCGTTTCTCGTTTCCAACCCTAATGATGTGTTGAACCTAATGACTCCCATGCGACGATGCTAATTTTCAGCTAACAGCTAACATCTAACAGCTTCTGCTAATTTGCAGTCAGCTTAATGTGACTCTTTTTTGGAAGTGCTTTTTAGCAGTTACTTCAAAGTTAAACTCTTTTTTTATGTGGGTTCAGTTGTTGTGCAAAAAGAACAGTGTGAAACATTACTTAGGTCATGGCATAATGTTTGACTCGCAGGCCATGCTAGTTTTGATGAGGTCAATAGCATAGGTCTCGCTGCCCATGCACAGATGAAAGGATGACCACACGTCCATGTAACACATTTTGCCCCGAGCCTCAGGGTACTTCTCTTTAACATGCCTTCTCAAAAGTCTGCCTAACACTTCCATATGAGGAGATATTCAGCTTTAATCAACTGCCTCTCCTGGCTATTTCACTCTGGTATTCTTTGAATTAGATACACTGTGTTTCCTCTTTGAAGTTCAATTTGAATTTCATTTTTGTATCCACATTGATCATTTCCGTTTTTTATTTCCTTTCTTGATATAAAAACTCAAAGCCCTCATGTTCTGCATTGAAGTTTGGATTGTATTTTAGAATTTGCATCTGAGGTAGTAACCATGTTGGGTGTCTCTTGACAAAGTGATGAAAACATCCTGACATTCTTACCTTCTCCTGACTATGTATGAACCGCTTAGACATAAAATATTTACTTGAAGTACCCTCTGAGATTTAACACCATTGTCAACACCAGACAGAAGCGAACGGTGCAATGCAGCAACAAAAGCAAATAGAACCCATTGAATTAGTGATGCTGTCTATATAGGTGTGTGTGTGTGTGTGTGTATGATACACTTATATATAAGTGTAATAAAAAATGTCCACACTTGGGTTCACTCTTTACAAAACTAACACTATAGTTACAATACAAGTATATATTTTTAATATTCTTCACTTAGAAATGTTCAAGCTTTTATGTCAAATCCTAGAAAGAAATGTGTTTGTTCTCCTATTCCCTATTTTTCCGACCTCCATGTCCCTTTAGAGGCTCTGTAGAAACCTCTTGCATAGATGGAGTTTGTGAGAATCAGTATTTACTGTGAACTGAATTGCTCTATTATAAGCTGTATGCATGTAAATGAAGACAGTGCCAGTCTTCACTCTGAAACTCAACAAACAATATACTTTATTTCATTTAATTACAGCTTTTGATTTGACAATCTCGATTTGGTAAGATATACAGCTTTTTACGTTTTATTTAGAATAATTGTGCAGCCCCATTTGTTTTAATGTTACATTCGATTTCATGAATTATTAACTTTTCATCAACGTTAAGACAGAAGGGCACAAATAAAATGTTCCTATATATAGGCTCTTCCATGCCTATATCCCATGTGGCCTTCAACCTTCCAATTTTGTATGCTTTGATGTTTCAATCATATTCAGCCAACGCAGCTACTTGGATGATCAACAGAAAGACTGGAAAGCATATGTCTGACAACTTTCAATTTCCCTTAAAAATGCGTGACTATTTATAAAAGTTCTGGCCACTCTCTCCTTGGTGCAGTAGACAGAGCTTCCATTTCCCTGATGGATTGGCTGTCATATTCCGACAGTGCAGTGCTTCTTTTAGTTTATAGATGTCTCTGTGCTCCTGACGCCACTGTGTGCTGTCGTTTTTCTCTCTTATCGTCCTGCTGCTTTGCTCGGCTCCTCGACATAAACACAAACAAGCAACTAGGGAGGAATATCATTACATATTTTCTCCAGCTCTGAAACTTTCTCCTTAATGCAAGTCGCTAACTAAGCAGCACAAATGGAATTACTATTCCCTAATTATATCTCATTTAATTCAGCTTTGTTTTATTGTATAGTTCAGAAGAAACTCACAGAGATTGTGCATCCAAAAATGTACCGGTACTTTAATTCATTCTGTATGACTTGTGGTACACAAAAAAGTGAACATCCTGCTTACACTTTTTAATCCAATAAAAGTAAATGAGGAGGTCTGTAACCTGACGAAATGCCATAAAATTATCATAAGGGACCCTTTCCACTGCTCTACTTTTTCATTGTTGTTGTATTTAAACACACTTTTCAGATGTGTTTTTGTTAACAGTAAGGTAGGCGACTTTCAGAGGGCCTTGCAATAGCGATTAATTACCTCAAATCTCAAAGCTCATAACATTACAATAATAATAAACATAAACCACTTAAACAGGAGGTATGAAAATGCATTGATTGTACAAACATTTTATGGTCTTACACCTCCCACAGAATATATATATATATATATATATATATATATTGAGTAATCCCTCGCCATTTCGCGGTTCAACTTTCGAGGCCTCAGGATTTAAAAATAATATTAATCGAAAAATTCAAATAAAAAAATTTCGCCATATCGGCAGCCATATTGCGGAAAACAGCATTGCTTCATCGTGATGCAAGAGAAACGGTTTCCCAGGATGCCAGACAAAGAGAGAAACTCTCTCAGAGGCTTTGTACACGCCCACGGTACTCAGACAAGACATGTGATTGGTTCCCGGCGCGAGATCGACCAATAAGAGCATGAGTGGAGTGGGAGCCTCTTCGCCTCTCTCAGAAGCAAATGTTGAAGATCCAGCGCCGATATCTGACGATGAGGCGCTCCCCGAACTGATTTAAAGGCCTCATTGCAGTAACTCCATCATCATCATTCATGGAACCGCACAGGTCTGTCATCGTCGTCATTACTGGATTCAAGTCTCAGAGAGAGTAAATGTATATTATTAAGGTTTTCAATAAATGTAATTAAAATATATTTAAAGTATAAATACTGTATACATATTTTAAACATTCTGGTACCCAAACACACATATATGGACATTTCTGGGGGGGCAATCCTACTTTGCGGATTTTCATCTTCTCAATGTTAGTTTCATGTGAGAAACTCTGAAATTTGAGTCGTTAGTCGTTATTGAGTCATGAAATTTGAGTCGTTATTCACTGAAAATCTTGGAAAACTAGCTTTCTTGATTGTTCTGAGAGAGTCAAAAGAATTCATGAGAGAAGTAGGGATGTCTGATTTGTGAACCAATCGTTCTTTTGAATCAGATCTTTTGATGAATTTACTGATCTTGTGAAAACTATTAAGCAACTAGTACATAAAAAAAAAGGTCATAGAGATTTGGAAATGAATGGTACAATTCTTGGGTGATCAATCCCTTAATATATTCATTGTTTTGTAGATAGGTTAGCAAGTGATTTTTATGTGATACCTGCTTTTATGCACATGTGTGCACAGTAAGGCATTAAAAAATTGAATGATTGTGCATGTTTGGTTCCTATAAGCGTGTGTTAGTCTGTTTATCTGTTTATTTAAGTTTATCTATGTTGGTGCAGTAAATTACCCCACTCGTGTTTCCGTGTGTAAGCGCACGTATGTGCAGTAGTGGACATTGTCTTCCTAGTAAATCTGGTTCCTCCTGCAGGCCTGTATGTGAGCGTGGGCTTATCAGCGTCGACCAGAGTCTCCCACATTCCCAGCTACCTCCGTTGCCTGAGAGGAAAATAAATTGCACCCATGCAGTTAATAAGAATGAGAAATATTGAGTGAGACTCACACAACCATTACAAAGAGTGAGAGAGGGAGAGGGAGAGGGAGAGAGATATTTTGAAATGTGTGAGATAAACTTAAGTGTCACAAACAATGTTTTTGGTCCATGAAACGAAACATCTCACCATGCCTTCATTTTCTTCTATGGTTGGTCATAATGAACAACTAGATGCAGTTACTCTCAAACCACTAAACTACACGTGAACACACACACACACACACACACACACAGTAACCTACCTCTCCTAACGCATACAAAAACAAACACTTATTTCCATCACATTACGCCGGAAGTGTCACGGGTGCATATTGAATTCCCTTCACCGGTGTGACTGTGTCTATGACAGGTAATTACATATTGAATGCTCTTTTTGTTCATTCATTTCCTGGAGAGGGAAATCCATCTCTTGCATGGTGAGACTGTGTCAAGAAATTTCATTTTTTATATTCAGGTTCAAACGTTACATATGTGCTATCAGAGCCAAGTAGAACTGGAACCATCATTCACTGATTTATAGTGAAATTGCATGAAATTACCATAGTTATTTTATTTACGGTTTCCGTGCTCTACATTATGCATAGTGCAAAATGCACTAAGATAAGTCATAAACACCCAGCACAAATGGTGCAATTCAGATTAGTCCTCTCTGTTTGTTGGTTCTGAGTTTTGATGTATAAGTCTGTGTATTTAAACTATAGATGTTTTATTATAAATATGAATATATTTCCCAAAGGCAATGATTTTACCACATTGTTCAATTCAAAGACTTCTGTCATGCATCTAAAGTGTCAGACTGCATTTTTTGTCTTTACTTGTAATGATATCTGTTTCAGAACTAGGACAGTTTTACCTGAAGGAACTAGCTTGTAAGACAGCACTAAAAGTGTTAAAGTTTTAGCTTAGGTTCCATTCCATTCCAGTTCCATTTTGAATGCTGAACTTGCCATGTATGTAAATTTTAACTTTAATCTTAACTCTTCCACGCCACTGTTATAAGGAAGGGGGCGCTAATACACATTTTCTGAAAGAGTAGGGGAGCACGGGCACAAAGTAACGCGGGGTAAATAGTAACACAGACTTTTTAGATAGTTGCACGGGCTTAAATGTGACGTGCTAACGAGCTTTTCACCACACTGTTTGCACACGTCTTCTGGCCAGATTTTGAGAAATTTCAGCGAAGTTTGGATGAGAACCACAGGAAAACTCTTTTGGCAGCATGTAAATATTTTTTGTTACAGTAGTTATTTTTCTATTTTCAAAGAATGTGTGAAAGTATGTTAGTCTAATCTTATATTGTTATGATTACCATCTTCTTAAAGATAAAGATAAAAGATAGTACCATTTTGAAAGATGTGAAAAACACATAGCGACTGCTAGACAGTCCTGAAGTAATCAAGACACTGCTGGGTTAGTTGTAACACTGTGTTACAACTAAGCCGCATTGGATAGGCTGCATTATTAATCATATATTTTGCATTGTATTAACCTATTAAAACGTCATTACATTGTTCAAAGCATAACAAATGTAAAAAATAAAGGGAAAAAATATATTTAATTCATAAGTTATTCTTATGATCATCAAGACACAACTTTTTTAAACAAATAAAAATACGTGAATGAACATGCATTGGATAACATGGTGTTACAACTAACCCGCTGTCTGTTACAACGAGCCCCGCTCACAGGGTAAGAAGTCACATTTTACTCCTTGCGCTTTTGGCGATACTGCAGAGAAACGGTAGGTCCGACGAACATGAAAACAGTACTCATTTGTAGGAGAGGCTTATATGTTGTTTGTTTAAAAATATGGTTTGTCTAACCCTATTACTTTGTTCATTATTTGGCTAAAACCAAAAAGTGTTACGTTGTGCCCCGCGCTCCCCTACTGAACAAAACACAGGACAAGAAGAAGCAGAAACAAGCTATAGCATATGTAAGCAGATGCATATGTAAAATAACGCGATCATCAATATTAAACAGCATTAAATCACATCTACCTAATGTTACCAAATAAAATGTTGATGGAGTCGTTTTCATTATCGTTCTGGATGTTGTCTTTGACAAAAACAAGTTTTTTCATGTTGCTTTTATATGAAACATAACCACATTCAAGTGTTGATTAAAAAAAAAATCTGAATGCACTAAGATAGAATAACAAAATATTCTGGGTGCCATGAAAATTTGGTGAAAATGATAAAAAAAAAACCGTTGGTGTGGTTGGAAAGGTTTTTTAAAATGCTGGTGGGGAATGAGCTAAATATCCACAAAAATATAATTCTATGAATGAATATAACTAAATATATTTAAACACAATATATTTAGCATATATAATTATTATTGTTATTAAAACATATGTAAATGTATTAATAATATATTTAAATAAATACAAATAAATGCATATAAAATTATATTTATTTAAATTATTTATAAATCGTTATATATATATATATATATTTATATATATATATATATATATTTATATATATATATATATATATATATAATTTCATATAATTAATTATATAAATTATTATTAAAATTTATATAAATGTATTAATAATATGTTTACATTTAAATTTATACAAAATAATATTGTGGCAGGCGGGGCGTGGTCTAGAGGCTGCTGCAGGCGGAGGAGGAGTCTTGGGAGGGCTAATGGTTAAGGAAACACGCCTCTGTTAACGAGATCTAACAGGTGTATTCATTTTGCAGTGACTCGAGAGACGGGATAAAAGCCGGGCCCAGAGAGAGAGAAGTGGGCGATCGTGGCAACACCACAAGAGACTGAAAATCCCTTGCCAATCTTCACCATGCACAGCACCAGGCCCTTCTGGAGATCAGGGAGGAACACCACAGGAAGTTCCAGGCCCTGATGGAGCTCCAACAAGAGGATCGCCGATTGCTGCGTGACGCTCTGAACACCGGTGCTGCGCCCACCTCATCTTCCAGGAGCCACTCACCGCCCCAGGTGCCCCTGCAGAAAATGGGGCCGGGGGATGATCCTGAGGCGTTTATTGAACTGTTTGAGCACACGGCCGGGGCGTGCCACTGGCCAGAGGGGGAATGGGCTGTTCGACTAATCCCCTTGCTCTCAGGAGATGCCCAGCTGGCAGCGCGGCAGTTGCCGGCCCAGAGTCTGCTGTGCTATGGGGACTTAAAGAAGGCGATTCTGCAACGGGTGGGGCGCAGCCCGGAACAACACCGGCAGCATTTCCGGTCCCTCACCCTCCAGGAGGGCGGATCTCCTTTCGCCTTCGCCCAACAGCTGCGGGGGGCCTGTCGGCAGTGGCTGCTCTCGGAGCCCCGGGACGTCGACGGGGTGATCGAGGTGGTTGTTCTCGAGCAGTACTGTCGACAACTTCCAAAGCGCACTGCGGAGTGGGTGCAGTGCCACCGCCCCGCTACTCTGGAGGAGGCGGTCCAGCTGGCCGAGGACCACCTGGCCGCCTATGGGGCAACCGATGGCCCTTCCTTTTCCCCCTCTTTTCCCCCTCCCCTGTCTCTGCCTGTCTCCTCTCCCTCTGTCCCTCTTCCCAGGCCTCGGGAAGGACATCGACCGCTGCCGGCTCCGAGAACCCGGCAAAGGAACCCTTCGCCGATCCCTGCCCAGCGGAGCCATATCCGGGCCCCGGTGGCCCGGCCCGTGCCGCCCCCACGTCGGGCAACGACGGACTCCGGCCCAGTATCCTTTACGAACCCCCCTCTCTCGTCTCACCTGCAGGAGGCTGTTTCTGCTGCCACCAGTGTGGAGGAGAGGTCTGGGCCGCTCTGCTGGCGTTGCGGGGAGCCGGGACATTTCCGGGATCAGTGCGCCTCAATGGAGGTGGACACGCTGATCCGGGTCCCCGAGACGCCACCCAGCGCCCCCGGTCGAGCCGGGCAGTATTACGTACCAGTAAGTGTCGGGGGAAATACCTATCAGGCTTTGGTGGATACAGGTTGTAACCAAACCTCTATCCACCAACGACTGATGCAAACCGGGGCATGGGATACAAGCCGTATGGTAAAGGTGAGGTGTGTGCACGGGGAGATTCGGGAATATCCACTTGCTTCGGTCATAGTTCAATTGGGGAACCAAAAGCATAGAGTGGAGGCGGCGGTTAATCCCCACCTCAGCCACCCTGTAATTTTGGGAACAGATTGGCCATCATTTCCAATACTATTAAGGGGATTGTTTAAGGGTGGCTCCTGCAAAGACAAAGCTAAGGCGGGGGTGAGGACCGCTGGGGCAGGTGAGGTGACCCCAGGTCCGTCCGGGACAGCCCCGGGAGGGGGGAACCCATCGGGGGAGGGCCCTGTGGCCTTTTCCCCCCTTGGGGACTTCCCCCTGGAACAGTCCCGGGACGAGACACTGCGGCATGCTTTTGACCAGGTGCAATCCATTGATGGTCACCTCACGGACCCCACGCGTGTCCCCTCCTACCCCTATTTTGCAATAATCCAAGACCGGTTATATCGCGTGACGCAGGACACGCAGACAAAGGAAGATATAACCCAGTTGCTAGTACCAAAGGGCCGTCGGGAAATGCTATTCCAGGCGGCCCACCACAATCCGATGGCCGGGCATTTGGGTCAGGATAAGACACTCAACCGTATCATGGCCCGATTTTATTGGCCGGGCATTCGCGGGGACGTCCGCAGGTGGTGTGCGGCCTGCCGCGAATGCCAGCTGGTTAATCCCCCGGCCACCCCAAAAGCGCCATTGCGCCCATTACCGCTCATGGAGGTCCCCTTCGAAAGAATTGGGATGGACCTCATCGGGCCATTAGAACGGTCAGCACGAGGGCATCGATTTGCATTAGTTCTCGTGGACTATGCAACCCGATACCCGGAGGCAGTGGCGCTGCGCAACATCTCAGCGAAGAGTGTTGCGGACGCCCTCTTCCGCATTATCTCCCGGGTGGGGATCCCGAAAGAGATCCTCACTGACCAAGGCACAACGTTTATGTCACGCACACTACGCGAACTGTACGAATTATTGGGGATTAAATCGATTCGCACGAGCGTGTACCATCCTCAAACCGATGGGCTGGTGGAACGATTTAATCGCACCTTAAAGAACATGATTCGAAAGTTCGTTCACGAGGATGCAAAAAATTGGGATCGCTGGTTGGAACCTCTGTTGTTTGCAGTGCGCGAGGTCCCCCAAGCCTCCACGGGGTTTTCCCCCTTCGAGCTTCTCTACGGTCGTCGACCCAGAGGGGTACTCGACGTCCTTAGAGAAGTTTGGGAGGACGGGCCTACAAACGCGAAAAACGAAATTCAGTATGTACTGGACCTGAGAGCAAAGCTCCACACACTGGGGCGGCTCAAAATGGAGAATTTGCTCCGGGCCCAGGAACATCAAAGCCAACTCTACAACCGTGGTACCCGGCTACGCGAGTTCACTCCGGGAGAGAAAGTACTCCTTTTACTACCCACGTCTGGCTCAAAATTACTCGCCAAGTGGCAAGGGCCCTTCGTGGTCACACGGCGGGTGGGGGATGTCGACTATGAGGTGGTGCGGCCGGATAGGGCGGGGACACGTAAAATTTACCACGTCAACCTCCTAAAACCATGGAGAGAGGTGGGGTCGGTGCAGTTGGCCACGACAGTGAGAGAGAGGGACGAGCTGGGGCCGGAACCAACCGTAAAACCCGAATCCGTAGTTCCGGTCCCCTGTGGGCCGCACCTCTCGTCTGACCAGCTGGCCGACGTGAGTCAATTGCAGCAGGACTTTGCCGATGTGTTTTCCCCTTTGCCCGGCCGCACGAATCTCATAGAGCACCACATTGAGACGACCCCTGGGGTGGTGGTACGATCCCGACCCTATCGGTTACCTGAACACAAAAAGAAAATAGTTCGGGAAGAATTAGAGGCCATGCTAAACATGGGGGTAGTTGAGGAGTCCCACAGTGACTGGTCCAGCCCAATAGTCTTGGTTCCGAAGGCTGATGGCTCGACCAGATTCTGTGTGGATTACCGTAAGGTAAACGCGGTTTCAAAGTTTGATGCGTATCCCATGCCGCGGGTTGACGAGCTGCTCGATCGGTTAGGCACTGCTCGATTTTATTCGACATTGGATTTAACAAAAGGGTATTGGCAAATCCCCCTAACGCCAATGTCCAGAGAAAAAACGGCTTTCTCCACTCCGTTTGGTTTACACCAATTTGTCACGCTTCCATTTGGGCTGTTCGGGGCTCCCGCTACGTTTCAGCGCCTCATGGACCGCATCTTACGGCCCCATCAAGCATATGCCGCTGCTTACTTGGATGATATTATTGTCTATAGTAATGATTGGCAGCGGCATATGCAGCATCTGAGGGCGGTCCTGAGGTCGTTGCGCAGGGCGGGGCTCACGGCCAACCCAAAGAAGTGTGCAATTGGGCGGGTGGAAGTACGGTATCTGGGGTTCCACTTGGGTCATGGGCAGGTGCGGCCCCAAATTGAGAAAACCGCTGCCGTTGCGGCCTGCCCGCGTCCCAAGACCAAGAAGGAGGTGAGACAGTTCTTGGGGCTGGCTGGCTACTATAGGCGGTTTGTACCCAAGTTTTCGGATGTCACCAGTCCCTTGACTGATCTCACTAAAAAGGGAGCCCCTGATCCGGTCCAATGGACGGAGCAGTGCCAACAGGCTTTCACCTGTATAAAGGCTGCACTGTGTGGCGGGCCATTGTTACACTCTCCTGACTTCTCTCTCCCTTTTGTCTTGCAGACAGACGCGTCGGACAGGGGGCTGGGAGCCGTGTTGTCCCAGGTGGTGGAGGGGGAGGAGCGCCCCGTGCTGTACATTAGTCGAAAGCTCTCAATGAGAGAGACGAAGTACAGCACGATTGAGAGGGAATGTTTAGCCATCAAGTGGGCGGTCCTCACCCTCCGGTACTACCTTTTGGGACGGGCTTTCACCCTCTGTTCGGACCACGCTCCGCTCCAATGGCTCCACCGCATGAAAGACACCAACGCGCGGATCACCCGTTGGTACTTGGTGTTACAACCTTTTAAGTTTCAGGTGGTCCACAGGCCGGGGGCGCAGATGGCTGTGGCTGACTTCCTCTCCAGAAATGGGGGGGGAGTGGGTGGCAGGCCGGATGGCTCCCCGGCCTGAGTCGGGCGGTGGGGGTATGTGGCAGGCGGGGCGTGGTCTAGAGGCTGCTGCAGGCGGAGGAGGAGTCTTGGGAGGGCTAATGGTTAAGGAAACACGCCTCTGTTAACGAGATCTAACAGGTGTATTCATTTTGCAGTGACTCGAGAGACGGGATAAAAGCCGGGCCCAGAGAGAGAGAAGTGGGCGATCGTGGCAACACCACAAGAGACTGCTGAAAAGCCTTTGTTTGATGTTTGGTTGCACTTGATGCTGTTGAGCCATTGTTGTTGTCAGCTCAATAAAACGCCTAAATCACTAAAGTCCAAGTGTGATCCTGTACTGGCGAGTGAAAAGTCGTCACAAATATATATTTCAATTATTTATAAATCATTATTTCACAAATAAATAAAATAGATACGATTATGTATTTGTGGTGAACATGCATGCATGTAAGAGTGTGAGAGTGCATTGTATTTCCATCAGAGGATTCAGCAGAACAATGCATTGCTTCAGTGTGTTGGATTAGGTTGGTTATGCTTGCTTTTGGCTGGTGTGTGACAGCCCAACAGGCACACACTGCATTCCCCTTACAGAAGACATTGCAAACTGCTGGAGAGCTTAAGTGTGTGTGCTTTCAATTCGATGCATGAGCAAAACATGTTTTACACACTCCTGACAATGATGTTGTTGACGTGCATTAGTTACAGCACTGAAAAATAACCTTTGCCATTTGAGAATGTATTTGCAATGATTGCATTTGTAGTGCTGTACTGCAAATGCTGTAACCACTACATACTGAACATATTATTTTACTGAAGCGGTTAAAATATGTTCAAATGGTTACTTTATAAAGTTGGGTAATATTCTTGTTATCGTTGCTTTATAATCGTACAACGTTTTATAGATGGATGTTAAATCCCACAGTACAGTCCCTTCGGAGAACATGTTCTTCTAGAGTCCAATACATTTCATATGTCCCACACATGATCTATAGTTCACATGGAAATATACACGAACAATCACTCACGTCATTTGTATTGCCCTGCATCCATCACAGGCCCCCAGATCGCTGTTTGGCTCAAAGTGCGCTGTGAAATACTCATATTCATTTCCTCCTGATTATGTCAAGCTGATGGCAGTGATTACCCTCCCTTACACACACACACACACACACACACTAGGGTTGCTCATTGCACAGAACATCATAAACAATTTACACGTCATTAGCTTTGTTTTGATCATATTTGTTTGACAAAGTGTCTAGCTGCATGGCAGGCAGGCCTGTTATTTGCCATATCAAGAGGAAGAGCGTAGGGAAAACAGCCTGTTGGGGTACGAGGCATTAGTTTGTGTGATTAATTAGCATGCGTCTGTCTGCTAAAAATTCATACAGGCTTTTCATGTTCTGAGAGGCGTTTACAGTCTTAGAAGGAGTGAATGTGCGAGTCTGTGTGTTTGCGTTAGTGTCTGTCATGTCAAATGTCCAATACAGAAAGTGTAAAACCGTTTTCATTATCTTTATGCATGTTTCTCTCTCTCTCTCTCTCTCTCTCTGTGTGTGTGTGTGTGTGTGTGTGTGTGTTTTGAGGGGCTGTTATGTGAACATTATGTTCAAAGGAAGTGAAAATGTTGCACGTTCAACCAAATTTGAGGGTTACAAACTGCCTGCAGAGGGCACTGTACATTAGAGCAAAAAATTGTGACTCCTGCCATCAAACCTCAAAATCATAAGAATAGTTCAACCAATGCTCTGATATGTAACTGTAGCTCCCTTAACCAAAGCTAGCACTAAAAATGTGAATATGAGACAACATGGTGGTCTAGGTGATGCGTATTCTCCTTTCTAAACTTAAAATGCAGAGGTCAAGGTTTAGTTGGTTATCATGGCCTAGCTAGCCCTTTCTAGTGGATTAACAACACCATCTGGACCCAAAACATATGAAACTGCATTGAGATGAATGGGACTAAAAAACTGATTTAACCAAGGCTCTATCCCATATGCTTCATGTGGACTTCTTGTGAACATACAATGGGTGCTGTGTGCATGTGTACGGTAAGTGCATGAGACCCTAAGGTGTCCCATTTGTCATTTAAGGTCTCAGAAGAGTGCTCGCGGGCGCCCCCTTTGCAGTCGATATGCGCTCTCGTTGCGCACTTTTGCCGAGCTCATTTGAGTACCAAAATGATTTCTTTTTTTACTGCTCCAGAAGTCACTGCTTTCTCTGCGTAGTGGAAGGAACTCTGCATGCTAAATTTAGCGACAACATGTCAAGTGCATTTCAAATCCCATTTTATTGAAATGGAAAATGACAAATGCCTTGATAACGTAAAAAAAAAAAACACTACCCTACACCAAATTTCTAAAATTCATTCACCAAATGTCAAGTATAAGTGCAAGTATTACCCTCTAACTGCATTTTTAGGCGACGTGCAATGGAAAATGCTTTTTAAATAGAAGAGGCTTGTAAAAAGCTCATGGGACAAGGCATTTACATTTATGTATTTGGCAGACGCTTTTATCCAAAATGACTTACATTGCATTCAAGAAACACATTGAATCAGTTCTTGCTTTCCCTGGGATCGAACCCATGACCTTGGCGTTGTAAACACCAATGCCCTACCAGCATCTACAACAATGCTGATTGAGCAAGGGGAAAGCTACAGGAAATAATTTCTAAATCATTATTTCATAAATAAATAAAATAGATACGATTATGTATTTGTGGTGAACATGCATGCATGTAAAATTGTGAGAGTGTATTGTATTTCCGTCAGAGGATTCAGCAGAACAAAGCATTGCTTCACAAGGCACAGAAAAACAGTCAGATGCAACACATATTATGTTCATATTATAAGCTCGACATAGCAACATTGTCTCCGCTATTCTTTACCTGACCTGACCAATAGGGTGTTTAGGGAAACCTGTGTGAAAACAGTCACAGTTTTCCCAGTTCTGTTCAGTGATGCCTGCAGATCAAAAATGACACTTTTGAAGACATTCTGACATGTTAGAAACTATCAAATAGAATATGATGGCAGTCATGTTTTAATTAAATTAAATTAAATTAAATTCTGGCATATTTTGAAATCACATTTATATCTTGCCTTATTAAACGCAAATGTCAGTGTCTGGTGTCAAACTGAAAATGGTAGATATACCTTGAAAAAGCAAAACAGAAGTTGCAGTAAAACTTGGTAAATACAGATCTTGGTGGTAAACCTTTCTGAAGCCTGTACTTAAGCTCTTCTCCTGGCATCCACCACCCCAATCAGGTAGCTGGCAGAGAGCTAAAAGCTGCACATTGTCAGAGTGAAGGCGGTTTGGGACTCTTTGTGCTGTGTTTGTGTTGACAGCGGGTCTCCAAGTGACTGTTCCCAGAGTGTGAATCCCCAGGTTGGCACTAACACAAAGCTAGTTCTGGATGATGGGCTGAGGTTGGATTCTGGACCTCGCTTTTCAGTTAAATAACCCCTAATAAACTCACCATTACTAAAAAATTAGCACTAGTGTGTCCTGATATCACACACACATCACTTGTCTATTCAGTTTTACTGTATGCATTTTCATCAGGAAATGACAATGCAATATCACTTCTGCAACAGTTCTGAATATAGTCAGATTTTCAAAGCTCAAAACTCACCATAAAAGCATGATTTGTATCATAAAAGTGGTGGATACTACTCATGCACTGCATTATCATTAGCCAAAATTTGCATGACAATCTATAATTTACCATAGTCAAGTCATCTTTATTTATATAGTACTTTTCAAGCAGCTTCACAGTAACAAACAGGAAAATTAAAGAATCAATAATTCTTCAAATACGAGACAAATTCTAATTCTGTTGTAAAGCAACAGAAAACAATAGTGCCATTATTCAGCTCAGCCTGACTCTAACTCCTGAAATTATGGGAAAGTTACTGACTACTAAAATTAATTTCTCCATCTTGCTTCAACACTCTCCACTACAGGATGTATTGGCGGCTTCACTCCTATTGGTCGTCACGCACAAAATTTGCTCTTCATCTGTGTAAAGTTCATCTGTCTCAACTTTGTCACGCGGCTGGACACGCTTACATCCTTTCGCTAACAGTCACTGTCGCTCGTGTTGCCAGTCCTCTGTTGCAATGAATGGGATCAAGTCACTTTGTTACTGTGTGTCATTTGCTTGTGACTATGACAACAGACCATCAAACCCTGAAATGGCTATAAAAATGATTAAAACAGCTTTACAGCTCAAATAGTGCAAGTCATTTTATAAAATTATGAGTTCACAGTTTTGCTTTTAAATCCTACAAAATTGGCCCCATTTACTTCAAATTGTAAGTACTTTACCTTAATCGTACCAAATCTCTAAATTCTGGTTAGTTGATAATACCTAGAATATCAAAAACTGCAGGCGGTCAATCCTTTTCGCACTTAGCACCTAAACTATGGAATAGTCTTCCTAACCTTGTTCGGGAAGCAGAATCACTCTGTCAGTTTAAGTCTAGACTTGAAACACATATCTTTCACCTGGCATACGCATAACACATTATCAATGACTATCATTTAATACAATTAAACGATTGTTAGGCTGCATGAATTAAGTCAAACAGAACCAGAAACACTTCCTCGTTGTACTTGTTACATTGTAAGAAGATTGCATCTACGCTAGTATTAGTCTCATTCTCATCCCGAGGTTATATAAGTCAGCCGGATCCGGTCCATATCCAGATCAGCACCTAGACACGATCACAACACAGCCCTGAACGGCAGCAGAGACCATGTCTACTAGGAAATCCTCAGTGAAGGCCTTGTCCTCATGAAAGCCATCAGCTCTGATCCTCAGCAGAGACCACAAGAACCAGACAGTGCCGATCCTGATCTGAATTTTGCAGCCTGAATCATAATCACACAATGTTTGTTCTTTGGAAAGAGGAGAACTGGAACCCCCAACTGGCCCTGGTTTCTCCCAAGGTTTTTTTCCCCCACCATTCTGTCACCTGATGGAGTTTGGGCTTCTTGCCATTGTTGCCTCTGGCTTGCTTAGTTGGAAACACTTAATATTCAACAGTATTATTGATCTGACTGTACAGACGCTGCCATATGAGAACTGAACTGAGCTGGACGATGATATCATTTTTTTATTTTTTTGATCAACTAATTTAATAATTGACTTACAACTACAAGTTACTTACAACAGTGACCTGTTATCACTGTAAAGCTGTTTTGAAATAAAGATGTGGGATGAATAAAAATTATTTTTAGTGGAATTATATACCATATTTTCCCAGATATAACCCGCAGACGCAGATAATCCACACCCTCATATAGCCCGCGGGTTTTGTGTAAAAAATCGTTGGCATAACCCACACCCATTGATTGATTAACTTTTTTGTGTAAGTTCACATTTCAAATTTTGAATGTTGCTCGGATGACGTCAATTATCCATAACTGTTCAGGCTCGGTACACAGTGCTTGTGCGCGAAATTCAAACAATAAGAAAAAAATCACAAGTCAGAATCAGAACAAAAAGAGAAAGCAGTCTCCCGCTGTGCAACAGCACGTCCCTTAAGAAGCGATTCTACAGCTGTTGATCATCGGATGAGATGAGAAGAGCCCGCCCTCATGCAGCACAGCCAATCACGTCTTCTTGCATGATTGATTGGTCAAGTGCCAGAGACAACAACCCTCACAAGAAAGAAAATACCGCAAAAAAACCTTACGTCCTTAGGGACGTAAAAAATATATTGAAATTGTATTACGTGTAAAACATGTGTGATATAGCCCGCGCCCTCATATAGCCCGCACCCCTGCGGGGCTTGTAAAATCTGGTATAACCCGCGGGTTATATGCAGGAAAATACGTTATATGGTATCGTGGTATAATATTGTTACACAAATGTTGCCGATGTCAAGGTATAAACACAAAGGGATTAATCAATCAAGAGACAATCAATGACCAAACGCAACAACCCATTGCACAAACGCAGGAGGCTTTACAGAATAAGGAAATATCCCGTAAATGGTGGCCATGCTGGGTTTCTTCAATCGTCTAGCCGATTATTAGAGATGATTTAGCAGCCCCTGTTCCTCTGCTCCTGGAATGAAATTCAAGGCATGGCAGCTATCATGCCGCTATCAGCGAACATCCCAGATCAGGGGGTGAGTCTGGGTGGCCTGAGGGGGGCCGGGTAGCTGGAGCTCAAGAACGAGATTTTAGCCATCGCCAAATACACACCATCCGCAAGTAAATTAGCAGGGCAGGAAGGGAAATGACCTAGAGTGTTCGAGATGTCCGATTGACGTTGAAGGAAACATCAGGGAGGAAAAAGCTTGGAGGCCATATAAGCACTTTGCTCCGATTTATCTCCCTCCCTCCAAACTTCCCTACAAATGCCTGCAGGTAGAGAAGCGATTTCTACCTTGTATTTGAATAATTCCCCCTTCTAAAAAAGTCCCAGGAATATTAAACTAAAATCAGCAGAGATCAGAGAAAAGGGATTATGGCTGAGTAGTAATCAGAGCGTCTCTCTGCTGTGAGTTTTTTTCCCCTCAGTGCGTGAACTGAATCTGAATTGACACTGTATGGAAGATTTACATGTGGCTCATGCGGCCATTGTGTGATAGCAACGAGGCCGAAAAGACTCTAGTTTGAAGGAAACACAAATACAAACACAAATGAGCGATCATAATTGCAATTAATCTAACAACACATTCGTTTGATACAGTTAATGATGTTAAAAATAATGTCAAATTTAATTTAAGCAGGCGGCACATACTGAGTAAGCACACGTGGACAAATTCATCACGTTCAAAAGATGGCGTGGAAAGGAAAAAGCTTTTTTAGTATTAAACTATTTTTAACTTGGCAAAGCTTAAAAATGGAGCAAGGCGGTCAAAACAGTGAGATATTAATTAAATTAAATGTAATACAGAATGATATAAAATGTAGTATTGTAGAAAAATGTTCAAATTTCATTATGATCTGATGATTTAGAATCGTATAAAGATTACCATCAGGGTTATTATTAAATAAAACTGTTAGAAATTATTCTTGTTCATTTAATATGAGATGAAAAATTACAGAAATAAGTTTTAGTATTAAATCTGTCAAATCTAAAACTGAAACAAATGTAAATTAAAAGGAAATAGAATGGGTAAAAAACTAGTACAATTTAGTGAACACTTAAAAAAAATAATTAAAGCGTAATACAGGTACATAATATTATGGTATATCAATAATACTAAAATAACACTATTTAATGAAACATATTTGACAAAATGTTATAAAAATTAAACTATATTGACTTCTAAAGTGTCATTCTACTACAATAATAATAAAGTCTTAATAAAGTCTGACACGTGCACTGTAATTACAGTTAATTTGATTGATAATTAATTATACTGTACAAGTCACTCGACAGCATTTTAATAAGTTAAATGCCTTGAATGTATTATGATTAAGCCGTCAAGAAAACTCAATTAAAAAGCATTTTAATATTAAAAATACCAAATATAATTCGTTAACATCTGCATATAACAACAATAATACTACAAGTTGCCTAGAGCTGGCTGTCTACACTCCCTTTGAACATCTCAATACTGTAAGTCTCACATATACTTGCCGAGCAGTGAAAGGTTCGCCATGCTGCTCAAAATTATTCAGAACTGGATTCATCTTGAAAAGCCAGATGGATCTATCAGAGCCGCACAGTTGACATGCTCTACACCGTGGCCTGTGCTTAAGATGCTAAACGCCTGCTCTCGGGGTGAGCGTTTGTGCTGAAATAAGCAGCGCACCCTCCATCAGTTTGAAGGAGTTTTTCTCCACCGTGCGTCCAAGTCATCCATAACAGGACAGCCATAAACATACGCCGACCCAGGCAAGCAACCCTGGGAAAAGTTGAGCGAAACAGCACGTGTCTCTTTGAGCGATGGATAATGCATTCATTCAATCACAGACTTGTCAGAAGAGCATCCCTCCATGGATAAGAGTGTGTTTGATTTCTTAAAGCCCGAGCACTGATTGGATAGGGGAATTGTTGTCTGTTGAGGGGGGAGGGGAGGGATGCAAATGAGTATTTTACAATCTTCTCCATTGCTTCCTATTAATTTGTTTTGATTTTTCTTGTATTCCTCTGGGCCTGTAGCTCATTAGCAGTGATTAATCGGCGAGTGCCGCTGCTTTGGTGCCTCCATTTGCTGAGCCTCCATTTTGAGCCGGACCCCGTTCCAGAGTGTAACTCCACCAGCAATATGTTGAAAGTTAATGCAGGCTTATATGGAAAGCTCTGCATTATAACTTTCAAACGGAATTATCTGCTCAACGGGCTGACAGAAGTATGAACGGCTAATCTTACAAAAACAAGTATTATATGTGTACATGTGTAAGTTCTTTTCTGTGTGTCTTGTTTTAAGTATTGACCA